>BOPP01000040.1:246624-267991 GCA_017312745.1 Gryllus bimaculatus | reverse complement strand
ATGATTTTCACTTCTAATTATTATCTCGAGGAGTTACACTCAACAAAAATACATTAATTATTCCGCTTAATTTCTTCTGTTCATGCAGTAGCGCCATTGTCCTTCCTTCCCTACATTCGCCGTCTCACTGCCTTTCTCAAGAATGAAATCGTCTGTCATCCGACTCTCTCATTAAAATGATATATAATTAGAAACGTTGGCTGGCCCTATAATTGAAAGATTGATGTTTTATGGGTTGTCGGCTAGTACGGCTATTAGTCCCGTTAGTCTAGTGAATGTTTTCCTCCGGTCAGGTGTCGCTCCCAATGGGGCACCGCTCCCCAAATGGCAGCGCCCCCCAGATGGTACAAGCTCTAAGCTCCCGACATGTGTGGTAGTGTATCGCGTGTAGGTGTATGTAAGAGAAAGAATAGGATAAGAAAGACGAAGGAAAGATCACGTGTGCTCCCTTGCCCGTTTGTTACAGTACTGCTCCGGCATTTCCGTGGTATTGATAAGAGAAACAGAAAACTACCGATCAGAGCAGTCGACTGCTAGACTTCTCTTCCAATCAAGGAAGATACTCGACATCTTTCGACCCAGCTATGTAGTCTATTATCGAAAATCGCCATCGTCGGACCTCGAACCCTAGGACCTGCCATCGCTGCAGTTAGCAGCAACACTGGCTATTAGCAAACCTCAGCCGGTACACACACACATGCTCTAAGTCAAAATGTGCAGCAGTTACCAAACCAGAGGCCACGTAGGGGCATGCCGCTCGAAAATATCCACTTCTTTCTTCTCCGTGTTCGTTCATTCTCCCCGCCTTCGACCAGTCTCCGGGTCTTTACACAAGGTGAAAACAGCTCGGACCCTCCTCCTCCGCGCTGCTCCCGCCGCTGACCGTCGCCGCGTCGCTCCCTCGGAGGCTGCAGTGCTGCGCCAATATTTGCTGAGCCGCGGCCGCCGTCCCCCTGAGCAGTGCATCGCGAGAGGCACCCTGGAAGATCCCCCGCGAAAGGTTTCAGCGGACTTCGCGGGACCCACTCACAATGGGGCGCAGCGTCAAACGCGGCAAAATGAAATTTTGTTGTTCGACAGCAACGGTTAAAATTGGCGACTTTTAGAGCATAAAAAGCATGCCAATAGTTCAATTTTTAGCTCCAGTGGTAAAAAGTCGATGCTTAAATGTTCAGAAAAAACTGAATGCAAAAAAATCTAAATAAAGTACTTTCGTGTAACCGCATCAGCTTCTACCGACTTTCAGTGATTTGGTTACTTTAATTGAAATAAAAGAGAATTAGTAAAGGAGGACGGTCGTTACAGCACTCAATTTTCGACTAAGACTTCCTTCCCTCTCCGAGTTTAACCCAGTCAAAATCAAAGTAAAAATTTAAATTATCCATTTAACTTAATTTTATTCTTACTTTCATGCCGTACAAGAAGAGAAAGGTATGTAATCGTGCGCTGGAAAACGGTGAATGTTTTAATAATTGTATTATTGTATTCCATGAATATTCTAAATATTAATATTGTGAAATGTTATTTTAAGAATCTTCTAAATATTAATACTCACTAATATTTGAAATTCCTGAACTGTCCCCACTTGTGCTGTCAGGCAGACAGCAGGCTTTCAGTTCGCTGTGTCTCCTTTGTGAGGATGTGGGAAGCTGTGTTAATGCAAGCAGGCGATTCCGAGTATTAATATTCCATCCACTCTTTGGAACTGTAATATATTCGGTTCGCCTGTGAGCATGCCTTTTTGTTCCATTAGTTCTCGAGGGGGGTTGAATACTGTGGCTACGCATTTGATTGTTTCATTGAAATACGACTCATTTCAGATTAAATTTCCTCGAATTGAGAGATCCTGTGACAACACACGTGGTATATTGAGCTGCTATGTTTTTCCATAATATAATTGACAATGCTCCACTGATTGATTCTGGATTTATCCAGGTAATGCAGAAATGTTTGAATACCTAATTAAATTCCGTAGTTATTTTTTTTTAGATGGCCACTTATTAAACTACCTTTTGTTAGAGCAGTACATTGGCGTCAAATACGCATCATGAAGACAAACAAAATTTTAATCTGGGTGTCAGAAATAAATGTTATTTCTGGGAAAAGCAAATAAAAATTTAGATGTGTCTAATACACTCAGATAATTCTGTATGTCACATATCCAAATGGATTTGTGATGACATGAAATTATTCTGAGAAATGAATAGTATATTGTAGGTGCATTTCTCTTTGGAAGCAGATGTGTCATTTGATGTGTAGTATGTTAAAATAATATCACCCAAAGTGCACGATTAAAAATTGCGTTAGCGAGACGTTCATAATTTGACACACGTAAAATGATAAAAGACGAACCTTCCTGAATCGGCATGAGTTAGTTACATTATCTTCCGTTAAGTTAGTGTAAAAATGAAATTTCCGAAAATCAAGAGGGGAAATGACTTTTGGATAGCTAAGAATTATGTATTAGATGTATGGTATTCATAGCTATCTCAAGGAAAACGTACGTGTATTTTGTGATTGGCTGCCCTTCTATTAGATTCGCTACCTTTAAGGAAATTATTTATTTACAGGTTAGCTAGTCCAGTATTGAATTGGTCCGCTTATTTCTATCCGAACGGATTATGTAGATCGCGAATTGCATTTCAGCGTTCGCCCTTTGTTTTTGTGCTCATTCAGTGGTGTATTATTGAGTGCGCAAGCTAGGGATACTGGTGGTGGATTGATCGGTTCTACTCGAATTGCGAGTCGAGAGGTTAGTCAATTTTCGAGATATGACATCTGAAAATCACGTCAGAGATCTTCGGTTTCCTAATATACTCATACATTATTTCTTCATTGTAATTCATATATAGTTCTTCGTTTACTTTAATTTAGTTTTTTTAATACCATTATTTCGCTGACTTATTCATATTATATTTTCGCCTAGATGTGTTTCGATGAATGTGAAAACTTTCTGTCTGTTGATAACGTGATGCTCCTATACGAATGGAAACAACCGCTGCAAATTTAAGTGATTCGTTGAGCATTTGAGTGTGCATGTACCTAATGTGAAACATTACTATTGATATTTTTACAATTTAAATTTTTACTTTGTTTTGCAATAATCCTTTTTTATTCTCGTTGCTAATTGAAAGAAAGGTGTTCCAAAACAAAATTATTTTAAAGTTACTACTTATACCAAAGAGGAAAAACTAGAAGAAATGCGGAAGAGTGTAATTTCTTTTAGTATATTTTTAAATAGGTATATGTGTAATATATACACACACTCCTTTGAGAGCATTTGGCATTGAATTCAAATGAAATATTTGTTTTCAAATATAAATACTACCATACCGCATTGCTACTTACATGAAATTACATTTTATCTTATCAGCCTTTGATAACTGTATATTGCAAAGTCATTTCTAACTTATCCTTCCGTATTAGTTTCCTTGCTTTGGATTTGCTTGCGCTAAAGCTGTCTCCCTCGTCAGTTATACACAACCCCATTTTCCCCACCTTTCCCTTCTCTTTTTGCGCCAGATTTTGAGTAAGCCTGAGTTTTCCTCTCTCTTTATAATTCTTCGCAAAAGTTATTTTTCCAAGCTCCCAAAAACCCGATTAAACCTCGTAGTTGGCGGCACATACTCTTCTTTGGTAGTCCCAGTTCCCGTTCCTACCTCGCGGTGTAAGTTTTGTCTTCAAAACCCCGAAATAAAGTCACTAGAATTTTAGGATTTTCTACGTTTCCATGGTTTTTGTGTTCTTCTTTTGTGTCCGCGCGTAATTCATCTTCGGGATTCCATTTCTTCTCCTCTGTCTGCTCCATTCACCGTACGAGTATTGTTTTAAAAAGGCGATCCTCTGACGCGAATGCTTGCCCTCAGACTCTCTTCCCAACTAAACGCTTATCTCTTCTCTGCTCACGTCTCTCTTGAAGTTGTAACAAGTTTGGCTCATATTACAGAGATCCCACGTCGCGATGGTTGCCTCTTCCATCGGTGCCTACACACGCACACCTTTTGCACATAACCCCTCTCTCTCCAACAACTCGCTTGTCAATTAGCCCGCTCGACAGTTCGCACCACGAATCGCTTATTCGTCGCACATCAGAAACTTGTCGACAAAAAAGATTACTCACCACCTTACTCCAAACAGACAACTCTTACCATGCCGCCCGCCGCCTACGCCCACCTTTCTCACACCGCAGTTCTCGCCCCGCCCTCTCGTAAGCAGTACCCATCATCCACATAAACGCCGTCTAGCTGAGCACCGCCGTCCTCGCCGCCGCCAGCGTCACTCGCCACGAGCGACGTACCTCAGTCACCGCCCGTTTCACGTCGGCCACCGCGTCCTCGCACCGGCCCGTCTCGGCTACCGCCAGTCCATCGCACCGCCCGCTGACACCTCACAGAGCACAGCCGCCACGTCCTCGACACAATAAAAAAAAAAAAAAAAAAAAAGAAAAAATAAACGAAAAAAAAAAGGAAGAGAGAGAAGGAAAACATACAAAATAAAATCAAAATCAAAAGCCTAAAAATAAAAAAAAATAAAAAACAAAACCGGACCCGTTCCTCAGATACCGAACACCCGATCCATCAGCCCACCGCCCGTCCATACACAGCCCGCCGTCCATCGCCGGCCCCCGATCCTCGCACCGAGACCGTCAACACTCGCACCGCCACAGTTCCTCGCCCACGATCCGTCCATCGACGCCGACCGACGCCCTCGCTCCGACACCGTCTAGCCCGCCCTCTCGCCACCGCACGTCTCAAGCACACCGCTCCCTCGTGAAACCCCGCCCGTCTCCTCGTCCGACCCGTGCTCACGCCCATCCGGCCCGTCTCGCCCAAGCGCGTCACTACGGCACCCACGACAGTCCTGCAGCATGCCAGTCTAAGCAACGCGCAGTACCTATCAGCCCGCCGTACCTCAAGCCCCGCAGTCTCGCAACCCGCCGCGTCCTCGACCGCCCGTGCACTCGACAAAACGTCCGACCCGTTACATCAAAGCCCGCAGTCCTCAGCCCGGCCGTATAACCTAGCCCTGACCCAGTCGTCAAGCCACGACCGTCCTCGCCATGACCAAATGCACAGAGTCATCGCCCGACCGTCCTCAGCCACGAACCTCCATACCACTCTCGCCTACCTTCGTTCCTCGCTCTATGCCCCATTTCTCCCCGTTTCGCCCACTCACATACGTCTCACTCCCGGCCTAGCCCTAACCTCTCTCCTAAGCATCATACTGCGTCCCGCCATCACTTCCCGTCATTCACTATTCATCGCACCTAGACTTTTTTTACGTCTTCATCTTCCCCACCTTTGTCGTGGACTTATTCCTCGTCCCTCTCCCTCCATGCCCGAACCTGTTTCCATTTTACCTTTCTTTGGCCCCGTTACCACTCCCGTACTCCACTGCCCCCCTCGCCATCGCCAGCTCCCGTGCAAACTGGGTGCTCTTTTGCGATTTCAACGTCCGCATTAACCACCGCCCCGCAATTCCCCAGCTTCTTTCACTTTCCAGCCTTATTCCGTTTCTTTCCTTCTGCTATCCTCGCGAGTCTTCCACCTCTCCCTCCCACTTTTTCCAGCCTCTCGTTTTCCCTCCAAGTCCACGCTTCTTCTTTTTCAACCCTCTCCAGCTTTGCCACTACCTGCCACCGCCCTCTGAGACATCCTTTTCGTTCACTCCCCCTGCCAGTCTCATGGCCTGCCACTGCCGTCAGCTGTCCCAGCGCTGCGTTAGCGGTCGCCGCTCTCCCCCCCTTTCTTCCCCACGCCTCCTCACCAAGTTCTAACTAGTGCCTCCCACTTCCGGCACCGGCGCACAGAGGGTCGAAAGCAACGAAAATAACTCATATCGAAGAATCGTCTCTTGGTTTTTCAACAAAAATGGTACTAATTTTCAGTGAGTTACTAGATTCAAAATGTAAAAAAAATAATAATTATAAATATAAGTTTATTTATAAGAATACTAGTGTTCGTAATATAAGCTATAGGAGATATTATAAAACTACAATTTGGAGCGATTGTTGTTGACATAGAATTTTATGTATAGCATACATAAAAGGTTGTGTGTGTTTTTGCTGACTTTTTTTATTGGATTGATTACTTTATTTTGGTCATTATTTCTAAGCTGGGAGTAACAGCATTTAAACATTGACATTATTAATTTTTTTCAGTAGATTCATTGATGTCTGTATATTCTATTAAACGTACTTTTCCACAGAAAATTTCTGTGCTTTTAACTGCGATTAAAATATGTTAAATAAGAGACACTGTAGTGAAGTGTAGCAAGTGTGCAATACAACGTGAAACTGCTATGTGATGGAGCAATGTCTGATTGATTTTCAGTACTTGACTGTGTAACTTCTTACTGATTATACTCAATTGTAGTATTATCAAGGAAAATATACTACATCATATAACCAGCAACTCATTCCTGTTAAGTTTTCATAACGACTCCATCCATCTCCTAAAAAAGGCGATAAACGACTTTATGCCCAGTGCGGTCCGGAAGGGGCTTTGGGCCCAGTGCGCGGCGAGACGCCGGGCGTCGCGGCGCCGTTATTGGCTTCCTCCGTGATGAATGGCCATCGCGGCCCGCGAAGCGCCCGTCGCTCAGCCTTACGAGGGCGGGGGTGGAGGTAGGGACGAGCGGAGCAGCTGCGGTCTGCGCCGGGGGCGTCCACCTTCTGTCGGGCGGAGACGCGCTTTCGCCGACTGACAGGATTTGACTTCTGCGACAGCCACTACCCGGGACTGATGTGCGTCGGCTTTGTTGGGGTGACGCGCGGTCGTGTGGGTCTGTTCCTGTGAAACTGCGTTGGGTTTGGACGTGTTCGGTTAATGCGCAGAATGGTTACTGTAATGGTCTTGTGAATAATCGGTCGCTTACTCTCATGTACTAAATCTCTAAAGAAAAAAAAAATTCTAAAAGTTATGTTGCTAGATTACTGTGCGGAGAGAGCATCGATCAAGCGGTGAGATTTCATTGTGAGACTCGAACAAACAGGTGTTCTATATGTTTTACTGGTAAATCCAATACTCTCCTACAAGTTGCGGTATGTAATAAGTTATTATGAAGTACTTTTTTGAAGTGGTGATTCTCATTGATAAATCGTCATTGCACATGATTGATTCGTTTGATCATATCCAATAGTTTGATCAATAGTTGATCCAGAAATGTAAATTGTGATACAAAGTGAATTGGGAATAGTCGTATACCTTGATGTCGTAAATACGAAAAAAGATAAAAGTTCTTTCATTTTCTGTTTTTACCTAGGAGAACGAGGTAGGCGTTGATTGTTAACGAAAGTTTTTTTTGTTCCGAGTTGAATTTAACGTTAAATCTGAAGCCGCCATAATTAGGCTAATGCGCATGATTCGAGCAAAAAAATACTGATTGAAGCTTGATTAATGAGTCACTTACCGATGATTTGCTGCAGGCAATTAGGTACGATTAAGCGTATTTGGAGTGTGTAGTTACATTTTATAACAAATATAAATTTTTTTTCCGTCTCGTTTAGAGCGTGCCAAAAGCTTCTGTAAAAATTGTGTTCAATGAAGCATGTAAATGTGAATAATAAATGAATTCATGAAAAATGTCCGCTAGAAAATGGAGATAATTAGAATTAATTGTAAATAACATTGTGTTACAGTGAGTGATAAAGTGTATTCCTAAACGTTAATTTGAATATTAGGTATACAAGTATTTACAATATAGTTTTCCATATTTAATGGATTACGTTGTCATTTGTCTGTCGTAGTATGTAGAAATGTCTCTTTTCCCAATCTTCATCTCGGAGACATCCGTTTCTCTGTCGTCTTTAGTTCTTTCCAGATTTTCTTAAGTATAATAGTGGCGTGCTTTGAATAGTTCTGATTGTTTATCAATGAGTAGATTTTAGGGTGTGTTTTAATATGCCCCACGTCGAAAAGAAGTTGATTGAAGAATTTAGTAAAAACAAATATTATCGTAGGGATCGCCGTATAGTTTCTAACCCTTAAACCTGGTGGTGCTTCAACATCATATACTTTCTGGCATTATTTCTGACTTCTGCATATTATCGAAAACACAGGAAGTTCAACGAAAATCAGACTTGCACCAATTTATTTACCGACATTTGCTACATACGAGGAGAAAAAATTAAAGAAAAAAATTAGATCCATTCCTATCAAATACGTAACTATTTACAAATTGCCTAATGTTACGTAAGATTAAGCGAAAATTACTCGCATTTTCAAAAATTACTGAAGACTTTATTTCGAGATCTGTTGGCAGAGAACATTTTGAACTTTTGCAATTTTCGAAAAATTCAGATATATTAATGAAAATTAGACGTGCCGTATCTTTAAGAGTTCTTTACGCTATCTGCGAACAGTTCAGTCAAACAATTTGGAGCTATTTTCAAGAAATTAAATATTATGTTTTCAGTCTGGTAGGATCTCGAGATCGTTCGGATCGATTAGGAAATATCAATTTTGTAAAATTCGTCTGATTGATTTAGGCCCTAGTCAGTTTTTTGTTTGCAAGGATCCGCAAGTCGTGGATTCTGACTACACAACGTGTTAAGGGAAATAATCTACTATATATCAGAACGATTTATTTGCGTTTTCTTTACCAGGGGCCCACAATACGATTATTTTTGTCGAAGATTGCCCAATTTCTTCAGATGCATTACATTTTTCTATCTTTACTACGTACGTATGTCATAAGTCAAGAAATTAAAAAAAAGTCTTTTGCATTTATTGGATTTTATAAATAAATTATGATAGGCTGAGTTAATGTCTAATTTATATTCATTTTCGCCTATTATTGTGATTGGACGATTTTGTTGGTACGTCAATGAACGTTTCTTTGCCATTGGAAGCGAAAAATGAGCCGTTTCGCGATACAAAACAATAGAAATTGAACGTTTTAATCACTTTTTGAGTATTATTTAAAAACCGCCCAAAAATTAATAGAGCGTAATAGATCATTTTCCCATCGAGGAGAACAATAAAACTGGAGACGTCCAGTACTATGCATAGTGCAATGTAAATTTCCACGCTCGATAAACTCTCGTGATGAATACGAAAATCCACGTGATCCTCCCCGAATCTCCCTGTAATCGCCATCCGCACGTGCGTGAATGCAGTGCCCACCGGCACAATGGCTCTCCCCCGCCCCCTGCCTTGTCAGCAAACCTCTCCGCTTTTGCCGGTCGGGTGCGCACGCGGCAGAGCGTTGCCCCGCGGACGCGCCTGGTTGCGTAGGCAACCCGCGTTACAGCGGCTAGTAGCGGACTGCAGCCGCGCGCCTGGCGCTCGCCGAACTAGAGAGCGGCGCCTTGCCGCCCGTCAGTTATTGATGCGGCCGGGTGCGGGCGCGTTCGCACTTTGTTTAGTCTCCCGTAATGCGCTGGGATTAGACAAGCGCCGGCGCGTGCCCTTAGGCCCTCGACCCGCCTCTATGTCTCTCTCCCCCGTTGCTCTTTCCTTCTTCACTCGGATGTTCATACTTCGGGTCACTGTTGGCTTTAGGAGAGGTCTGACAGAACTGCGTGGCGCTTGGTTTGTTACCCAATGACGAATGTTGATGTTCATATTATTTTATTCGTTCAGCTTTCGTTGGGCATTTCATTTCATGCTCTGTTTATTTTTTACTGTACATTTGGTCAGACCATGTTTTAGTTTCTCCGGCCTACTCAGACACCCCCCCCCCATTCCATCTTAGCACTTCACAAATCTCTTTCCCTCCTCACACATCCATTCCTTATTCGGGATTCGACTCCATAACCTAGATGTAAAGCGTATCTAGACTTAAGCCCCCGCGCCACCAGGCGTGGGGGATTAAAAGTTGTGGGTGAAAAAAAATTACACAGTGGTTTGTAAAAACCACCATACCGCAACAGAAGCACATGGCCATAATTACTGCGGAATTCGAATCCATCAGCCTTCGAGCTTTAACGATTTCAACTACACAGCTTGTCTTAACTACGTAAATATTTAATTCTAATTAACTGTAATGGAAATACGGGCCCACAAAATACTAATTACTACAAAATATGGACAAATATATGTATTGTATTATTCATTTGGTTGTTATAACGTAACTGACATTCCAACTCATATTGCGAATGAAGTTGCGTGATAAATACTTATTAGTGTATAATAGTGTGTATAGTGACAGTAATGGTTTTGGCATTCATGGAATGAGGAACTAGGACACTTTGTTGAATTATGGATATTTCATCACTAGTAAATAAGTATATTCACATTCATGAATGAACAATTGTGCAAAATAGATCTGTAATCCTATGTACAAATTCTCTCAATCAAACGTGGGAATTCACTGGAACGAATGGTAAGCTGCTAGTGCGTTTTTAATATCAACGTAAGTACATTCTTTGATTATAGTATATTCCAATTGTCTTGATTGAGTGGCAAGAAAAATTAAATATATAAGGAATATTTGCAAGCACTTTTTAATGTACTTTCATATTCTCAGATGGTAGCATTTTTACGCATTCAATCCACTTTGCCCCTTTCTGCTGGTCATTTTCTTTTCTTTTCGCTTTATTTCTAACCTGTTCCGTTTTTCGTGTAGTATTACCTTTCAGTGGCCCGCTCACCTTTTAACTTCCACCACGCAGCTCTCATCATCCCTGCAAACTAGAAGGGATGACTTCTTCCCTTACGCGGTTCGCCCGTTCTCCTCTGGCGGAGCGTTGCTGTTAGACGCCGTGAGACGCGGTGTTTTATTCAACACCGACGCCATTGGTGGTCCTTCCCTCCCACGCTCTGTAACCTCAGCCCGGCTCCGACGTCACTTTCCCCTGAAACCACGTCGTACACCTTCACTGACCGCCAGGTCGCCCAAAGAGATATTTCCTGCTCTATTCTTCCCAAACGGCACCTGCTTACTTACGGCCTCAATCCTATCATGTCTACCTGTCTTGTTCTTTTGGTTCATTCTTTCTTTTTCTTTTTGTCCCTTTCTCCCCAGATGTAGAAATAATTCCAGTTTTAATAAATCCTTTACACTTGATTCTAATCACATTCATTTTATTTCCTTCTCCGGATTCTATCTTCTTTTGCGTTACGTCCTTTCTTCTATCCTCTGTATCATTTGCCGTACAATTTCCTCAAGATTTGTATCTCTTGTGAAAAGCAGTCTCTTGCGTAACTTCATGCAATGTTTGTTTTCTTCACATGTACCGTACTTTGTTAGGAACTGTTTTCTCATCCGTGTATGGGTAAGCACTCTCTATACTCCGCAATATGCACTCCACTTCCTCTTCACCTTACGTCCCACTGCTTCGTTCTGGTGACAGTGAAGTGGTTTTGGCGTTTCATTCGTCCTCAACGCGAGATGCTGTTAACCATTACAAATCCTTGAATACCTAGCTGGCATTGTTATAAACGCAAACTGTCAGGAAGTAGACTATTTCTGGTCACTGCATCTTCTAATTTTTTTTCACTCTCCCTCTTTCCTTCTCTCTCCTTCCCTCTTTCTCTCCCTCTCTCTCCCCCCCCTCTCTCTCTTTCTTCATATGACGTCTTTGCCACTTGTACTATATTTCTTTTGATATCTTATTCTCAATGGCTTTGCCTCTGTGTTTCCCTCCCTCTCCTTACCCAGCCACACGATGGCCACCTCTAGTCAACCCTCCACTCCCCCTACCTCACCTCACCTCACCCCACCTCACCTCGCTCACAGTTGGAATCCGCTTCATCAGCGCTCCAATCCCCCCCCCCTCCGCACCGCTTCTGCGTTCGCAGAAACAGGATGGCGGACAGCTTTACGATACAATTATTTGGATCGCGGCCTGTTGTTGTACCCTTGACTCCGACCGGCACCACAGGAACCCGTAGCGTAAGTAAAACCCGATGTGGATATTTTTCATCTCGTGCGTCCCGGACCCTCGCGCCCCGAAATCGCTTTAATTCGATTCGACATCCCTTTTGGGAGACGCCACCGCAGCCGCCGCGATCTCCACGTGCCGCGCGGTCCACGTGCACGCGTTCCCCTCACACACGTCGCGCACCGCCGCCGCCGCCGCCGCGTTCACGTGCGCCCCTGCAGAGGCGAGTTTAATGTTTGCGCACGGTCGCGGCAGCTGGCGGAGGAGGCGGGCAGGGCGAGGGGAGAAGGACTGTGGGACTTCGCGGGGGCAGAAAGAGGCCGGGGCGAGGGCGGGGATGACGAAGTTGGAGGCGTGTCGGGGCAGATTTGGAGTCAGGGGGCCGGTAGGGGTGGAGATGGCTTTCAGGAGTGGGCAATACCACTTCCTTGGAAACTGCAACAAGCTAGGAGGTGAAATGTGCATCAGTTATTATTCTTACTACATGTCAATGATTTTGCATACGCTGTGTACTGTATAAGTGGAGTAACGTGATCGTCGAAATTGTTTAATGGAAAATTGTGATATATGCATTAGACTCTATAATAATTGAAATACAAACATGTCAGTAACTTATATTTAATATGAAACATTTACTAAAAAATTGTTTTTGAGTGTTTATTAGGATTTGATATCAAACGAATGGTTTTATTGTTGTGCTTGGAGCGTATGTAGAAATAATGCGAAAATAATCATATGTATGAAAGCGTAAAATTCTAATACTTTGGGATTTTGAAAACAGGTTTGTTAGAATGTTGATCGGAATAAACAACAATGGTTGTCTGAAAATAGATAGAACGTATGTGAGGAACGATTAATAATAAACAGTGAAGGGTTTATTCAAAGGAATTAAGATGCGCTGGCAGTGATACACAGCGAGCGGGGCTCCCTTCCTTGCGAGAGGAGGTGAGAATGCCAAGGACTGGTCTCTAGAGTTGGCGACTACGGCGCTGGAGATGGCAGGCGTGAGGGTGCGACAGGCATAGAGGAGGGGTGTGGCAGGAGGGGTTTAGTAAGGGGCGTGGAGGGGAGAAGCAGCGTCGCGGTTGCGCGGGTTTGTGGAGGCGGGGCGCTGCGGTCGAGACGACCTTCTCTGCCCTGGCATTTACTACGCTGACGTCACCTCCTAGTCCCCCCTCCCGCTACAGTGGCTCGGAGCGCAAGAAAAAAGGGGAAAAATAATAGTCTAGGTACTTAATTACAGGTGTAAAGGGATGACTTGAAGGTTCCGGGAGACGCTGAAATATTTTATTTTCAAGAGTCCAGTTTGTTGATCGAATTTAACGAATACTAACATTTTAAAGATATATTGAATCTAAATTGATGACGATGATGATGATATATTGAATGCAATTGAATTTCCATAAAATATTGTGGTAAAATAATTGCTGATGCAAAATATTTTATCGCATTTTTTGTATGTGTAGTGATATTTTATAGAACATTAAGTACTCTATAAATCAAATGACAAAGGAATTTTATTTCTCTATTCGTGTTATATAAATGTTTAGATAATATTGTCACAGAATAAAAGAAGAAAGAAGAATACTCTTTGGATATTATTTTGAACTAATAAGCATTTGCAATCTTAATTTTATTGTGTATGCAAATTTAATTATATTGTTAGTAACCCGTCAATATTGATGTCAGACACTTTGAATTATGCTTATATATTTTTCTAAACTTCTATTATCATAAGGATATACTTTTTTGATTTCCCATATTTGAGAACAATGAATATTATTATAAGTACGTGATAAACACAGCCAGCCATGAATAAGAAATATATAAGGTAATTTGGGAACCGAGAAATAGTCTACAAAGACTTTCTTTTTTCGCCACAAAAGTCCATTCCAGTTCTTCCATAATGTGTTGCCCCCGCACCCGAAGCCTTGAAGTAATCGAGACGATGTTTCTTCTCGCGTTCTCTGCTGAACATAAGAGTAAAATATCCTTTCACGTCAGCGTTCAGTCTCATATTTTTCTCCTACTTCGCATTGCTTCACTTAACACCATCAAATCCGTCATCCATCACATTCAGATGATCTCTTTCGCAAGTTTCACCGTCTTCTTTTCTTACATGCTTTTTCCACTTAGCTTTCCACGACTTCCCTCATTAAACTAACTGATCTTAGTGTTAGTACATTTTAACCGAGACATCAATCACCTCCATAACAGTATATCATTTTTAATTGAGTAGTGTATTTTATATAGACTATGTAATACATACGTATATAATATACGTAGTATTAAATGTATTTGAAAAGATTTATCTGTTAGTATTTTTTTTATAATACATAAGCATCTCACAACATACCAAATGTATTAAGTGTACACGACTGTTGACGTGCATCCAACATTATATTATTCAACAACCAAAACTTTGTTTTACTTTTCTTTCAATAGCTTTCAATTTTTACTTTCTTTGAATAGAATTCCTTGGTCCACCTCAGCTGCAACAACACACGCGTCGAAACCGATCTTAATTTTCTTCCATTTTCCTGTCACCCGGAGCCACTGTGGCCGCCCGTCTCCTCCACCGCCGCACGGGCCCGCGCGGCTTCCAGCGCCGCGGCCTCCGCCGCGTTTCTGCTAACACCGCATACCTCTCCCCCCCTCCCCCGCGCCGCTTGTCGCCTGCCCGCGAGTTGGTTTGTGCCCATCCGCCCTCGCGGCGGGCGCTTCCGCCTGGCAGGCACCGCCTTCGCTGACTCGCCGGCGCGTGCGAACGCTCGCGTAGCGCCCTCTTGCGCCCCGAAGGAACTTCGTTCGGAACCTCCGGTTAGTGGTACTGTCAGCCGGTATTTATGCATTTTGTATTAATGTCGTTTTCTGGCTTCTGAATAGCTCATAATTGACGATGAAGGCTAAGTCATCGAAAGTTTTCTTGAGTTAATAATTTTGGCCAAGATTACTCTCTTATTTTTGGTATGTTTGAGCCAAAATGTCCGCGTTCTTTAAGGCTCAATAGAAATTAAATTAGTTGTTTCTTACATTTACTAACATTTTAGGTAACCATTAGTAGTGTATTGTATCGTATTATTTATTAAAGTTATTGTCTCGTCTTGTCTTACAAAATTTCTTCTCTCTCTTTCAGCGTACTCTTCCTTCCATCTCTTGGCTAACTCCTAACGGTGGAAGGCGTTACTAATCTAATTTTAATTCCTGGTGGGCGGTGGAAATGAACGGGTGAATGATGAACATAAATGCAAATACAGTTGTTACAATTTTTTTTAAAAATTAAACGGATGAAAGAGTGAATAAAGTTTTAACATGGCATCAGCACAATCTGCTAGTGGTATATGAATACACACGAGACTGAAATCTGGCTATGTGTGGTCAGATTGCATTATTTCTCAAGGGCTTAATCACTCTATAAATGTAGTTTATGGTGTTTTGGAGGTCATCACCCCGTCAACTGGCGGAGGCTTTGGTGTTTACTGGCCGTGCCACCTAGAGGTAGAACAGACGACGACGCGAGAGCGCTCGGCGGCGGCCGTATGCGCTTTTGTACCCACTACGCTGCCTTGCGCAGTGCTCTGTTACAGCAATTACAAGTTCATCATGCAGCATGAGGTCGCGGAGATTCACTACGTGAGCTTGATGAGCATGTACGCGGTAGGAGTGCACCAACTAGGATGCTTACATGTGGACGAATCGCCACTCGCCAAACGAATTGACACTGTAGCCTATTCTGGCACAGAGACGTCGAACACAGCAGACAAATCGGTCTGTTGGTTTGCGGATGGGTATAGTGGGACGAATATAGTACCATTAATTCGTTGAAAATTTTCTTGTCTGACAAACTGAAAACTTATGATAAATGTGAGCTCATACAACACTGATGTTCTAAGAAATCATGGTTTTCTAAACTACGAACATCTCCTTAACACTTCTCGTAAGATATATAGTTTAAAGTAAGGAATTTTTTCGAATTTTAATGATCGCTGTAATTTTTATAAAGTGGATAAAACGTTAGGCCTCCTTTAATAATTCTCCAATTTCATATTGAAATGGCATGTCTGACGATACTAATTTCGTAAATTACTATTACTACATTTTTCGTTTCACTAGAAAATATACGTCAACAATGTAATATCAACACTTGCTATTGTATTCAAACTTCCTTCACTCTTGTGTCTTTCGTACACCTGATTCTTAATGTTTGTATTTAAAGATTACATTTGTAATTTCCCTATTTTATCCTTCTATAATAAAATATAATTCGGAACGGAATGACAAATTTGCATTGTAGAATAAGATTGTTTGTATATTTTGCCATTATTTATTTTCATGACTTGTGCATTCTCGCTCGGAAACGACGAGTGAGTCTTTGGTCGTCATCTACCTCTTCTCTAACCCTTCGTCGCGAACGCCACCTGTCCCTCCCCGCCACCTCACCAGCCCGACCACAGCCGCCTCTCCTNNNNTGTAATTTTTATAAAGTGGATAAAACGTTAGGCCTCCTTTAATAATTCTCCAATTTCATATTGAAATACTTACACAGTCCAGTTCCATCCCAACCCGCCCTGTCCCGACCAGCTCACCTGCCTCCATCCCGACTCGTCCCGTCCCAGACCGCCCTAACCCACCACACCCTGCCCTACCCCGTCCTGCCCTACCCCGTCCTGCCCTACCCCGTCCTGCCTACCCCGTCCTGCCCTACCCCGTCCTGCCCTACCCCGTCCTGCCCTACCCCGTCCTGCCCTACCCCCGCCCTGCTCTGTTCTGCCTCGTCCTGGTCTGCCCCACCTTCATTCTGGCCTCCCAGCCCTGTCTCTTCCCGCCCCGTCGCGTCCCATCCCATCCCCTGCCATACCACCCAAACACATTCCGGTTCTATCTGCCCTGCCTCCGCCACCACTACCGCTAGGCCACCTCCGTCACCACCACCAGCACCACGTGCGCGGCATTCCAAGCTTGGCGTAACACCTTGGTGACGAACGTCGCGGAATCTCATCGGCGACGCAGACGGCTGCAGAATTTCCGATCACTTCCGTGCGACGAAAGAATGTAATATGAGACACTTTTCCACCTCAAAGTTTGCTTCCGTTTTTCATTCGGGAGGTGGCTTGGTGAAGGTTTTGTTTGTCCCAGAAACCATCAAAATGACTTTAGCGAACGTGGGTGTTGACAAAAATGTCGAGTTGCGAAATATTTATCCAGTATTAGGTTGTGCCTCAAACTTTTTGTTTTCAAAAGTTTATTTTCGAACTTAGTTTTTAATTGAAATGCCGGGGTTGCCGTCAGAGAAAAAAACACAAAAATTGATACGTCAGTTGACATTCTTTGGCTAAAATGTTTCCTTTTATTTATACTGTTCGTCATTTTAGTGGTTAGCGAAAGAACCAGGCCTGATGGCCTACATCTCACCACATATGGACAAATTGCTTTAGCATTATTATTTTCTACAAAATATTATTTTCTATTTGGTGGGTCAGAAATGATGTAAAGTTCACGGTCCGCATGACGCACATGGCCATGCCACATGTATCTGCTTATTTATCTAGAACGAAATAATTGTTTGACATTTATATTTTTAGGTTTATAGTTTTATTTTTTTTAGCTTTTGAATCTTATTTAGAATTTTTTTCTTGTAGACGGTTTGTTTCTATTCTGTTACTGCATTGGAGCACATTGAAGTGGCTCCGTGGCGTTTGAGTTGACCGAGTGTTAATAAGCTGGAAAGTAGCGTGAGGTAATTCAAAGTGGAAAGCTAGTGAGGATTCAGAGGAGTTCGAAGACTCATGTTCTGTTGAATTCAACAAGTACCGAAGTTTGTTCGTGGTAATTCTCGGCATAGCGTGTCTCTAACTTTCTTGTTGTTCTTTCAAGCATTGCTAGACTTACATTTACAACAGTTAGCTCTACGTACACTTTTTCATGCAACCATTGTATTGTTAATTTATTACGTGACTCGATGTTGAAACCTTGAATCAAATTTCGCACGTTCTTAAATTGCTTAGTAAATTTGAAAACTTGCAAATGATGATCCTATTCGATTAATGTGTGAATACACCGTTTTATGCAAAAATAAACTTTATTATCGAATTTTTAGCCTGCACGTACCGCTTGTAAGCATCGGTATACGTGTATTACAGAGATATAAACCGAAAAAATATCGTACAGACTATGATACATAATCTGATGAATAGATCGCGTTTGTGATGCAATTCATATTAATCCTTCCCTTTTCATGAAGCATGACTTGTATTTCCAGTAATGTTTTTTTTTCTATTTTTAGACCTATATAACACTTCATCACAATTAGATATTTAATTCATATTTAAATTATTGTAGAAAGGTAATGCAATACAGGTCATAAAACACTTCATCATCTTAGATTTCTTGTTTAAATGAAAATGTTGGGTATAGCGCACTCCAGTACTTCTCATAAGATGATAATTCTCATTGGCCTGACTCAGTACCCAGAAAATAAGTCCTTTAAGGAACCAATGCGTCCTGATCGACCGCTACAGAGTGACAACTCAAGGCTTCAGCCGGGAGGTCGTCACTACTGTGGTGGGTCATTGACTGAGAAATGCTTTTGACATTTGTCAATGTGTTTCGTCAAAAGAATGTCACGTTTCCTGAGTGTACACGCAATCTTTGTGCAGTGTCTGATTTAAGAAATAAGAGCTGCTATAAATTATGTGCAGAGTCTGCGCTATCCTGCGCATTTCTCTATGTCGCACATGCTTGTTTTCCAAATGACTAAATTGTAAAATTATGAATTTCAACGAATTATTTCTTCAAAATTGTACACTAAGAGTGTATTACTTTTAGTGGTATCGGGCTTCTTAGACTTTCATACAAAGTTGTTGGATTGTTTTCTTGTTTTGTTTAGAAAGAGTTCATGATATTAGTAACTGAAAAAGATACTACTTCTTTAAGTCTGTTCTGGTGATCGTGTTCGTACCGAATAAATTCTGATAAAATATCGGTAGTAAAGCTATCAAGTCTCTAAAACGTAGTGGGTCGATAAGGGTGGCGAGAACCAATTTCTTTGACG
The DNA here is from genome assembly GCA_017312745.1 of Gryllus bimaculatus. Lineage (NCBI taxonomy): Eukaryota > Metazoa > Arthropoda > Insecta > Orthoptera > Gryllidae > Gryllus > Gryllus bimaculatus. The sequence continues at coordinate 249,113 of BOPP01000040.1, read as the reverse complement.
CGCCGCTCCTGAGTGACAGCAGTGGATCCGGGGATTGCTTTCCTGCGTTTGGGAAATCGATAGAAGCCCCCGTCACGAGCAGAGAGGAGGAGTTCCCCAACTCCTCTCTTCGCGGTACCCACTCGATCTTCCAAATTCTATTTTTCAACCGCCAATCGTATACTAAGTACTAATATTGTCTCGTGCCATGTATATCCGTCTAACATTTTTTAAACTTTCATCAACAGTTAGCGTCACATTACTCATGTTATCACATCCCTCATATCCATTATACAAGTATACTTGTATACCATACTCGTATATCATACTCGCCTGAAATAATTCCACTCTACGCATACCATCCATTTCTACTTAACTGTACATTGCTTTCAGCCCTCGGATCCATTCACATATTTAATTCATTGTAAAAGTCTAATATTACATATTTTATGTAAAAGGAGGAGAAACATTTTTTTTTAGTTTTCCACTTCAGCACATTGTATGAATTTTGTAGTAATGTTTATACTGAGGTAATACAATATAATTAGCACACTAGACGTGTCCATCTTATAGAAACTTTTTCCAAACTATGTTCTTTACGTAGGTATTTGTTGGTGTGTATTTATATGCATTACACATTCCTGCAGTTCCCTGATCTGAAGACTCGATCCCTATGTCTATCATCGTATTCGTCATCATCTAGTCACATACATCATCTACCTTGCTATCGTTTCTCGCTGGAGATTTACTGCAGACCTTCTGCTGAGTCCATCTTCGCACTCTTTCGTACACTCTAACCTCTCACCAACGTCCTCCAACAGTCCCATAGCCTCCTCTCCGTTCTGTGCATTTGCTAATACGCGGCCTCCGGGGCGCGCGCCGCCTTCCATTTACGCCTCGTTGCCGCCCGCTCTTCGCCCCGCCGCTGCGGGGCCCTCCATCTAAGAGCTCAAGCGGCAGCCTCAGCGCTAGCGGCTGCATGCCTAACCGCGGGGAAGAGGCGCCGAAGGGATTTGGGCTGCGGCCTCGGGGCTCAGGCATTCGCGCAACCGCAGTCGCGGAGGAAGCCGCCCCGAGGTAGTCGAAGAAGGCCACAAGAGCCCACCACAGCGGAAGGGGGAAATGTCTTCTGGGAGGCGGGTAATATCGACGTGCATTCCTCCGCGAAAGGGCATTGCTAAGCCCGTGGTACATAGATGTTTAATGGTTATGTACGTGTTCTAAGTAACTCTGTAATCAATAATGTGGGACGTGACAACTTCGCTTTGCCAATTATTAAGAGTGAAGATAATAACTGATTTCGTGTGGGCACATTGTAAATGTAAAAGTCTCGATTGTTCCTCTAGCAATGTAAAGAGTAATCTCTAGGAATCACTTTTTTTTTAAAATATTGGGGTTTTCGTCTTTCACTTTTTGTCAGCAAATGAAAGATTTGGTAAAGTGCAACTCACGAAAATCTGTAATTACTTTTTCCGGTTGGCAAAATGGCTTGATATGCGTGCATCGTGGAACGCCTACACAGGTACCTCTCATCTGCGAATAATAAACATTGTTGGGATAATATTCTTAGGAATATTGGTGTCGGTTTGTGTGTAAATCAACAAGTGTAGGTTTATCTTTGTCTTCCTTTGTACACGAGTCTCAGCAAGTGTTTACAATCCTCACTTAACTCTTGATCAGCTTTAACCCAATACATTTTTTTTCGATAAAAAGTAGTAAAATGAATATCTATTTTACAGTGATGTCAACAAGGAAAATGTGCCGTAGCAAATTCATCAGAATATGCGAAAACAATTCCCGATACTTTAAAATTAAGAATCAAAATCAATGAGTAGAAAATAATTAATTGATAAATGCAAGAACTGAACACAAATGCAATAAAATGAACATGAATGTCACGTGATAATAACAGATATCTTTGGTACATTCGTGCACGTTTTAGAACAACAACATACCGAGTACAGATGTTTGGTTCTGGTAGGAGCCAGTTAAAATTTTCTTGCCGACCCACGAAGTTGTTATCTCTCTGTCTCGGTGCCATATTTTTCATTAAAATTTCGGGCCCCTGTGCCTTTTCCGTTACTTCGTGTGTTTGAAGCTTTACGGGAGGTTTATCGGAAAATTGAGTCTCTCTGCTTTTGTTATAAGGGTGCTCCGATGAGTAGAGAAATCACTGTCCTGAAGAGCTTTAAAAGTCGTTAATTATAATTTCGTAATTATCCAGGCCTCTGAATATTCTGTGTGCGTTGTATATAAACAGTCTAGAAAAGGATACCCTGGCGGTTTCCTTAGGATTAAGAAGTTTTGAACTTTGTTTTAAGAAAAGTGTTTTATCAACAATTTACAGTATTGGGTATACAACTGAGGTCGAGAAGTTTTTTTATTGGCTACTATATCTTGATTCACATGATTTACATGTAAGGAAATGTAAATCATTTCCAAAATCTGGCAACAAGACATGGCATAGAAATTCCAATTATCTTACTCCAAGATAATGCAATACATTGTAC
>BOPP01000040.1:197266-245470 GCA_017312745.1 Gryllus bimaculatus | reverse complement strand
TTACGATGAATTATTTGATTATACGTATTTTAACGAAAAATTATTTTCGAAAGAAATTGTTTTAGTTATTTGATTAGTTTCCTTAAATGTTTTTGGGTTTTTCAAACCATACAATTAGGAAATGATTTCTTGGATTAACAGTAACAAATGTAATACGCATGTTTATATGATAACGATGGGTGCCATACTCGAATATGGAGCGCCGACAACGAAAGGATAGGCTACCCTTTCCTGAACACATCATAACAGTGGTTTCCCTTTTCGCTCTGTATAAGTATGAAAATAATAGGGGGTAGCTGAAATATTATGGATGAAATGCTATGCTGTGTCAAATACTGCTATTAGAAGTCAACTACGTTACACTCGCTAGGTCCAAAAGTCCAGGTTCGTACGCTGTTCTCGAACGTGCAACCTTCGACTCCGAGGACTTGGATGCAGCTTGGATGCCTCTGCCCCCCCCACCCCTCCCCGAGGCCTCGGCCGTATGATGTATCTGCGCTCCTAATCTCCCTCGCGTGTAAACGCAATAAGGAAAACAACCGAGCAGCAAAGAAAATGCATCTTGAACGTGAACGTGACGTGATCCAACGGCTACCCTTTGGTAGGTCTCGTGATTCTTTGACGTCTCGCGAGATTCCAGGCAGGCACCGTCTGCCTTATCTCTCCCGGCAACGTTCTTTACGAAGCGCAGGCCGAATATTCATTACGCTAAGCCTCGCGCCGATCTATCACAGAAGCACTGTGAAGACATTAATTCCCCGCCGGCATGATGGATCGGGCCCTGCGGGTGCACTTTGCCCCAGGGACAGCGGAGGCGGGGAGGGACGGGGGGCATAGCTACAACATCCACACTCCGCGGTGCTTCTGGACTTTGTCCCGTTTTCGTGCCTTTGGTAGGAAGTTGTGTAGGATCAGCGTAACAGTGTGCATTAATGTATTTTAAGTATTAATATACCTAAAATGTAATAATATTTTTTTTTAGTGTGAATATAGTGTTCTTGTTTTAATCTACTCTCGAATTGTAATTAATTTTTGAGTTTGTAGTGCTTGAATATATTCATACTATAATATTTGTCACTTATACTATAGGAAGTTGTGTAGGGTCACTGTAACATTTTGTGACGAAAATGGGACAAGATTCTGAAAACATGTTACAAACTGTTGTCATGCGTGCATAACCTTGCACACTTCAGTAATAACGCTATTTTGTTTAGTTTTCTAGTGTAAGTGTAGTATAGTGTAATGTGTAGTTTATTTGGTGAAATAAAGGTCCATTAAATGAAATTGTCGGTTTGTTGTTCCAATTTGAGCGCACACATTTATCACAGCTGAAAAATGACGATCGGCACCTAATATATTGAATATGGATTAGAGCTTCCACAGAGAAAGCATGCAATGTTAATGTCTACTCTGGCTTCAGTTTGTTAAAGTCAACTCGATTAAAAATACTCGTAACAAGTGAGTTGGAGAACTGGAAGTTCTCACTGAAAGATTTGCAATTGTTTGAAACTAGAGCTACTGTGTGAAAAAGAAACAATCCATCGAACATTACCTTTTTAAAACATTCCGTCTGGTTATTGATGCAAAGTGCAGTACTATTATTGTATGTGTCACGAAGACAAGGCCAAATGTGCTGATTGCATAATTATTCTTATTTACATCGACCATGCTATTGCTCATGGATGTGCATATCCGATGGCAAATGAGACACAGATGCGTGGGAATAGTAATGCGTTGTTTAACATGCAATTAGTGAAACGCCTGTTGGGTCATATCGCAATGTTTGCATTGTGAAATACATTATTTAATAGTACTATAAGTCATTCAGGGAATACGATACTTCACGGTATTAATCCGCCGAATACTTTACACAATTGGGAAACTATAGTTTAATTGTCGAAACAGAAACATGCCAATAGAATACAAGGAGTATTCATGCTTGGGGAGGCCTAAATGCATCCGGAACGTATAATGTTGAAAACATATGATGCTCGTTGGAAAGAGCAAAAAAAGGAAACGTTCGTTTACTGTCCCTTTTATGGCACATCAATTTATTTTTAGTGTGAATATAGTGTTCTTGTTTTAAGCAGCTCCCGAATTGTGATTATTTTTGAGAGTGTAATGCTTGAATATATTCATAGAATAATATTTGTCACTTATAAATACAATTCAGTGACCATTATAACTAGTGAACAGTTACACCATTAATCCGTGTGTGTGCTTTAATAGATCCCTATTGTATGAATCATGTATCTATACTGAAATGCATTAGCGCTCGTATGTTTGCGATCTTCCTGTTAACTTTGTTTTGACTCGTTGATTACTTGGCATTATGGGTTTCAGTACTGGACAATATTTGTATAAATGATTTTCATCCATTCTTTGTAGACTTGCCATGTATCACTTTTAGTTGATGTTTATTTCATTTACTTCTCGTATTGCATTTTTTGGGGGCTTTCTGTTTCCATTTGCTGTAGTATTTACGTTTCAGTGTAATTCGTTAAGCCTAAATCTTTTTTTCAAGTAAGCAAAATGACTTTTTTATCTAATAAATTACCTGACTTTTTAATATGATCCTAACGAATGACATTTTTGAGGTTCCAATAGTGATTTTCTGTGATGCCATTTGTTTTTGCTTATCTCTGTGTTTTACATCCTTGGTCATTTAATAAATTGTAATTAGTTACATTTAAAGTACATAGTCGCATGGTCTCATGTACGTCAGAGTGTGAAATATTTTGTCATATTTAAAGTCAAAAAGAGATGATTTCATTCCTATAAGAAATATCATGTGTCATTGACGGCGATGTCGAATTAAGTGAGAAAAAACTTTTCTGTCATCGAAATCGGTTGATTATTGTTTTATTTTTCAGTGCGCTACAATTTTCCTTCTCCGCTATCGTTACAATTTTCATTCTCCATTAACTTTTCAAAACTAATGTCGTGGCAGAGAGAAGTTATAAAATCCTGTTTTTGGAAAAATACACTTAAGATTTCGTACCAAGTGTATCAGAATTGCAGAAATGTTATGACGCAATGATAATAAAAATGTCGATAAGAATAATTCAAGAATACACAAAAATAAGGACATCTTAATTTCTATTGGCAAGATGACTGACATCTTTGGACGTTTTCTTGCTCCAATGTCGTAGTTGAAATTTATAGTACGTAAAGTTTCGGTCTCTAGTTGCAACCCAGCTTGTACTATTGTCCAAACTATTTGTTTCTCTTAAGAGTTCCATTTTTTTTTACAATTCTTCGTTTATTTGCAACGCACTTTTAGGTGTACGTTAAACTACAATCGTAACAGGACCTTTTTCGTTTTTATTCCTCTTTCATTCCCAGGGCAAATTAAATTTTTTAAAGTACTTCTATCATACGATAGGTTAGTAGCATCACATATAAATAGCCAGTAAAAAATTGTGTCATGTCCTTATTGAAGCACTAACAAACTATTCGGGAGGAAACTATGAAAGGTGGGAAATTATGAAGACCGTCAACGAGAATTAATATCTATCTTCCTTCTTGGTGAGGATTAGTCTCCTTTAAAGTATTAACAGTAATATCGAATCTTTCGTCGGATCTCTGTAATTTTGGTTGAGGCAGTAAATATTACCACGTACCTTAGAAGGCAGTGTTTATGAATCGCGAAGACTCAAAGCTTTGCTTTAGCTGCACGCCAGCTGTGAGCACGGAACACCTTCGGTTTATTTCCTCCTTTGGCGAGTACAAGTACATCACCGCCTCCTGGCTCGCGATGAAATAATGGTGGGTGAATAATTCACTTCGGCATCGCTTCCGATCGTCTGCTGCGCAGCGGGCCGGGCTTTAATGGTGTTTTCAAAGGTGCAGTAAGCTCAGTTGGAGAGGAAAGATGAAGAACGTGTGTAGGAATAGTTGAGAAACTGAAGCGTAATGGGAATCGGGAAACAAAACACATTAGGGAAAATAGCCAATTGATGTAATAATATTTAGTGGCACAATGAAGGTGATCCTGCGGGAGTTGGAGCTACTATATGTGTAGTGTCCAACCGACTTGATGATTTCTTATAAAAAAAACCATTTACGATGAATTTGCTGATTACCGATTGCTAGTTTATCACTATGAAAAATTAGAGAAAACCATATTTTATTGTGTAATTGATTTCGTGAGGGGAACTGAGGTTGCAGCTCCCCTATTCACCCGAAACCACAGATTGCGCCACTGCTAATATGTGGAAATTGGGTGATGTTGAATCAAGATAAAATGTAGCAAAGTGGATACATTGGAACAACAAACGTTAGGAGAACCGCTGAAAGGGATTTGTAGAAAACTTCCGTAACGTGAATATGGATAATTTTTTTTAAAGAGAGATGGAGTTGTGTGGATTTGAATGTAAAGCAAAGGTAGGGAATAAAAAAAAGGAAATATGCAACTTACAAACAATGTCAATGTAAATAGCGACAGTGTTGCTGAAAAGGTATAAAATACATAATTTGGAGTTTCAATGCAAATGAAACAAATAAACTAGTATTATAAATTGTAAAAAAGACCGAGAAAAGGAAAGACAAATTGGTGCAATAAAAACTATTTTTAAATATGGTTAAAATCTTCTAAGATGTTAGTTTCTCGATGATGTATTAATTGTTGTTTTTTTTTTCAAGCAAAATGTTTATCTGAACTCTTACTTGGAGTTATGTTAATATGAGATAGTATTTTCGGAAATGGCGTGCGTGTTTGATCTCTCTGGATATAACTGTTGTTCTTAATATAAACTAAAACATTTGTAATATTTGTGACTGTTCTAAGAATAAGTGTTCATTTGTTTGAACATGGAAGAAAAGAACCTTTTCAAGAAATTGTAATATATGTCGAAGATACTGGTGTGATCCAGCTTGAAGTAGAGAGTTGATAGGGTGAATTAGTCAGCTCCGAAATGTCGAGGTCTTCGTCTTGCACTCATAGCTTCTGTGATGAAAATAAACCAGGGGAGTTGGGCGAAGCACCAGCAGGAAGTGCGTGATCAGAGGCTCAGAAGGGCGTGGAAAGAGGGTTGAATTGGAGAGTGTGGGGAAGATAGGACGAAGGTGAATGAGAATGGCAAACTAGGTTACAATGAGAAACTATTGGCGTGATGTACGATATGACTGACGGTATAGCCGGAGTTCGTTTTAATTATGCTCTCAATTACCTTCAGTAGGGATACAGAGAAGCTGATGCAGACGGAGACGTTGAGTAGGGGAAAGAAAAAATAAGGTGAATGCAGCTATAGACAAGTGGAAAATACAGAAAAGGGGAATATAAAAAATAATTTAGAAAAAACTTCACCGAATTAGGCTGAAACAAATGACGAGAATAAACCGAGCACCAATGCTGGAGAACAGGAGGTAGAGAATGGCGGCGCTCAGCTATCAGTGTATTTGAGCGACTGAGTGGGGGTAATGCCAGAAACGTTAGGGAGTAGCAAGCCCTGAGGAGAATGTAGAAACTTACAGCATTTGAGAAAAGGGGGAGAATGGAGGTACCAGAGAGAATGCAGTGAGGACGAAAGGCAGGTAGAGTAAAAAACGGGAGAAATGTGGGCCAAAACAAGAACAAGGTTTGAATTGGACCGTGAATGGAAGGAGAGAACGAACGAATCGAGAGCGAAGAGGTGGAGGAAATTGTAGCAGGTTGAAAACTGGGCGAAGAACGGGGTAAAACGGAGTTAGAGGGAGGAGACGGCGCAAGAGGGGGTAGGAGCGAGGTGTGCACGAGACGGTGACCTTGCGCGTACGTGATTTGCATTCCCCCCCCCCCCCAGCCCGTCTACTCCCGCCAAGCCGGCCACGCCCACCCCCGCGTGCATTCTCCGGGGCGCGCCTATGCCACGTCGCCGCTTTGTATTTCAAATAGCCCGCGCCGCGGCCGCCACGACTGGCAACTGTTTGACCGCCGCCCCACTCCCGCCCCCGCCCCCGCCCCCCGCGCCGCGGCCTTGGCGCGACGGGTACACGGCGCGGTGGCGACGCCCCCGATGCATGGGTCAGCCCCCACGTACGCGACTGACAGCTCTGGGCTCCCGGCCTTTGTGGCTTTCTTGCCTTCACGTCTCTTTCATCAACTCGAAAATGGTTCTTGCGCAACTACCACATCGTGTTTTTGCGACTATTTGTGATAATTTCCTGGAAATTTGATGAGTGGTGGAGCTGCATAGAAGAATAATTCTCAAGGAATGATGGATTGGTAATATCCAAGTAATCACCTTATCTCTACCTCGCCGAGCATATTTCACCTTTGAAAGGGAAAAAAGGTTCGAATGTTATTTTAATACGGCCTTCATTACCTTCTTTCTATTGGCGAATCTCGACACTAGATACTAAAATTGTTCTCTAAGCTGTACTACCATATTTTGAAAATGCTGCATACTTTGAAACCTTTCAAACGTCGAAAAGCATACGGTGTTAGGATTGTTTTAATATTACAATTTTCTCGATATTTAACTAGTAGTAGAGCGCGATGGGAGCATAATTCTTTTGAAATAATGAATTCCTAATTTCCGACTGATCCCCTTATCTCTATCTTGCCATAAGCGTTTTACTTTCGAATCAAAATGTAGGTGCGTATGCTATGTAGGGTCGATCATTTGAGCACATCCATATACGTCACCTGATACACTCCTGTAGGCACCATGGCCCTTCTCATTGTGTTACCTTCCGCTTTCCTGAACTGGCTCCATCATTCTTTTTTCTCCCTAGTTTTCTTTTTCTCTTTGTTCGTTGCTTCAACGGGATTTTTGAGGACGAATGCACTCCGGCCGTGGAATTCAATATTTCCGCCCTCCACACACTTTTTGCCATTTACATTTTCGTCGTGTTCGAGAGCGAATCCGAGCGAGCGTTCGTGTCACAGGGTGGGGCGGTCGCGTGCGTGGGTGGGAGGCCAGCGCTGAGCGCCCTGCAGTCAATCCGTCCCCCTGGGGCGCGCGCACAATTTGGACGGAGCGCCGGCTGCCGAGTGTGACGGCCGGTCCAGCTGCCGCCGCCGCCGCCGCCGTCCGCGTCCGTCATCGCTCCATTCCTCCGAACGGCGCTGAGCTCTCATATCGCGCCGCGCCTCTCTCTCGCGCTGCCGCCTTCCGTAGAGTTTCAGTGATGGGCGAGCATTTCTAAAGGGCCGACCAAGATCGCATTGGGTATTTATCACGTGGGGTCGTTTCGGTGGGATTGCAAATGGGTGGATTGGATCAAATGGAGGGGGAGGGTTAGAAATGAAGATGTTTTGAAACGTGTCAATGAGAAAAAATCCTGAGAAAAGAAAGAGAAACGGGGATTGGAAGTGGCATATATTGAGGCAAGGCAAGACAAGTATATTGAAAATAGTTATGCAGGGGAGGAGATGAGACAATGTGCTCTCTCGTGAAAGCTTTGGCGTCCGCAGTAGAATTCAATATCTACTTGGCTGTCTGAGAGACGCTGCTTCGTAGACAGATGGCAACGTTTCGGCCGCCATACTGCGGTCTTTCTCGAGGCAAATGCCTCCTTGGGCATTTTGCTGTGAAGGAGGTCATAGTATGACGGCCGAAACCGGCATTATGTTTACAACTGTGCCTAGGGTGCGTCACTCGGACATCCAAGTATCTATGCTGCTTTCGGTTTATTTCTCAGATATCTGAAATGATTATGGTATATTGTTTTCCTGATCTTCCAGAAAGGAATAGAAAGGCCACGTGGCTGAATAATTGATTTGATGTCCTTTGCCTTCACTCTTTGAAGCGAAGAGTAGAAGGTTTAGAAGACATATACAAATATTAGCCATTTCTAAAGGAGAAAGAAAATATATTGACTAAGAGAAGAAAACCATTGGCTAGAAATTAATGAAGACAGCGAAAGTTTCCTTAAGGAAGGAATACTTGAAAACGCTGAAGAGCATAGTTACATTGATCACGGTAGATAGTTCTGGCTAATTACATTTCATCATTTGTTTGATGTTCTTTTGTGCAAAATTATTCATAATATTGTGAAACTGTTCAAGTCGGTGTATACCGACGTCGGGTTGCCTAAGCTTCAACAGTACGAGACGCCGTCGCTACAGTCCAAAGCTGAAACAACGAAGAGATTATTGAGCAAAATGCGTTTTCGGGCGATCTCTTCGTGTAGCAAGTATAGTAGAGGTATATTTGCTTTCCTGTTGCCTTCCTTCCATTCCATTTCCTGGTTCCTTTCCATTTGCTTTCATGGTCTTCCAACAAAGATAACATACGCTACACTGCTGTAAACGTGTTATATGCCTTCACATGTTGTAGCATAATTGTATTAATGTATTCGTAAATACATTTGAATATGATAATTCCGTAAAGGGAATGGTTAACACGAACAGTAATACGAGGAAACAGTTCGAATCAGAAGTGTCGTAAAAGATCGTGGGGCTGTAATCTTACGCAGTTAACGCACCAAATTAACTACGGCCTTGTTTAAAGTATATTTTTAGTGCTTTATACGCAGTACAATTTAAATCTTTTATACACTCCACATGGAGTATGTATATGTTAACTCGTAAAAGTAATAATTTAATGCCTGTCCCCGTACCTTCGAATTATTCTCAAAATCTAAGTCTTTAAGTCTGAGTGTTGGTCTCAGTGTCTAACGCCCACAGTGTAGCTGCTGAGGAAACTGCATGCAGGACTTTCCGTATCTTGCTGCGAGCAGCGCTAGTAGCGCGTGACCTTGCGTGCGGTGCGTGATGACGTGCGTCACGCCCTTTCCTTCGGCTCCATTGACCTGCGCAGCGCGGGCGCGAGCGCGTGACTGCAAAAACCGTTCATGTGCAAGGGAAGTCTTAAGGCGAGACGATTATGGCGTCTGCAGCAAGAGGTACCAACTTATCTAGCAAGTCGTCAAGCAGTACCTGCGCACTGTTATAGTTAACTAGAGGTAACCCATCAGAAATGGGAAACGAAATAAAACCTCGCATTAACTATGAGTAAAAATACCAATATTTATTCAAAATAAAATGCAGTTTGTGTTGATTTACTTTAATTTTAAAATTTCCTTATCAAATTCCTCTGAGAAATATTCTCATTAAATCTAGAGACATAATGAACATAAAAAGGAGAACTTAGTATTGCATTTTTCTGTCCTTCGACACCCTATAAAATCTAGGGAGTCGACAATTTAAATAAATTTATGGAAGCCTACCTAGTGTTGCTGTGTTTTGCAAATTCCGCAAACTCTAAACTCACTTCAAATACCTTCCCCTCCCCTTCCTCCACCACCATTCCCTTCCCCCAACCCCAACTAACCATTTGCCCGCCGAGAAAACACAGATTTGTATCGCCAGCAGCCAATAGCACCAAGTGCGTGCGTGTTTTTATAGCAAGCCGGTCGGCTTTTAATTTGTGTTCTTTATGGGGACCGATAAAGCTTTTTAGCAACATTTCCTCGAACCATAAGTAATAATACGCGAGAACTCACACGTTTATCTTATTTAAATTGCTTAAAATTTAAAGATATAGTCATTGGATCCCATGAAATTATGTTATAGATAATGGCATTGGGTTGATACAGAGCTAATAACAATCCCGGTTGTTTTGTATACAGAGACGATGGCCAAGGTTTATAACCACCTTGGTCAGTTATTTGTGATATGATTGCATTTGATCGCATTTGATCGACATAACAGTACAGTTTTACAAAAACAATATAACAAGTTTAAAAATGAACATGCTGTTAATACGTTGGTGTGCTGTTTATGTCGGTTATTGTATTAATGTTCGTACTGGTAATGTTGGTCTAAATGCGTCCCTCCAAAATACCTTGTAGCCTCTTGCTCAGCTTGGCCTCGTAGCTCTTGTTCAGCGCGCTCGCTTTCCACTAGGCGGCCACGGGTTCGATTGCCGGCCAGGCAAGATTATAGAGTGCGTTTTCCTTGCAATGTCCTTTCCTTCTTAATGCCAAACATATGCCAAACCATACATATAAAATACCTTGTTCTCTCCAGAGGAAAAATAAATATACAACGATATTTCCTAAAATACTGAATTGTTGTTGAATGATTTATTTTATTTACATATATACAACATGAAAAAAATAATACATACTTGTACATGTCGTAAAATACAAACAGTAAACGACTTTTTAACTTACGATCTCAGCACCCCGCATCGCTTCCAAACACCAAAAGTTTAAATCAGTCTAGATAATACCGTAGATTCCAAAAATGGCTCCACTGTCTTAGGAAATATAAAAAAACTTTTTTCCCTAAAGTGGACTTAGGAGCGTTGTAGAACTCTTAGAGGTAATAAAAGTCTCGGTGAAAATGCTCGTCTTCTGAGATCAGTGTCGAAAAGGGTTCTCATATTCTTTAAATAGAGATTAAAAATTTTGAAGGGAAATTAAATATTGTACTATGTCGGTATTGCAGACTCTCCCATACGCTTACGAATATATTGTATTCCAATGAAAATAGTAAGTATAAAATGTGTGTTTTACTGACTGCATGCTTCACCGAGGCTGGAAATAAAGAAATGTGTAGAAGTGTTTACTTTCTAGTACAATGCAAAGCAATGGAAGCTCTCATACGGAGTACTCTCACAAGGACGGTTGTTACTGTTTAGAAAACGAAAAAAGTGGAAAGTGTTAGTGGTGAGTACTAAAAAGTGTTTTTTACAACGTAGAATGTCCTTTTAGAAGAGCATCTAAAAGCTTTTTCACTGTTATTTTTTGTCACACTCAACTCTTAACAGAATTCTGCCCAATGAAGCTATTGTGTAAAGTCGCAGTTTTTTTCTGTACAAAACCTTTTTTATGAATGAATCACTCAACACTTTTACCAGCGATATCTAAAATTGAGTTTACTGCATATTTTTTCGTATTTGATGAAAGATTCAATATTTCCAGCACAATCGTAGGGTAAAATCCCATAATGTGGAATATTTTCCTAATGTAAAAAATCAAATTATCGGACTTGCAATTAGCTGACATCTGGTGACAAAATTTGGGAATTACTTTGAAAAGACTCCTTATCGAGCGTAATGTTTTCTGAGTAGATATGCTCTTTAGTGAAGCGGTAGAGCGTTTTTTCTTCAGAGCGTCAACAAAAAGGTTGGAGCAGTAAACAAAAGCGTTGTTGTTACTCCTGAGCCGTAAATATTAGGATAATTCTCTATAGAGAATGTGTCAGTTGTATAGTTGTATTTCTAAGGAAATATCACAGAATACGTAAAGAATATTGCTGCAGATTTTGGCCGCGAAACAGCTTGAAAACAATATAGCTTCTATGTTTCTAATGTGCAATACGGACATTGTCCTAATGTAGAATATTCCGCGTTGCTGCTGTATGAAAAATGCACTTGGTTGTTTTGGCTGTATGCACGAAGTTGCATTTCCTAAGATATTAATGTTGACATTCTATACCGTACTGCGGAGGTGTGTGGTCCAGGAGCTCAACTGATTTGACTTCGTTTCAGAAGTGTAAGAATTCATGCCCCATGTGCTGGTAATCTAAAAAACATTTCGTCTGCACGATTTATCTGTAGTATTAAACCATGTTTTCTCTAATAAACGTTGTTCTAGACGTTAATGCATTTATTATTTGCTCAAAAGAAATAGCATTCACTATTCCGCTTTAGGAACAGGTACGCCTAATGTGGAAAATATGTAGACTATTTTTTAATTTCGAAATATCGTGAATTTGTAATAGATTTAAGAAAACAATATTAACCATTCGTGTTTATAAATGATAATTATCTATACTAGTCCTCAAATTTGCGCTTATTTGTTAAGTTCTAGACGAAAACGTGAAAAGTATTACACATTCAGACTCTTTACTCTATTAATAAGTTACATATTAAATTTAAAATAGATTGCGAATGTAAGAATTGTAGTAGAGAAAATTGGATTATTTTGACAAGACGTCTGATTAGTGTACTTTGCTTGTTCAGAACTGACGAATCAGTCTGAGTCTGTAAACATAGAATTTTCAAACATGAATAGAGAGATGATTAGAATTTGCAATGCACTTAGTGCTGAAAATCGTGTTCATCGTACAAGATGATATTGACGTGCAAAGCGGACACTTCTTGGAAGCTATATTGCGGTATTTCTCTTCCGTTCATTTTAAAAGAAAAAAACACGAAAGACAGCCTATTAAGAATACAAAAGGATACGGATCAGTATTGTATTGGGAATAGAAAATCTTGGAAAACTCGTTGGATGAAAATTAATGTCCCAAATCAGTTTTTACAAAGAGAAACCGCTAATTATAAAATTACCAGGGTTCTGAAATGTATCATATTGTGTATGAAGCAGTAAAATACTCACTTCATCGCAGCACTTTGACCCTTGTTAATATGTCTGGTGTCGCTTCTGGTGAATCTTCTGTAATGGATGATACGTACTAGTAAAATTAAGAGAAAATGATGCAATTTCGACTGGGAACCCACTTCTGATAAAAGAGATTCGCAATGTACACCAAGAAAATCTATGTGGAAAATTTCAAAATGGAAAGAGATGCAAATTGTCATTAACGTTGTGAAGAGATATCGTATGTTTCTGAAAATTCTTGGTAGCATTGGTGTGGAGTAGAGAGAAAATATATATTTCTGTTAGAAAGATGGCTGAATAGAGGAACAAATCTGAAAAGATTTTACCATTTATGAAATGAAACTGAACATGGTATCCATTAGAAACTAGGGATATCTCCAAAAAATGTAATATAATTAACATTCCCGGCGTTTTGGTACCTTTTTAACTACTCTTTACAATGATTTCAAAATGAAAATTCAGTTCGAATTTGCCGCTCATTTCGAAGCTTTGTCGTTTGTTTTGCGAGAATATCGTATGCGTCCCAGATCTTATTTTGTCACTCAAAGCAACCGTACAGCAGATGGTTGGAAACATGAACCGTGTGACGCTTTCCAAATAGTATTATTACATTTGTCAACATTTATAATTACTGTTAACAAATATGAAAATACGTACAAGGCAACTGTTGGATATCAATTCTCAACAGATCAGGCAATGGTTTTATTTTTCCGCTAGACTCAATATTCAATGCACCACATTATCACATTTCGCTCATCACTATCGCCCTTTCCTTTAAGGGGTGGGGGGCTTTTCTTGCCTAAAATTTTTCTACAGAAAGCAACGTGTCTTATGAAGCCCTGGCAACTGAGAATCCGTGAAAACTAACTGGGGAGAAGTATCAAGTGAAACCACTTAAGGATTATAGGATTTATGAGATTTTAGTAATGGATTTGATAGTGCCAGAACAATATGTGTCGTTCATTCTGTAGCGTGAGCTATCCAGTGAATATAGCGAACAGAATATGTAATAGTTATCAAATGGATGGTTGAATTAACTAAACTGGGTTATCCGCATAAACTTTTGTACATTTTATTCGCAGAACTCAAGTTGTATTTGTACTATGGAAAGAGGGCATTAAATGTTTGCATCTACATACAATGATTTATGAACACAGTGTTCTGCTGCATTATCAATCGATTGGTTTAGAGTGCCAAATTAATATTTCAGAATGTAAATTTGCTGAATTCAGCGAAATTGGTTAGTGAATTGACAATTTTTTAGGTGACAATCTCCTTTCATTTTTGTGTGTCCAGAAAATTGCCTTTTATTGTTGAGAATTGGTCGTAACTGGAACTGGTGGTTATTGTGTCGCAGTCGAATCGACCTGTGTGTTTGAATATGAGCTTTATTGTCGATTGTTATTGACTCCAATTTGTGTTTCTGATTTTGCGAATTGGCCATAGTGCTACAGCAGCAGCTGCATTTTATGTGTGCACCAATTGTGTTGACGCATAACGATATGCTTAATTCAGATGAGTTGACTTGTACTTAAAAAGGACGGTTTACCTGGCATTCTGTCGTGAATAATACGCAGCTGTGTTCCTCATGTATCAAAATTAAACGAAACGCTACAATGATTGTTTAATTCCAGATTTTTAAAAAAAGTGTCATCTTTGCTTCTCTATGAACCAATTGTTGCGAAATGTAATTATACAAAACAAGTTGAATGATAATGATAAAACAGAGTGTATAAATACTGTAGTGGGACAAAGGCGTATTAAACAATGTAGCTTTTGCTGTGGATTGTACTTTTTTTTGCTAATTTGTACTTTATTTGCATTTTAAAAACAAGCTTGCTAGGAAATAATATGGAAATAAAGACGGATGTTATGTTTTCATTATGAGTGAATGATTCAAATTATGACTTTTATCTTTACAGTAAACGCCTAAAAACATGATATAAACCCAAACTTTCGCAGTTGAATGCCACGATGAAGGTGACCTCCATGTACCATCTTTGGTGATCCAAATATTCCATTTTTACTAATATTTTGGGTTTATAAGCATATATTAAAATAGAAAAGTAATCAAAAAATAAAATATCTCTATATAAGTGAACTTCCGTTTTTTCGGATTTGTTGAGGTCAACAAAGATATCAGGGATTTTTGTATTATATTTTTATCGCGAAATTCCTACGTAAAAGTAAGCGATGATACCTCTCTTGAGATTCCTGGAGTTATCTTCCATACAAGTAAAAATAGAATAAACAATTGACGTCTTGAAGGGGATTTAATTTGGATGTGGTTTCACGAACATTCTAATTGTTCATTCTTTTTCAAGACACTTAATGTACTTACTTAGCCATATCACACGAGGAAGGACATTTTCAGGTGTTCGTAAGTAAACACTTGAGTAGTTTCCGATGTAATTTTGAGTGAAATTGAAACACTTTTTAATTTTTTTCTCAAAAAAAGCTCCGCGATAATTTGCGACATTTATTTTTTATTATCAAAATATTTCTTCATAATGATTTTTTTAAAATGTGAACCTCAGTTATATGAAAGTACGGTAAAAAATATTGCTCGCCGCATTTTCAACAAACGTTGAAACACTGTATTTTCAAAAAATTACAAAAAATTAACATCGCAAAATTGCAATATTGACTACATATATTTTTTTCTTAATGAAATTTGTTCGTAATAAACTTTAAGTCACGTAGTTTTTCTTTAAAAAAAAGTAGTGTTTGCGAAAGTTCTGCTTGAATATAATAACTATTATTTCTCAAAAAATGCTCCATTTTCCCCCCCTCGAATAGACCAAATGACGCTTTAAAACGTGGTGCATTTCTCATTGTCGTTGAATTGTCTAATTTTGCATTTTAAAAAATTGCAAACTCTCGAAATAACACAAGAAATAATGTGGTTTTGTAGGGCCACTAGTTTTGAAAAAAAATTACAATGTATAAATGGAGCACGGGAGAAAATTACGTATACACAAAAATCTTACATTTCGTTAATAATAAGTAATATTAGCACTTTCACGGGAGATGTGATTCAGGAAAAGCCTCATCTGTATTTTGTGCCTTATGTTGGAAATTTTGCGTAGACTGGACTCAAGAATGTTTTATGTTAATCACACAGACCGAAAACCGGAGCCTCGCAGTCGAATCGTATTTTGGCAATGGTTTTGCATCGCAGTTGTTTCACGAACCTAATTTAACCCGACTACCGTAACGTGTACAACGTTTTGAATCACCATCCATCCTGCTGATATTCCACGCGTGTTCCATGCATCCATTCGTTTTAGCATTGTGAAAAGAATATGCTCCTCATCCGAACAGCTGAATCGAACTCTCAGAGATTTTGCTTATCTTACGGTGTCATGATAAAAACTAAAAGTAACAGATATATTCATGGTATAATTTTTAACATGAAATGTATAAGAAAGCAGTTATCGTTCACTTTACATTGTGGAATTCTCTTGACACTGTCCGCGGAAGCCTAGCGCGGGCAATTACTTCGTGCGGCAACGAGCGATTAGAGCGAACCATTAGATTCAACAACTCGACAACGAAGTCTCTGGGATGCTATGTGAGTGGATGGACTTCTGAGGACGTAACCTAAATTCACTTGGAGCCCCATGTGCGCGCGACGTGTGTGCGCTGTTCCCGATCGCGACCTTCGGGACGGCGTGGGCGACAGCTTTGATGGATGGCGTTTGAAGGGTCCTGGGGCGTCTCGCGTCGTCTAATGATGGCGGCGTGCGACCTCGAGGCAATGGATACGATGGCGACGCAACGCGCGAGGGGGCGGTGGAAAATGCCGTTGATGAAGATCCCTTACGCCTTGTCGGCGCTTGCGAAGGTTTTTTGCCTTTTAAGCGACCGTTTTGGGAGACGGCTGCCGTCTTCGTGTGATCGGGATGCGGCTCCGTTAGGTCTACTTGTGGGGAGAGTCACGCGTAACCATTAAAGTAGATTTTGTGCGATGTTTTTGTTGAACCACTGAATCAGAGTAGTCTTGGGACTGATATTTTCGAATCTATGGAGGGGGTGAATAATGTCGTTATTGTTCTTGTTGGACATACAGACATGAAAATGTAAAAGAACTATTGTATTACGAACTCACCACAGGTTTTATTGTAAGTTGACGTCATTATTAATTAATATTAGGATTGATTGCGAGTCAATGTAAATGAAGATGTAAATGAAATGAAAAAACACAATTAATGATTGTATGACATGTATTGAACAAAGAGTATGTAATGAAATAAAATAGAATTTAAACATTTCAAAAGTGGTTTATTCATTTCTAAGGTAGGGAAATAACTAGTAATGCTGTGTGTTTCTTTAAGATTTTAAATAAAATTTGATTATTTAAATCGCTATTGCTGATCGGGATAAACATTATTTTCATGTGTTGCAACCAATTGCAATTACAAAGTGAGATATTCTAAACGCGTCTGAAATTATGAAAACGCCTCTCCTGCTCGAAGCTGATGCCTTCCACATGGCGAGATTGTGACAACAAGCCTGTCATACTGGCACTTAGTTTTTGGTATTACATAACAACATACTACGAATTAACTAATGATAAACATAAAGTTTGTCATATCTTTTTGGGACTGTCTTAAAGCATGTATTGATTCCGTTATCACACTATTTCAATCACTTAATGACACTGACGTAATATTTTACATTAACTAAAAAGAGTGTGGTCTATGATGGGCAGATGAAAAATAACGAGGTTGGATTCCTGAAAACAGCCACTGGACTGTTTTTGAGATAACGATTTATTTTCACTAAGCTTATCCATGCAAGGTAACGAAATGCATGTCGGATCAACGAAGGTTGACGCAGATGTTCGCTATTCTGCAGCTTTGTGGACGTACGAACAGGTGTGGAAGAATGTGTACTGAATGTGCTGTAATTGTGGAAGCATAATTATGTTGATGTACGGGCTGCGCAAACGAAATAGCAAAATTTCTAAGCAAAGCACATACTGGAAATACAGTAATAATGAGGCGTTATCTTACGATCTCTCGAACATTCCCTGTGGCAATCGTCTGTCCGATTGGCGCTGTGTGTACGGCCAGTACGCTCGCGGTCCCTTGTGGTGAACAGGCGCTACGTTTAAATATCTACATATATTGAAGTGAATCGTAGCAATTATAACAAGGCGTTTTTACTTTATGATTGGTATATTGAATGCTTTGAATACTTAACTGGCAGAGTATTGCATTGTTGATAACATTTTTGTAATATCGCCAGCCAATGTTGCCAATGCAACCAACATTCGCCAGCCAATGTTGTAATATTAATTCGCGATAATTATTTTTTTATTTTCAAAATATTCTCACATTTTCAAATATGTATTCATGGAGACATATATGGGGTATAAATAGTACTGTATTCGTCTTTGTTGCTGAATGTGAGTAGAATTCGAATGAAGGAAAAACAAACACCATATTCTGTAGTTAATCCTTAGCATAATAATAATAACAAAACCAATGGGAGAACAAAATATTTTTATATTCCTCTTATGATGCATTTGTAAAGTCAATACCGTTTGAATTTTGATATGTATTCTGTTGTGTGTGAGCATCTTGTTATTTTTGCTATCCAAACTGTGGTACCTTGTCTCCGAAAAGCCAATGAGCGAATTTGTGTAGTCGTGAGTGTAGTCTGTGTAGTCGAATTTTTATTTGAAACGAAAACAAATAAAGCCTGCAAACGGATTCTTTTCATTCACCCAGAAATGATTCGCGATCCAGTGATTGTTTCGTATTCACCCAGGGTATGTAATTTTAAGGCGATCATGTTTTGTTAAGCATGCAAAATCTAAAGAAAGAAAAAAGTATGAATTCTCGAGGTTATCCGCAGGGTTTTAATGGATAGTCACAACAATGAAACTTTTCATGTCGTTTAAAGAGTAATTCGGTTCGCCAATGGAAAACGAAATATTCTAAACAATTAAAACGACTCAATCACCACCAACCCTTTTATCTGCAACATTTCAGTTAAGTCTCCCATCTCCATTATTGCTCTTTTCTCTTTCACCGCTGACCTCTTTTTTTTTCTTGTCGCACTCCAACTCACAAAACGCTCGCTTCTGGTTGTCTTATCTTCAACCCTTATCTGCCACTGCATCTCCGGAACCCGCCTCGTCATCGCTGCACCCTTCATTATGGAACCTCGCCATTTAATACCGTCTTTTTTTATCGTCAATTTTACTGCCACCCGCCAACACATCACTTGGTCGGGTTTTGATATTTCCGTTATCTCGTCGCTATCTCCAACTTCATCACGATCGTGAAACCCGCAGTCTTTGTCTTCGTTATCGCCTTCGGCGCCGTAGTCTCTTTCATTAACTTCCGTGTCTCTGGATGGAGCATCGCCGGCGCCGCAGTCGTCCTCGTCGTAGGTACGTCGTTCGGGCGCGTCGTCGTCGCTGCGCAGAAAATTACCCCGCTGCGCGGCGTTCTTTTCGTTCGCTGCATTAGGCGGTCGTTAGCGTAATTTAGCGGGAGAGGACAAAACAAACCCCACAGGCTGCCGCGCGCGCAAACGTGACGCCACGCCGCGTTGCGCCCCGCCGCGCCCTACAGTGGGGCCAACTGTGGAAAACGAGGCCCTTAATTAAGGCGCACTTGTACATATAATAATCATGTTAATAATAACCATGAAATTAATGATAATAATAATAATAATAATAATAATAATAATAATAATAATAATAATAAATTAATAGTAAAAAAACAAGAACAAGTCGATCAGTTGTCGGAGATTGCTAATGCAGTAGTACCGTAGCAATCTCAGACGAAAAGATCGCGGATTCGAGTCCCGTCTCGGGCATGGGGATATTTGTCTTTATGTGTGTGTCGTCCTTTCACCTCTCATTATCATCATCATATCATCTTCCATACCCCCAGGACTAACAACCCTGTGGGATAAAAATCGGATCCAGCTAAATGCTGATCTCCCGATCAAGTTAGATACACCTGCCACCGTGATAATGGTATTGAGCCCCCGGTAAATGCAGAATGCATGCACGCGTGGTCCCAGTCGGCCTATTTGCGAGCAGTAACAATAAGAAAAACAAGAATGTATTACTGCACTGCACTGCAAATAATGTAGTTTCAGTTTAGCAAAAAAAAAAAAAAAGAATGCGTACATACAAAAACAATATAACTTTTATATTTGGCATTTTGGGACGACTGTCCGACTTCACCGGCTAGCTAAAGATGTCCCCCATGCTCAAATCTCGTTAATTCCCACACTCGGGGGATAAGAGACACATGTGACGACCATGACGTAGTTGTATTCCCTTCACCGTAACTAGCAAACTCCGCCTGCCTGAGCTTTTCTTCGTCACAGCTGCAGAAATTGAGACGATTTTAAAGGAAACCTACTATTATATTTTTGCTCCGACCGGGAATTGAACCCGGGATCCCACCACAGGAAGCTAGCACGATGGCCAAGGAAAAGGAATCTATAATGAGGGAATACATAAAAGGTCATTAAAAGTTTCTTCCGTGATAAAGAAGTCTTTCCTGTTAAAATTTAAAATCTTGTGACTACAAAGTGACCGTGTGTCTTTGACGTTAAAATTGATCGTTCTCTAGAGCAATTTGATCAAATTTTGAAATCGTAACTTTTGAAGTTTAATACAATGCCCGTTTTGTAAAAATCAGTCACCGACGTATTCCAGGCATTATTTTTATATGCGTATATTCTGAAAACAGGTACGTAGAATTATCAAGCATTTTTTTCTGTGGTTAATTAACTAATTTGCGAAACATTTAACACATTCTACATTTAATGTACAGGGCGTAATGTGAATGTCCTTGATCCCTATGTTATCACGAGGCGGATGGCTTGAATTGCTTTCTAGTTAGTCCCCAAAGTTTTAAAGTCCTCTTTCTTTGGAACGCAGTATTTCAAAAAAGACAATGCATACAAATAATACAATAATAATTTTTTAGGATTTTTGTTTGTACTATTTTCAAATGCAAACCTTAAAGAGCGTGTGGCTTGGGTGTCACATTAAACTCGCTTTCGCTCACACCAACGCGTTATCGCCAAGCTTTTACTACCTTTGGTCTTCAATAAAGAATACTAAAAAAAAATTTAAAAAGGTTTTTGTAGTTGTTCTAGTAGAATTTCATTGCTGAAATTGTCATAACTTTTTCTGATGTATAACCCATTTTGTTGGAAACTATTGAAGGAATTCTGTGTGTTCAGGTTCGCAAATGTTGTTTGCAAGTTCATAAGACTAAGTCTCAGCCCTTGGTCAATATTTTTAGTATTTCTATTCTGCAATATGTCTACAAAACAAAATCCACAAAGCTGACAGAGAAGAACAAAAAAAATCAAAACACTCCTAATGAACGTTGTCTGTTACACACTATAAAAGAGTTGTATCAAAAGACGGGGTATTTCCTATCAAACAAATACTCCAATTCAAAGAAAATATATTTCTTATTTATTGAACATTTTAAATAAAAAGGGGATATTACGAAAAGTATTGAACAAAAATATTCGATATGCCAATTGATTAGTGATTCCGGGCGCGTCCACTGCTAAAGTCATTAGTCTCGTTAGTGTAGTGCATGTTTTAATCGCGGAAGGTGGCGGTTATCTTCCCCTGCTGGGTGACGAGATCCGGCGCTTTTCTATCCGTCTGCTTGCTGAGTTGATCCAGGGATCAGGTATCCCCCAGCACCGCCCAACCGGTATGTATGGTAGTGAAGTACATGCAAGTGTAAGTGTGTGTAAGTAAGAGGCGAGGGTAAGACAAGGAAGTGGAAAGAAAAATAGCGCGCGGTCGGTGCCCCTGTTTTGAAGGATACTGCTCCGGCATTCGCCTTATGTTGATCGACGAAACTACGTAAAACAACAGATCAGAGAAGCTCTCTGCTTGAATTCTCCTCCAGATCTTCATATCACGACAAAGATGAATGCCCTGAGCCACAGAAGCTGGCTGATATGTCATATAAAAGACTTGGTTAGTTGAAGATCTCAGCTTCGCCCTCGGTTTACAAATGTCAGCGGCGTCAGCTATTCGCTCTATATCGCCCTAATGACGTTAATAACTATCACTATCATAATTCAGACGAAAAATTGTGCTTTAATTTAATCACCTTGTTTTGTGGTATTTTTATCGTCTGAATATTTCCCCTTTGCTTTTGCACTGGTTCTTCCAATTGGCCTCACTGTGCCGAGACGTGACGCCGTGGCTAGACTTGCGGAGGCTTGAGGGGCGGGGTCGGAGGGATGTCGCTTGCTGCGTCGGCTAATTAACGTAATAAGCTCCCTCGCAGCGGTGATCCGTGTAATAGCTACGTCAGATTACGGCCGTGTTGTCCCGAAAAGACCACGCAATCTAGCGCGGCGCCCCGCCCCGTCCCGCCTCGTCCCGCCCCGCCCTCCTCTGGCGGCGTCTCCGGCGTCTAGGATCGCTCCCCTCCGGCGTTCGCCATTGCGCTTCTTGGTACAGGCCCAGGCTTACGAGCATTTGATATTCTGGGGTGTCTGGGTACTGGACACTATCTTAGTGTAAGAACGTGTTTTCTGCTAAACATTTGTAATATCTTGCTTTTTCATTAGCCTCTCGTGTATCTGTTGTGGCACCGTTCTACATCTTAGTACGCCACATACCATATTTCTTAAATTAATGAACTTGTTGGAAGTTGCTGGCAGTGTTGCCAGATGGTCTTAATGATTTTCTGCTAGAAAGCGCTGCAAAAACCGACAAAACTTAAAAGGAGCACCAAATTAAAAAAAAAAAGGTCGATGTTTGAAATATATGAGGGAGTATGGAAATTAAAGAAATATGAAAATATTGTTCATTGTATGTGATGATATTTATGTTTTGCAGTGAACGCCTTTATTTTTAATATATAAAATATGTAGAGCAACTATTTATATAATATATATTCTTTTCTTCAACAGAAAATGTTTTTATTAGTTGTTTTTTGCTTTGATTCGTTCATTTTCATCAAATGTGTTGCCTTCTACGAATCTTTCGTTGTGACTAGTTGTGACAGATACATTTTTGATGAGGGAATTTATTCAAATAATCTTACAGGCGTATAAATGGTGTACTAAGCTTCGTTATATTTGTATAAATATAATGCAATAATCATTGGGAAATATTTTTGGGTTTTGTAATTTTCTGACAAACAATGGATTTTTTTCATTAACACTAATAAACTCAACAAAAACCTCCAACAAAAAAAACAACAATAAGCTCGCCCCCCTTATTTCCAATAAAGACCAAACAACAACAACAACTAAATATTGGGGGGAAACCCTTCTACTTACGTTCCTGTTTAGTTCACTTGCACCGTCTCTCGTTTGCTTCTCTCTGGCGGTCGAATCATAATCACTCTTTACAATTGCAAGGGAGTCAGATGTGACTTGCTTCAGTTGTTACTAAATCATTCAAGATCTTAGTTTCAACTCCACGGTTGTTTCATTCAGTGTTATCGCCTTCTTTGGCTGTCCATTAATGTTCGTTATGCTTTGGCCAACCTTCCTTTCTTCTTCTGAGAATCCTATCATTCTCCTTCTATCTTCACGTCTTCTTGCGATTGCTATTGCTCTGTTTCCTACAACCACCATCTCTTATTCTATAATTCATTTCCGTGTCCTATCTTCCCCTATGATTTGCTTGATTTTCTAGCCCGTCTTACTCTCTGCTGCATGTTCCAAC
The DNA here is from genome assembly GCA_017312745.1 of Gryllus bimaculatus. Lineage (NCBI taxonomy): Eukaryota > Metazoa > Arthropoda > Insecta > Orthoptera > Gryllidae > Gryllus > Gryllus bimaculatus. The sequence continues at coordinate 222,489 of BOPP01000040.1, read as the reverse complement.
TATTGATAGTGCAGACGTATGCCGTGCGTGCAGAGCAACACGTAAAGTGCACATTATACGAACCACCTCTCTTTTGCACACTCTTGCATTTCCTCTTCTTCATCTTATCGAATATTCTCCGACATCCTGTAATCTGTTCTTATATCGTCGGTAAAATTCGACAGCCATTTATTTTGTTATTATGATTCCATCTGAATTAAACGATTCCTCTCCATACCATTAGCTCTTCCTCTCAATTTAATTTTAATTGTTTTTTGTTGTTGTTTTTTTCTGTTTAGTTCATCATACTCGTACTACCCGCTCTCCTGTTTATTACCTTGCTGTTATCTTTTTTTCCATTCGACTTATCCCTGTTTCTCCTGCTATTACCCTCTTCCTCCCTCTGATGACCCATACCTTCGCCCCTTCAGTCCCTCCCCGCCCCCTTATCTACCCTTTACCTTCCCCACCATTTCCCGGCGCTCCGCTGGCAGAATTTCCCCTACAACGTCCTCCTCCTCAACGCATCTTCGCCGTCTGCAGTCGCTCGGCGTCCTCCGTCGCAGTGGCCTGCCCCTTGACGAGGTATATTGTGCGGCATAAATGATAACGAAGGCGGGGAGGGGCAGTAAAAACAGACCAGCGGCGCGGCAGAGAAGGGCAGGGCAGGGAGGATGTGGCGGCGGGGAAGGGGAGTGCGGGGGCGGGGGCGTCGTTAATGCTAATCGAATTCCCGCGCAGGGACCCGGCGCTGTAATCACCGTCGCGGGAGCGTGCGCGACGGAGGGGGGGGAGTGAGGCGCGTGCGGCACGCTGCGTCGCGCTGCGCTGCGCTGACGACCCGCGTTTGCGATGGGGAAATGCGACTCCTGTGGGGATTTGCAGCTCTCCTGTCGGCCACGAGTCGAACGCGCGCGCTCGTTGCCATTATGTGCCAGGGACGACTCCTCTTCTCCGTCTCAAGTCTGTTCCATTTCTTTTGTTTTTGTACTGTTGCAACAGTTTATTGTACATTTGGTTGTTGTATTTCATCTTTAATTGTATTAGTATTTCTAATAGTATGGAGGTATTATTGTGTATGCATATATTGTATATATTTGGCACTTGGGGCTTTTGCCAGCTAGTGGTATTCTCAGATCTAGGCGTTGTTTTTTTATTTATTATCCACGCCTGGCGGAAAGGGAGTATTACTTATAATTTTCATTAATAATTGATTAGGGATGTAAGTATATTTTACCAAAGTGAATACTCAACCAGTGCGTGAACCCGATATTGGTGTCCAAGATTCAGATAGATATTTAGAAATTCCGCAATTTTTAAATACAGAATGATGACTTACATTTATTCGTAGTGTAAGTTGTTCAATTATCATTTAAAAATCACAATCACTACTATAAAACATTCTTAACGTGGATAGGCTCCGAAGATTTCAATGTCAATTTGACTTGTGCGAGAAATGCAGCTTCAAATTCTTTGGACCGTACGTAGAGCTCCATTCAGAACAGTAGGGAATATACAATGGGTACAGTAGGAACATACAATGTTCTTGGCTGTGCACCAATTTTTGTGAACTAGCGATTCTCAGTAATTCGTTTAATTAATTATATTTATGACAAATGTTTTCTTACTCACTTTTAAAAAAGAAATTAAAAATCTTAATTGCCGATTGTTAGAATCTGCACAGTGATGTATGAATGGCATGAGAGTAATATAATAGTGATAAATATTATGTGATGTATGAAAGCGACATATATCCCATTGATTTTTCGTAATTTTCTGTGCCATTTCATCCATTTGTCAACGTCACACCAGCAGACGAGACGACAGAACTGTAATGTCGCACGTCCCGTTAAGCGATCTCTTTTATTCAAAGAGCTTCCATTCGATGCCATTGAGACCAACGTGGCAAACTGCGCCGGCGACGCGCTCGGAAGAGACAGGAACTGTCTTTCGCGTTCCGTGTCGGGTGCTTCTGGAATATTCATCGGCGCCTCCGGCCATAACCTCGCTCTCGCGTTTGCCGCGTCGCGCCGCCTTTGATGCCCGTCGCGATTCTTCCGTCTGCAACGCGCGCGTTCGAGAGGCGCCTCATCGCCGCCTTTTGTTCATCCATTCCGTATTGGCACGTAAGAGGAGAATATGAGGCGGAACACACGTCCACGGAATGGATGGAACACTCCTTGCAGGGTTCATTGAGGAGTGAGTAGGTGACTTAGGATGAGGCAACCGTTGACGTCATTACTCTCGGAACTATGTAATGTTACGTAAAACATGAGATGCCAGTGTTCCTCTTCCGCTGGAACGTGAGATCCGACGCCGACATACTCGACGGCTTGCGTTTTTCTTCCTCCAGTTTTTCCCCTCGGACAGAAACATTCGAACAAAATTATAACTACGATGACAGTATTATTAATTGTAATTTTAATATCTAGATTACGCTTTTTTGTTAAAGAAGAATATTTTTCAGTGATGTGCATATAAAATATATTGACAACTCATCGTATTAGAGGCATTCTGACATAAGTAAATCCATAACGATTATTGTACATAATAATGTCATTTTTATATTTTAAGACCACATCTATAAAATTCGTGCAAATGAAATGACGCTGTGGTGTGAGAATAGTTAGAAACAAATCTTATTAGTATTGTTAGTGTTGAAACTATGTAATTCCGGTCTTTAATTGGCTAACCTGGAACTAAAGTGGTCTATGGTACGAATGATAATGAATGGTATTGAATTAATGCCTTATTTTACGTGGCGAGACTCGTGGCATCAGGCCCGCTCTTCCGCCTGACCACGCAAATTTCGCTACGCTCCTTTCACCAACTAGCGAAGAAAGGAGGTATTTCTTGGGCGATGAAACAGGCAATTTGAATTTAGCTCAGAGGTGTCATTTAGACCTGAGGATCTTTTAATGGCAAGTAAATCTACTAACATGGGACATCCGGCTTTACTTCCTCTCCGAAGGAAGGCGTACGAAGGATTTTCTTCGCCCTTAAAACTCCACGGCTTCGATCGGCTTTGAACCCACCAGCGTGGGTATAACAGTCCGATACGCTAACCATCGTCGCCAACGACATAATGTGACTTGGACCACTTAAGAATTGACTATTAATTAAAACCAATACAAAATTTGTACTTTAGTATTGGTTACTAATATGCCAATACTAAAGTGGTACTTTAATTGTGCGGCACCTACAACGACAAATTTCACATTGCCCACTTTAGAATGTATATATCCTCACCTGCTCGGATCAAATTTACCATAACCTGGATTTTAGTCAGGTTTCATAGACCACTTTAGTTCCAGGTCAGCCAATTACAAACTGTAAGATCACTTTTCCATTAAACGTTCCATCAAGGCATTAGAAAATTGTGGAATAAAATGAAGTAGAGACAACTCTCTCATTCATTGTATTTATTGTGGGATTTTTACTTGGCGTTAATATTATTTATTGAAAGGAAAGTTCTGTTCTTCAGGAGGAAAACTTATTTAATTCATGTCTGAGAGTCTTACTTTATTCGTGAAATTACTTTTCATGTGCATGTTATTCTATGAAAAAGTTTCTGCATTTTCTTGTTCTGACTTTGTAGCAAATTTCCATGCAATTGGTTTGCTTACTCTAGAGTGGTCTAACGAATGAATTTTTCAAATAAGTTTCCTGTGCGCTTTTTTAGTTGAAATGTAATCAAACTGCAGAAGGGTGCTTAAATGTTCAATGGATGTAATGAAATTCAGTGACTTACCGCTAAATAAGCAATTCTAAAAACTCAGTAATGAGTTTTGACTTTCAAAAAACCCATGTTTTGTCCATTTCTACACGAAACTGCATCCAAAATATAATCCAAAAGTTGTTCGGGGTTATAATTTACTTTCCCCTTTCTCTCTCTGTCTCCCTCTTTCGTACCCGTAGCTTTTAAAATTTTTATTCCGGGATTCTTGTTTTGTTCGTTCAACGCACAATACAAAACCTGTGTCATGTGGCGGGAGAGCATTTTGAACTATCTCAGCATTTGCAATATTATATTATCCCGTCCCGCAGTTAGGTTTTCCGGTGCAGTGATTACCCTGCCTGAAAATTGAAAGCTCCATTTATTTTCACAAAATTGTATTTTATTAATATTTTACGCATTCAAGTGTAATATCCTTTGTAGAAACACAATATCCTGTTCGCCATTACGCAATTTATTTGACCGAATGGACTTTTGAAACCCCCGTCATTCATGCGAATTTCTCTATTATTTTTTTTTAAAGATCTAATGGAATTTGCCGGGCTTTTGGTGTCTCTTGAGTTAGTATTTAAAGTACATTGCATGCTTTTTGACAATTGTTAAGAATATTTTCCGATTAATAGTTGCAATGTGAAATATTGTTGTGCTATTTACAAGTACTCGTTTTGAATAGAGGACTATTTTCGTCTCGCGATGAAGACAAATACACCCGAAATAAAGATGAAGACAAATACACCCGACAAATACATCCGAAATAAAGTTCATAACACTTTGTACTCCGAGGATTAAGGTTTGGTTTTTGCGATTTCAGAGTTAATTCTCCTCAGACATAAAATGATGTATTTCGGCTATTTACAAAGTAATGAGGGATTTCTTTACCCGAAGTAATACAAAACACAATCCTTCACTAACCTAGAAGAACAAGTAGTCATATCCAAGCTGCTTTCCACGCTGTCAGATCTCTGAATTCGGGGACGCAACTTGCAAGATACAACGCAATTCTGTTTGAGCATGACTTACCAGCAATATTTGAGCATAACTTACCAGTTGCTGCAAACCTTTTTCATTTTCTGAAGGTGCATTTTCTGGATTCAGTGTCGTGTATAGGAATTCCTTGTTTACATTTTGATTGTTCCTGAATGATATCTGCAGAATTATTAAATTAAGCTCCAGCAAAATAACCAATGAGCGTTTCCAGGAATTTCCGTAAATAGAGTCGCATGTAATAAGAAAACAGCCCGATAAGCGAAAACTCATTACATATTCGAATTCAATGCCGAAGACGTAGCAAAGAACACCATTCACATTCTTTGTCACAAAAATGCTGTTGACCAGAGTTATCTTGAGTTCACGTGTTGAACAATCTTTCATATTATAAAAAACTCGTATTACCAAAATGAGTACTTGGCTTTCTTGCGATTATAAGTTATTTATGAATTGTGTGTTCCTTTAATACATTATAATATAGAAATGTTAGCGTGTAAAGAATACTACGATGGTGCTGGGTCGTGAATCTGTTGTAGCTTTCCCTATTGGCCAGAGGATTACGGATTTGCGTCGAAATATACGCATGCTCCGTGTGTGTTGAGTTGTGATGTCTGGATATACAGGGTAGGAATACACTTACCGAGCCCAAAGAATAGATTGGGCGGAACAATTAATACCCTAAAGGCATGAAATATGTCCAAATCGAGTCATTTCTTGGAAGGAAGGGTAACAACGTTAGCTAGGCAGATCCGTACTAAAATTTAAACGTGAAGAGCAGAGAGTTTTAAGTTAACAATATGTTAAGTCAAAGGGCAACATAAGCTTATTATTCGTATCTCTGTGATCACACAAGCGAGAAACGCATCGGATATTACGAGTAAATGATGTTGCTAACCTACCGAGGTGATGAAAGCGCAAAATAAGGGCGTACGAAATATCGAGGGAACATTGTTACAATATTACATGGAGGTAATACAATTGCGGAGAAAGAAATGCTGGATGAAAATAGGTAGGGCGATTCTATGAAAGTATTGAAGCAACGAATGTGTGGTAATTAATGAGTAATGAATATCGTAACAGGATTGTGAAAATATGTTTTGGCGGATACAAGCTTGGTGAAACGATTTCATTCAGTAGAGAGAAAAACAGATTAGAAAAATTGGAAATTATATAGACGTTTTTCTATGGTTTCGTTTTCCGTTCAAGCATTCCTGAGTAACTTACATAATTTATTGTGCAAAAGGGAATACATAATTAAATTTTATATGTATTTGGGGTTTTAATTGTTTCATGAGAATTTGAATAATTAACCTCCAATTTAAAAATAGTGTACAAATATTTTTTTCACAATTTTCACATTGATGTGAATAACTTTACTTCATGGTACTTGTAATTTATTATGTACCGGAAATTGTCAAATACATTCATGCAAGTGCACGTTCTTCTGTGTGATGAACGTACAATAACAAATAGGAAATTGGGTCTTAAGTTTGTAGGATAATTTGGCAGTTGACAGTGGCTGCCATGCTAATATGCAAGGATTGGGAACGAAAGCTCGTAGAAATTGATTACTCTGCTTACTCTCACTAGCACGTGAGTACCGGTGGGGAAGCGATCTATATCGCATCCATCAGGCATGTTGATTAATCATTTGCTCTTGCAATGTTGTAAATACAGCTATTGGGCATCAAATATACAGCACGTAATGTTCTGCTCCGTGATACCGATCTTCCCGATTAAAAGGCTTCTCGGCTTCTAGTTCACGTGAAGATTTGCACGAAATGAGAACAACACTAAACGAATTAATACAATGTTGAAAATCTTCATTTTTTCTTGAATAGAAACACATAAACATAAAAAAAGGCCAGTTATTTAATTTTAACAGTCTCCTCCATTTATGTCGTACTTTTTTCCTCTTTAGTGGCAATATCATTTTTCTTTCGCTGTACGTAGATCGAACTCAGTCGCTTTCAGAAGGTTCAATAGTTTGTGTAAGTATTACAAGTTCGCCGAACTGCAAATACTGGGATCGTATTGGCTTTGCTCCTCTGGAAGCTGAAGCTACTTAAGTTGTCAGCAGCGCGAGGAAATGGCGAGGGTCCAAAGGGAAGAAAGCGGGGAAGTGCCCTGAATCCTCAAGTCCTTTGGTCCACAGTTTATATATATCATACGAAACTCGACCTTGACTTGACTTTCAATTAAATTCAGTCTAAACGAACGCACGGTCTGTTTGAAATTCATATATGATTGGAAAGGAGTAATATTTGACATCTTTCAATGTCTAGAGTTATAAAAGATATGTTTAAGCTTGAGCCAAAATGCAGCAGTATGCTACGACTATGAAACCCAACACCTTCCTGTGTCTAATATTTCTGCAGAAGAAGTACCAAACGGGAAAAAGGTTCGTTAGTGTTATGTAGCTTCAAATGAATTCTAATGGAAACGTGCGTTGGCAACTGTGAATATACCTTTCACAATTCCATTGCGAGCTTTCAGATGTTGGTTATACACGGTATTGTTTCTCTTTAATTAATTGAGATGTGTGTTTTCGAGCTGCATCGCACATTATTATGGATAGTGCAAAGACAAAAGGGATTGACTATGTAATTGAATTCACTCTATATTGTAATTTTGTGTAAGTGAATTCGAAAATCAAATGCTGTAGTAAAATTCAATTTTCGATGCTTTTGACGATTTTTAGTCTTTGTGTAGACACAATATTAAACATTCGAATTCAAAACAGATTGTTACAAAAATGAATGTAATGACTACTAAAATGAAGAAAAGTTATAATTTGAAGCTATTCGTAAAAAGAGAAGGATATTTATTATGAATATTGAGTGTGTTCAGATAAACAAGTGTTAAATATGAGTGTGTTTAAAGCCAAATGCAAAAGGGTGAGATCAAAATTATAAATCTCATGGTAATAGCTCATGGTAATAGACATTATAATACTTTCAACTGAATAATTCGGAAACTGAGAAACGGACGAGAATGACAAATGGTTTAGTTCTTGAATTGCATGGACAGATATCTCCATCAAAGTTCGTAGGATCAAATATTTCGTGATGTTGATTTCTATACCCTTCTCCGTCGATCCATTAAAGAATGAGGAAATGGCTTGTTCCTGCCGGCGCGCCGTCGTAATAGCTTAAGTGTGAATTTGTGACGTTTCTGATTGTAGACGTTTTACGAGGCCAGCGCAATTGATGCTGCCACGTCCTGCTTCTCCGAGTCGTAAATCCCGCGGCCGTTTCGCAAGTCGTAGTGGTATGGGATTTCATTTCGGAAAGTGGCTCTGTTCGCGATATAGGCCAAATGTCTTCGATTTTTTTAATTGCTTTTGTCCGCGTAACATTACTGTAATTCCCGAGTGTTATTATGGTTCGTTCGGAGGAAATTAGGTTAACAATAACGAGCCTCTAGCACGCCACGTCATGAACTTTGTGACTTCCCTCTTGGGTTCCGCTCCCCCTGCCGGTCCTCTTCCTCTTCCGGCCGCGCCCTGCTATTACTGGGCCGAGGTCTCTGCTCCTTACTCATCAACAAACACAATTCCATGACATACACAATATCGTTAAATATAAATAAAACTATAATGAGGCCACTGATGCTCAAATTCGCCCGCTGTCTGGAGGACAATTTTAGCGATAGGCTGCTCTGATCGGTAGCTTTCCGTGGTTTCTCCGACCAGGCGAATGCTGGAGAAGTTCCCTAACATACAGGTCATGGACCGTACGCGATCTTTCTTTCCCTTTCTTTGTTCTATCCTCACCCCTTACTTACGCACATTTATACTCGCATGCACTACACTAACACTTGTCGGCAGACCAGCCGGAAGCTTAAGAGCTTGTCCTGGCTGGAGCGGGTTCACGCTGGTGGGAGATACCTGGTTAGGGGATATCCCCCTTAGCCGACGTAAAGTAGCGTCAAATCTCACCAACCACCAGGGAATATCACCGCCACTTTCCGCGATGAAAACATGCTACACTTACGGGACTAATGACCTTATCAGTTGACGCGACCTGAATCACTAATCAATCAATTGATCAATGAAAGACACTAATGCTCTACGCGTGCCCAATATTCGCAAACGGAACTCCTAAATCAGTAAACATCAATAAAATCGAAATCATTGAAAATAAATTTCTTACAGTGGTCAGAAATTCTCTCTGGTTCATAAGTAACAAATAATTCCATTATGAATGAAACATAAATACAATAAAAGATAAAAAAATAGTCCTCAAAATTTCTATCAAAATGTCAGCTATTTCAGCAGTATCCCATTTCAAGCTAGCGAAAAACCTAATCCTCACTCGAATTATAAATAGATTCCCATTTGAAATCTTACTCGAAATAACAGCCAACCGAGATTCTTTACTATAAAGTAAAAAGTAACTTCATAGAGTTTCTATTCAGATTACTCCGTGGGGAATTAACATCGCATAGCAGCTTCGTAACTTCTTTTCTCGAAGGTACACGACAGAAAATTAGTTCATAATTATAGGAACATTGATTTCTGGACTCAGATAAAATCTAAAGGCTTTATCTAATACCGGGATGGAATTCAAGAATCTTTCTAGTTATTTTTAGAGCATTCACGTTTTTGTCGAAACGAAATAGCTTTTAGACGTGTACTCTGCATGACTTTGCCTCTGTCATTTCATCCGGTCTTTTGTTTTTATCATCCACTGCAGAAAGATTATATCTGTCTCTTTTCTTCCGATTCGTCATGCCATGTGATTTCCGTACGATTTTTTCATGCAGAATAGAGACAATGTGCTTGAGGTCTCAACAAACAACAATCGAAGCAAATTAGCTCCGAAAACTTTGCCCAGCACCCAGTGTTCGCTGTGTCGGACACAATAGGCTTGCAGAAGGTAGTTAGGAGTGGTGGTGTGTACACCGTTTGTGTTTTGGTGTTTCTGTCGCCACCAGCTTTCTCGCTTGGCGTCCTCTTCGCTAACTTTGTCCTCGCCGGTCGACGGTAGTCGTACCCCGCCTCCTTCTCCGTCTCCACCTTTGTTTCAGCTCAAGCACCCACCTACATTCCCGACTGCCTTTCTCTACAGCTACCGCAACTTACAGTTGATGGTTGCTGCTCCAAATTGTATTACGTTTTCACCGAAAGAGCACAATTTCGAGGACGGTAGTGTTGTATCGTCCACAGATATGCTATCTGGTATTCGGAGAGTAGCTTAACGTTCGAGTCTTCAGATATTTTGTATTATCCATTGTTGAATTTAAAGATTGTAAAAAATGATAATTAACAAAGAACTTGAGACGCCTTTCAGCCTGCCCGTGATGATGTTTTGAGTATCTTATGTGTCTTTTCGCAAAGCACGCGTGGACTTTGTTTTCGTCAAGCCATGACTAACCAATGTGCCTAGTGAAAATAATACTCTAACTTTGTGATACTAAGGCTCTAATTACTAGTTCTGCTGTGTGAACTTTGCTAACTTTAGGTTGCCCATTTTAAATCTGTGTTAAATTTGGTGTAAAATTTGAGATACAGTATGATGTTTGTATCGATCACGCACATCGAAATCATCACCTCATCTTTACAATTTAATATTCTGCAATGTACTTTTTGCTTTATATTGACTCTATTACCTTCGTTTTAGTAGCCTCAAAATAAGATGTAAAGATATTGTTTATATTTTACGTATACTACTATATCGCATTGCATGAAATTTCTTATCCCTTACGAAAATATATCGTTTTGCAATTCATAATGATTAAATTCCGTGGTGGTAGGTTATATCTTGTGGTAATCCGTAATGTGGGGAAGGAAATAATCGTCCACAATTAAAGTTATAATAATTTTATTATTATCGCATTCAGTTCATAATGATTATACGACTGTTTTCTTCTGGCACTGGAATAATCTACTGTTACGTCTGTGGATAGTATCGAACTTCGGTATGTCGAAAGAAAACGTTAGACATGAAGTAGTGAAAATCTTACCTTTATTTGAGTAGTTAAGAGATCACATTTATTCAACAACAGCAATTTGTCACTTCAACAATGGTTTGAAATCATCCAGCGTATGTTCTCAACGCTGTCATCTTCTGTCAGCGGTCTGTGTAGCTATTTGCATGCTACCGCATCACACCTTTCGCAGCGACTTTCGCCCCCGAATCTTCCTCGCCTCTACCTCCTCTCCCCTTTCCTTCCCCTGCCGACGCTCCAGCGTGGAAGTTAGTCTTTACGGACAAACCGGCGACGGCAGGGCGGGCTGCGCTCGGCATCTGCGCGTGCCTGCTGTCTCAAGTTAGTGCGGCTGCTGGAATTGTAGACATGTGGCGTGTGGAACGGTATATATGTCGCCGAATATTCTTGAGTTTGAGCTGGTGTACAGAGTGTTGTGGGGTGGCTTGTGTATTCCATTCTATTTTTTTTATTGTAATTAGCTTACATGAGATTATACCCATTTGCAGGTAATAGAAACGTGAATATCCGAAGATGATAACAGTTCTTATTGTTGAGTTTTGAATAATGACTTGCCGTCATATCTTTCCAGTACTTCGTTGTTTGTATGGATACTATATGAGAATATCACCAGTATCCGTTACTGTGTATCATCAGTATCAGTTTTGAGACGACCTCTCACAACCGATAGTGGTGATGTTTGGGAAATCGATTCCTGCCGGGTGCAGAAATTTGGTTCATGTGGTCATCATTGACACATGTTTGTGGCGCCTGCTGACATCGGTTTCGTAAGGCGACTACACTAATCGATATTGTTAATGATATCTCTGATCTCTTCCACGACGAATACCGAAGCAGCAGAGTATATAACGGGCCACAGTCTACACTCAATTTTTCACTTGCATTGTCCTGCCTTCCCTTCGCATTATTCCCTTTCAATAAAGGCTCGAACGCCATGAAAGTAAGTTCCGTAACTTCTCTCTCACGATAAGTGGCACACGCCGTCGGGAAGGTCGCCTTCAGTGCACGTTAAATTGAATATGGCTGGTAATACCTGTTAACAATTTACTATTTGTATTTCGTGTACATATATAGATGCATTACACTGAAATTACGTGTTTATTTATTACTGCACATTTACCTTTTATTGGCGCATGACTAAAAACGTTCGGAAATGCTCATATAGACAGTCCCCTACGCGGACTTGTTGCAACCTCTGCAGCCACCGTCTTCCCCGTCCCTCATGTACCACCGATGCTGCGCCTTCCACCACCGTCGCCGACCCTGCCACTTCTACCGCCACCGTCTCTACTGCTGCCGCCGCCACCATCACCGTAGCCATCTCTTCTCGCGCTGTTCCAGCATCTTCCGCCACTAACTCCCCTGCCCCAACCCGCTGCCGTCGCAACCGCCGTCTCCGCCGTTTGGAAGTTAGTCTCGAGGCAAAAAGCACGTCGCGTCGCGATGCCGCGTCTGTCCGCGGGTGGGTGCGTCGTCCCACGCTCTCCAACTACTTTGCTCTTCCATTCGGCTTCCCTTGCGCGCGCTGGCGTCGCTCTTCTGTTACTCGGCCAGCCGTGCTCTTGAGTGCCGCCACAGCCGCTTTCCCCTGTTGAGCCGCTATCCTCACTATTGGCTCCCAGTGCACCGTGTCAGAACAACTTGATAACTAACCCTCTAGTTTTGTAACCTGCCGTTTTGCGTCTTTTCAAATGAAATAGTACGCCTAAACTGACTTAGCTAAAACATTGGTTAACATTATAAGTACCAGTTGAGCTTCAAAGTGATCACTTGTACGTGGTCTTTCTTTTTTTTGACCTGACTTGCCGCACTAATAACTTCTCTATTTGTACAAATAATTTCATTTCGAAAATATAAAATGAATTTTCAATTTTACTTTCATTTGAATTTGATTTAATCATTTTGAAGCTGCTTAGTTCTAGCTGTATTGAAACAAATCTTTCGTAGGCTTACTTCTTTTCAGTAGTATTCCTAGACTTTATATTGTAATAAATGAAATGTATGCTTATCACGGTTATCAGTGGTTACTATTAAAAACCCTGTAATAAGCATAATTTCAGCAATAAGTTGCAGCACCTATTTCCATGACACATATATTACTACATTCATCTTCAGTTGCTTCAAATTGCTGTCTCTAGAGATTTCCAGATGCCCTTCCGAGAGTTCGCCTTCTTGTTTCCTTTGCATTTCTTAGGAGGCTCGCAGCGCCGGCGGTAGGGGTGGCACTCTGCGGCGTGTGCCGTCCCCTCGCCGCCCCGTCTAATTCCCGACATTCCCTTTGGGGGAGGGCCCTCCGACGTGTCAGGGACAGGCGCGCCGGCATGCCCAGCCTGCTCCATCTATCATTTCCATTCTCTCTCCTTTCATAACCCGCATCGCCATTGTAGCGCCGTCCGCTGGCTGGGAGGGCGGGGGGACTGGGCTCGGAGCTGGACCTCCCCCGTGGACCGACGCTACGACGACTTCTCCGTTGGTCTGATCTGTATGCGGACTGCGGTGAACATGGGTTCGTTCCGAAATCACAGTTGTGCTATTAACTCGGTAGCGCTTTGGGATTCTTGTTCTCCAAATTAACATCTCTTGTGAAGTATTGTCCATCTACTTTAAAATAGTGGACCAAGTTATCGTCAAAATGCGTTTCAATACGAATTTTGTAATTTATTCAAGGACTTGGATTTGAAATACATACACAATACATATCGCTTTCTTAATTTAATTATCTCTTTTTATCTAGATGCTTTTCCGATTGGTTTAATCCACTAACTGCCTTTTCACATTTTCAGTAACCTATTCTTAAGTTTTGAATTCACCACACCATTGTTTTCTTACTCTTGTGTGAAACTGCATGCATTGGTTTGGATTTCATCTTTCTGCTTGCATTTCCTCGTTCTTAAACATGTCGCACAATTCAGATAGCTATTACCCATAAACCGGGGCTAATGTTTATCGTCTCGCTTTCAAATTTTATTTTAGCCGTTTTTCATTATTTTATTACATCATTATTCTGTACCTTCCTTCCTTTACTCTGCTGATGTTCTTCACGAACTCATTTGTCATAATATTGAACATTTTTCTAAGCTTTTTTCTTCGATTCCGTCCTTTTTTTCGTTCTCTTCACAATGAAGATTTCTGATCATGAGCATAGTCGTTAAGCTCATTCATTTATTTCAATGTAAGAATACGTAGATTAAAATATTGAAGTCTGAATTGAATTCAGAAAGGCTAGAATTTGATTTGTTGACTCTTTACAAAAAAATCACAACGCATTTTAATGCTAAAATGATGAGAAAAGTTCCCGAGAAAGAAGGGCAGAGCGAATTAGGACAAACTAATCGAAAACCCGAATTTCTGTTGGCCACTTTTTTCGCTTTAGCAACGATTACAGAGTACCTTGTACTGTTGTATTTGATCGTGGTTTCTTAATTCACATTCCTTTCTACTTTCATTATATGCCGTATTGTTTATTACTTTGTATATACATTATTTTTCTATAATTATTTTTTGCGTTATAATACTTCGCCTGATTTCGTTATGTGTCTCTCTTCCCTCCCTTCTCTTCTGTCGTCATCTCTTTCGTTCTTCTCTAATACTTAACTCCATATCTCTCTCACCCGTCTTTGCATTCCTTTCCCTATCCCCCGTCCTTCCCTCACTCTCCCCAAACAACCTCATCTTCCACATACCCCGTCCCAAGCCGCCTCCTCCCCTCTTGTGGCTCTCTCACCACCACGTTCACTCTCACCCTCACCCTCGCCCAGGCTCCGCGTCCGTGCACTCAACTCTCAACACTCAGCAGTCGCCGCGCCGTGCCGCGCAGCTCTGTTCTGCGCTGGGCTCTGCTCTGCGCTGGGCTGTGCGATGCTGCGTGGTGCGGGGCGTCTGTATAATCGCTGAATATTTTAGCGCGATTCCGCGCGACGCGGAGGTCCGCCCCCCCCCTCCCCACGCAGCCCCGCCACCGCTCCCTGGCACGTGCGGGGCCGCCTGCGCCATACCACTCACAGTGGCTCACAACGAAAGGAATACGTGCAAATGTATTGGGGTTGCGGCTTTGTTATGATTCCTGTGCCCGTTCCTGACTTGGTGAATAAATTAATGGATATGCGGTAACGATTATCGTATGATACAAGATGTATGTAATAAATTAATGATAAGCGATGGTGAAGTGAGAGTCCGAAGAAAAGGGAATTTCAGGAAATCTGTCGGTATATCCTTTTATTCCAATGATTTTGCATACTACTGCGAGGTAACTTCTCTAATTTTTAATGCGTTAAATGATGGATTGATAATCGTCGTTTCCTGTTCTAAAGTAAGTTTATAAATTCCATTAATGAGTGTCTCAGTATGTCTTCATATAGTCACTACTTTTGGAACTCGCTGTATTTCATTTTTGATACATTTTTGGAATTCAGAGAACCAAAAGCTCCTTACTACATCAATTACTTCAGATTGTGTTTTATTGTCTTCATTAATGTGTTTTTAAATGTCATACATATTCAATGTCTCACACACCCCATGAGTACATTTTGAAACCATGTGCAGAGGACGTGTTTAATATTACGAAATTTATCCCTTTTTTCGTTTTGCGATCACTGTGAGCCTCGCCACCGCGCCCGCTCTCTCGCTGAAAGTCGGTCTGGAAACATGGCGCCCTTAAGCAAATTCCTAAATGTATTGTTTTTTGCGTAATGAAACTAATACTGGAAGCGAAAACGTTGCTGTCACGTTTTATAACTAGAATCTAAGTGGATGTCGTTTTTGTATGATGAGAAGTTGGAAGTTTGTGCTGGAACGGGTTCAGAAATAGTACTGGGAAGAAAATATGGGGTGGGAAACTTTTAACATTGCAAAGTGTAAACGTATGCGTATGTTTGTCTTGTGAGAAATAAAACATATTGCTAATTCTAAAATATTAACATCGTACAAATGAAAAATAACGTAGTAGGTTTCCTCTTGCAAACTACTAATCTCTTACTTTTTAGTATTTTATCATGGCGCCTCCGATGGCCTGTTTTTAACAATCTGGCTTATATCAGCATATTATGACAGTTTAAAGAACTCCGACTCATGAATTGCAATGGAGATTTCTTAGAAGTAAATGGTTTTCTCGTTTTATTTCCCAAACAGTTCCAATTGAAAAAAATATTCTAATGGTTAGCGATGTGTATGTTACATGGTTCAAGCGGCTCAAAATTTAAAAATATTCTTCCCCGAATTAAATCCTTGTAACTTGTTTAGCATATGCTGCTAATCTTGTAAAAGAAACAATCAGAAATCAGTATCTCCTGATAAATAAATTAATTTTTCCTGTAAAAAGAATATTTTTTAAAGTCCCTCTTCGGATTCAAACTTGAGAAGAAACAAAGAAATCCTACCCGATTTACCATTACCACCAAAACGTTTTCGACAAAATGAGGAACATAGTTGGATGCAGTTAAGTTTCGTTGTGACAGTTTGGATGATATTAAAAATTTATATTTGAGAATTGACTGACAGTTCTTGTGAAGCCCTGAAAGAATGTCAAAATTTATCTACTTCAGATGATACTTAGCACAACAGTTTTTATTAAAACTCACTAACTTCATTCCTGAAACTATTTACATGAAACGCACAGTTTACTACTTGTTGATTCAGCCTCCTTAATTACCAAATTAGACATTTTTTTATATCAGCTAAAGAGAAAACTGTCGAAATTGTGTACAAAAAGTGTCGTTCTGTCATTGACACATCACGGGATATTTGCTCTAAAAGGAACAAGGTTCTTTCAGGAGAAATTGTTGATGGTCTAAATATGTCAGCTTCTTTAATGGCACCATTTAAAAATTGCCCAATAACATCGCTATGTGTTGAAAGATAGTTTTCAATTTACAAACATATGTGTACAGGTAAGAGAAATAATTTCATGGTTCACAATTTTGGAAAACATGTTGTGGTTAACTGTTTCGCAAATACTACTGTCTGATGAAAACATTCACATGTAACCTATCGTAAATGTACGTACATTTTAAAATTATTAATATGCTTGTTTTCATTTTTAATCCATAATTCCTGAAGTTTTATTTTCTGCATATTTGCATTTAATTTGGCATATATCTCCTTTTGCCATGCATATATTTAAAAACTTGCATATATATGCGCATTTTTTTCAAAAATCTTGCATATAATCCGGTATCTACTCATCAGAAACGTCCATTGATAATCACTCATTTCCATCTAGAAATAGAACCCACCGAGTTAGCTGAAAGCAATAGCTGTTGCCACTGCTATGGGTGGACAGGATGCTACTGACGGTCGAGTTTTTTGGCAGATATCATTCGTAGCTAGATAGCTAGGTCGAATTCAGCCGCTTTATGGAGGAGAATTCTTGTGGCAGGCTGCTCTGATCGGTAGTTTTCCGTGATTTCTCTGATCGACACTAGCTGAATGTTAAAGTACAAAAACTGCCACAGACGGCACGCGGTCTCTTCTTCCTCATCCGTGGTCTTCATTTTCTTTTACACGCACTTGAATGTGAATGCATCACACTACCACTAGTATCGGGAGTTTGGAACTTGTCCCGACTGGGGTGGTGCTCCATTGGCGGAGATACTTCGAAGAAGAAAGCTCCCGGTCGTCGATATGTAAGACGGCGCCAGATTTCACGTTCTAACGAAAGAAGGACACCACCACGTCCCGGTGTTTAACTCACACTACACTTGCAGGGCTAGTGACTGTAGCTGTTGATGCGCTCGGAACACGAAGTAATCAATTAATCGATCAATCAAGATGTAGAAATGTAGGCAAGGGCGGTCGTATAGGTTACCTTAGTGCTTCGGACTTCCTGAGTTCGGAGATAGAATTGGACAGAGACTGTTCGAAATGGATGTGTGATGGGTTCGCGCAAGCGACCTTCAGCGAGTAAAAAAACCAAAGTTTGTTTCTTCCACTTTTCTTCTCATAAAAGATTTTCATGGATTACCTGCAGCTACACTCTTTTTACGAGTTCCCTTATGTAATCAATCCAATTACCATTTTGAATTTATCTCTTCAAGTAGATTCTTTCATGTATGGATAAAAGGAAAATATCATGCTTGAATTGCTTCCTCGCATGTGGGTAATGAAGAGGTCATCATCCAATCGATGTTAAAAATGGAAGGAATTTCTGTACCTTGATAGTTGTTTTCTCTAATGTCACGGTCCTTCTCGACACTTTTGTGTGACCGTGACCTGGTCGAAACTCCAATTCGTCAGACTTTTGTAGTCGATTTTTCTGCTTGTGGAAGAAGACACTTAACTCCGACAGCGTCGACCGTTGTGGGCGTAGGCTTCCCCTTAGAGAGCCCAGGCGGATTTAAAAAGCGAACTTTTGGTTAGTGGTGTTTACAAAGGAAAGAGGCAATACTTTTTGTCTATTGAAGAGTTCTTTAACGAAACGTCTTTGTGTATCTACCTGATCATTAATGATTTGCCGTAATGGAATGTACTGTACTCATAATAGTGTATAAGTACGATTACTGATGAAACACTTCGGAACAATTGTAAAGTTTTCAAACATTCGTGAGACGCTAGTTGGAATTCATTTATGGGTATTTATTTTGTAATTCTGGATTTATTTTTGAATTAATTATTTTTTAAGTTCAAGGTTAGGGTTAGGTGCATCGATGCAGAAATAATATTTTCTAAATGTTTATGCTTGATTTTGAGAAAGAGAAATACAGATCCAGTCGCCGTATTTCTTTGCCATTTCGTTGTGCATATTACATTTTTTTCTAGTTTGGTTTCGTCGTATTGCATGTTTGTCTCCTTCTTGATATCTATTTGATCAAATGCTATGTAATCCAGGGTATATTTTAATTTAAAAATCTAAGTTATGTTCATTTTAGTCGTAATATGATCCATTATCTAAATCGATGTTTAAATGCTTTCCAATGTTGCCTTGTTATCACAAATGATTTATGTAATTATGTGAATTGTGATAAGAACACGTAGCATTTATACCGATACAAAGATTGCTCAGTACTCTGATCCAATTTAATTTAAAAGATCTCCATTTGTAATCTACTGTTAATTGTAGAAACTGTAATATAAAGCCGTGTACGAAATGAAATATGTGGATCTTACTAGTTTCATTTGTAATTTTGCACTAATCAACTGAAAATAAAATCAAGTACTTCAATTTCTAATTTTTGATTATTCTTGCTTAAAAAATGAGGCACTCTATTGTGTGCATTGTTTTCATTTAAAAATTAATTATTTGAAATCGTGTAAGTGCAAATGCGTCAGAGATACAGAAAATATATTTTAGTCATGCTGTTGTTTTCTTTGCATTTGGCATAAAAGAGTAGAAAAAAAATCTCAAGTTTCATTTAACTACATTATAAAAATTAATAATATACATTTGATGAACATGATAATGAAAAGTGTATCATTCGAACTCTTGTCTATATCAGAAGACAATTTATTTTGCATTATTATTTTGAATCGACACCGTAGTTAAGTTGGTAATATTACTTGATTCAACCAATAATGATATTTTTACTTTAAGTGAAAGTTGTTATAATGTCATTAGTGGTATTATATATGCGGTAGATGACTAGTGCTATAACGAAGCTTTTTAAAGTAGCGATATGAGTGCACTAATCATGTAGTATCACATTGTACTATAAAACGTATTTACAAAACACTAGGCCGACGTAGTCCTTTCTTCCCTACGTTGAGGAAGCGTGTGTGCCGAGAATTCTGAATGGGCATCTTTGAGCTAAAGAAACAACCGGGTTGCTCTCCAACTTCCTGCATAACTCACGACCATTTGCTTAAAATGCCTTCTGTGTCTCTCATTTTTTGTCTGCTTTGTATGGCTATTATTTTACACAACGTAGGTAATATATGTGACGAATATTGTTTTCTTTTATTATTGTACATCTAATTTTACGTTAACAAATTATTTATTTCAAAAATTATTCAACAATGTTTGTGAGGAGATGGAAAAAAATAATTGTCAACTTTTCGTAGGTAATTTCGCTTAGAATTGTGCTGGTATATTCCCAATATGTATGCACATTTCCTTGATTTTTATTTTACTAAAATGTTTCTCCTCTTTTCAATCCCCGACGCTTCGACAATTCTCTTTTTGATATGTCTGTTATTCTTTGAATCACTTCATTCAAACAGTATTTCCCCTCTGATTTTCTCTCGTTCGAACACAGTCGCGTGCACTCGCTCGTCAATGCAGCCTCTCATATCCTCAATGGTGACATTCGACTGCAAAGGGCACTTTAATCCGTCACTACACTTCACACGCGGAAGCGACCTGAATGTTGCACGACGGGAAATAGAGGCCAGCGGAGGAGTCGCTTGCTAGCACGTCTACTGGCGCGCCGGAGAACCAATGACACGACGCGGGCGACGGTACAGGAAGAGGCAGACAGTTGGTTCAGGGCCGGATAGTAACCGGGCAAAATCCTTGGATACAGGTGGCATTTACAGCCGTGACAGAAAATGATAATATTATTGCAGTTCACTGCCGAAATGGGACATGCTCAATAATACAAATGGCACTAAATCACTCATAATTCATTATATTGGTCTAAAATAAACCGTGCGAACATTCCGCACTTTGAACGTCATTATTTTGGAAGAGGAAGTAACTTAAAAAGGAGCACAACTTCGAACGTACGCACAACAAACTGCGCAATTCATCATATAGAACCAGCACATGTTACTAAGCATTTATTTACAATCAAAAAGACTTAATCTGTACAATTAAATGCACAGAATGATAATTAGCGAATTTAATTTTGGATACTTTCGAGATACTGCCCAATTTTGACCGTCTTTGCCGCGGAGTAGAATACTCAGCAGTGTCATTTGCAAGAACTCGTTATTTTATGTACAAAACCTTTAAACAGCTAATACTCACCTGTAATGTGGTAATCCTACTGATTTGGTTAAATTAAAAAAAAAATAAACCATTTGTAATAATACAAATTAGTTAAAATTGCTGAACAAAGTGCACCGAAGCAATATTTGAGTGTGATGGTACGTGACTATTCAATAATACTGCTACTATAATACGTTATATTATTATCCCATGTATAGTATGTAATTCCTGCATATCTTGACGTAGACGTGCCGATTTGCATACTCGATGTTGTCTATGCAGTAGCCTTGACCGCGACATCACATCTCGCTCTGTAATGTCCTCCTGTCACGGACTAATTGAATATCTGGCGGGAAAACGTATCAAAATACGTTCAGCTTTGTAGTGAGTTTCCAGCCTATGTACGCATCTTTGTTTTGACTGACAAACCTCGAGTGAACCACCACTTTGCTTATGCGATGTGTCCTTGATCTTCTATTTCAATTTTTGCGTTTTCTCTTGTCTTCAGCTTTCTCCTTACGTTTTGCACACAGCAACCACTCCAAACAGAAAGTGTATTAGAAGGTTTGAATCTTTTGTAAGGCATGGATTGGAGTGGAATACGTGTGATGATACAAGGATAATGAAAATGGCTTCTTTTAGATGGTGAATATGGCGTGACAATGATAAATCACTTCATATACATAATATCACTCATGCACTGCAATTATTAATCCATAATTGTCCAGAAGCTGAAATACTTATCTACTGATGCTGTGTGATACTATCTTAGATGTGTGACCAACGTTGCATGTAACCAACGAAATATGACATGAAATAAACTTTGATCTACGTTTGAAATGTTGACAGAACAAAAAGTTTACAATGAGCTTAAAAAATTGTATTAGATGTACAAACATACTTTGCTAAACATATTTTCCACCAATGTATCCGAACTGCTTGCATTGACTACATCTTAATGATCAAGGTACCAGCTACTAAGTTGTATGATAAGGCTTTTAATTTGACACAAAGAAAATATTTTTAATAGCCGGGCATACGTCTATCAATTTCATGGGTTTCCTGCACGTTCAGAAAAAGGTGGAATGTATTGGAAATATTTACATCGCGCATGAAATCCCTGTTTTAATAAATCTTGTACACGGATTTCCCTGGAGAGATATTTAAATGATTAATTTCAATTAAATTGTATTATGTATAGGTAGTTTTTGTACATCTTCAAATAATTTATTAATTCCATTTTTTCTTTCTGCACATGTGATGACATCATTATTATAGGAACTTGTCTTTGACTTAATTAATTTCTAGGTAATTGTAGATAGCATTTTGTCTTGGTAATAAATTATTTCGGAACAGAGAGGTTGACAGTAAAACAAAACGTCGAAACACATGTGAGTTTCTTTAATCTCTCAGCAAAATTCAACCATTGATTTGTAACAAATGAGCGTTGTTTTCCCCCAGTTCTGATGTCGGGACTGAAACCAGAGTTGTGTAAGATTGTGTTGCAATTCTTACGCTGGTAGTGACATTTGCCGGTGAATGTGTGTGAACGATTCAAATAATGAATGAAACTATGAATGATCGAGTCAGTGAGGCAATGAATAGAGTAATGAATGGAGAAGTAAATTAATAAAATATGGTGAGTGAAGTAAATTTTAAGTAAATAATGGTTGAAGGATTATATGAATAATTGATTATCTAACCAATACTTCCGTTCTCACAAGAAGTTTGGCTCTTACGTAAAGCAATGTGAGTTATCACACTGGCCGTACGGATCCGTTTCCGCGCCTTCGATCGAATCGCCAGCCGATGTGTGACGTGGCTAACTGGCGGCGGTCGGGGGACGCGAGCGCGGGCACGCTATCAAGCATAGATTTGCCCTTTTCAGCGGAGGTCTGGAACTCCGCGCTGCCCGTGCACGTGGCTGTCGCACGACACACGCCCACCTGCGCCCTTTATCGTCCGCACCCACCTGCATAGGCCCTCCCGCGCTCTCCTGCACCCGTCCACGCCCGTGCTTACCCACTGGCTCCGAACGACTCCCACCTTCTCCCGCCCCAGCCTATCCCCACTCACCTATGCACATCCACACCTACCGGTGTCCAACCTACACCCACTGGCTTTGAACCACACCCACCTTCGCCCTCCCCCCTTCCCTCATCTAATTGTGCCTACTAACGTATTCTAAACCATCATCCCATACTCACTCGCACCAACCTGCCTCAACCACACCCATCTCCACCCGTCCAAGACCATTCCCGCTGACCTGCGCTCACCCATACCCACTAGTGCTCTAGCTTAACTACCCACCCACACCCACTCGTTCCCAACCCACCACCGTTCGCCAAAGCCCACTCCCGCTCACCTGTGTCCATCCGTACCCACCGATGTTCAAGATTACCCACTAACCCACCAACCCACAACACATTTTATCTAGGAAATATTTCGCTGAATATCTTGTTTTGTGTTATGGCTTGTTGTGCAGTTACATTTCTTTAATGTTTCAAGAATATATCGTATAATTTATCTATTACTTCTTCTTACAGTAGTATGGCCGTGTGAGCATATGTCTTTTCTTTCTCTTTAAGACAAGTCCGATGACGTAAACTTCACACGCCTCGTCGAATCTTGCGACAAGCGAGCTGATGTGAAGTCCACGAGTTGAAATCTCTGTTCAGAGACGTGTATCCTGCCCACCCGTATGACTCATACCTACCACCCAACCATCGGCATTTGCTTTGTATTTTATCATTCCTAAGTAAATGTTAACTAATGTTTCAATGACTACTACTATTAATTTCGGGTTTGCTTTTTTTGCATTTAGTCGTTGCGTAATTATTATTATTATTATTATTATTATTATTATTATTATTATTATTATTATTGCAATGCAACAGAACCTATCATAAAATCTGTCATGGAATTTTCTAAAAACCTTCTAGAAGAGTATTTGTCGATTTACCAAACATATCGGAACTTTGGATACATGCCCATTGCCCATGCTCGACGTGGACTGAATTATTGTGTATTTTCAAACTTGGCACGTCGAAGACGCCCAAGTGCTACCAGTTGTTTTTTACTCCCATATTTGCTGCTACGGAGAAATGTAATTCACGTGAAAGAACTAGAACAATTATTCAAATAAAACTCTTATATTACATACGTAGTTGATAATTATGATATGTTTTCCCAATGTTCGTAAAATTCCTACTTAGGAAATAAATGTAGTTTACAATATAACATTTTACTGCAGTGTATGGAATGGAAAATTTCTCACACTTGGAGATGATTCCATAAACCTAAGGTTTGAAATCGAAAGGTCTAATGCAATTCTGTTTATCGACATATTTAATTTCGAAAATACGAGGAAATTTTATTGGCATTGAGAAACTGTGTACATGAAGGGGACATAAAATGGAATTGAAATGTCTTGAAAGAAGCAATGTGGTCCTTTACGAGGTAGAAGCGAATGGGGTGTAATTTCCTGCTGCACATTTGTGTTAGAATGCTGATGCTTTAAGTATCGACGTGGGGAATATAAAATGAAGTTCGCCACTGAATATAGCTTCTGAAATTGAACGAGAAGAAGCGACTTCAGGAATTGACAAGAAGATTATAGGGGGTGTCGGGAAATTAATCGACGATTTCTCAAATAGTGTTGACAGGTGAGTAGGAGGTGAAAGGATATTGAAGAAGAGAGGAACATGGAACATCAGCACCGTAATGCCAAAGTGAACGTGCCTGCATTTTGTTTTCTATGTGAATTAAGTGTACTTTGTATTATTGTGAAAAACTAAAAGAAATTACTTTCTAAATCTTCTTCAAACAGAAAAGGAAGGTGATGTAATAAGAACTGAATATTTTTTTAAGCAGTCCAATTGGGATAGCCTATGATTTAGACATATTTAGAGAGCGAGGGGGGGGAGATTGACTTCGCAAAAACGAAAATGAATTTTCTTGCATTAATAAACAATGAACAAAATAAACTGTCATTACGGTTAATTTGTAGACAACAGTCGCAAAACACGAGCGTTGATGTGTCCTTAGAGTTAGCTTATGGTGATTTAGTGCGTGGTTTTTTAAACATCTGCTCTTTTCGAAATTTTCCTTCAAAAGCGTGATGGCTACTGAAATACTGATGGATTCCGTATAATATTTTATT
Organism: Gryllus bimaculatus; assembly: GCA_017312745.1. Taxonomy (NCBI): domain Eukaryota; kingdom Metazoa; phylum Arthropoda; class Insecta; order Orthoptera; family Gryllidae; genus Gryllus; species Gryllus bimaculatus. Next base: position 197,814 of record BOPP01000040.1, on the reverse strand, counting down.
CCATTAATCTACTGTTTTTTTGTTTGTCAAAAGGAAGTATTTGCCCCTTCCCTATTTTTGAACCATGAACAAATCCACGAACTTCAGCTCTCGAAACAAGTTCCTAGAACCTAAAAATAAAAGATTATTTTACTTTTCCAGTCAGATTGAACGTAAAAGTTGTGGAACATTGCACGCAAAAGACTTGGCCTACTCGCAAAGAGCGCGCAGTAGGTAGAACCTGACAACTGAATCGTTGCCCGCCGAACTAAAACAAGCGCGCAATAAATCAAGATGAAGCACAGCCGACAGAAAAATCCATCTCGCTGGGGCGGACATTAGCAGTCGGAGAAACGACGCGTCGCAGTGCGTTCACCGCGCGCGCCATTCACGCGGAAATCGAATTACGCGTCGCGGGTGTGTGTTTGCTCCGGCGCCGCTCCGGGCTGGAAGTTTAATGTGCGCCGCGCGTGACTTCGCCAGCGCATCCAGCAGATGCATTTTTAACTGTCAACGCGTTTGCGCGGCCTCACTCCGCCCCGTCCCTTCGTGCCCCTCCCCTCCCCTCC
>BOPP01000040.1:127792-195524 GCA_017312745.1 Gryllus bimaculatus | reverse complement strand
ACCGCCTCCTCCGCCACCGCCTCCTCCGCCACCGCCTCCTCCGCCACCGCCTCCTCTGCCACCGCCTCCGACGACGACGTCACCGCCTCCGACGCCGCCTTCGTCGCCACCGCTACCGCCGCCGCCTCTGTCTCCGCTACCGTTGCCGTCTCTATTATTACCGGCGCTGATTTTTACAAGCTCAGATTTGAGCCACCGCAAGTGGAGTAGTCACGCTGCGTTGTGCGTCAATGAGGAAAATTGCTTCGTTGCATTAGAATAATCACTCTCAGATGAAACGATAAACCTTACCAAAGGGCTAAGGAAGCGCGTACGAGTTATCAAGCTCGGCGAAAACACGTAGTTATCGCGTAAACTGCACCGCTCGCTGCACAAGTTCACTCGAGTTCGCAAGCAAGGTGTAAACACGTACTTATCCCGTAAACGGCACCGCTGTTCTCTAGAATGGGTTAGGTGGGTGCTAAACACTACAAAAGGCATTCACTGTTGGAGGATACAACAAAGTTCTGAGATTTTTTTAAACACTTTTATTTAAAGTCAGTAGGTACGGAGCCATCGTCAACGGCTTCCAAGGGACTAGGAAGTTGTTCTCTTAACTGCCGCCCGCGGGTCGGATCTGACCCCGAAAACGTTTCATCCGGCCCGCTTGGCCGCTTTCTGACTGGGGCCTCCTGAACTGGCCGGTGGAAATATTCGGAGGCGGCGATACTGAAGAGACTAGTGCGAGGGATGAAGGTGGCCATTTTATGCATACATGTGCGTAAGTGTATCAATCAATTGCTTTGGCCCGCCGCAATTGTCAGAAGTACGCTCCTTCTCTTGAAACGTTTGGAGACTCTTGGACGTGTAAGTACACTTCCTAATTAGTGGACTGTAGGATGACGTTTGTTTTGAAGAGGAAAAAAAGAAATTACATTATATCTCCTCGTTCGAGGAGTATGTAATTCACTTTGTCCCTTTGTTGGGCTTCATAAACATCATCATTGTTGTTGTTTTTCAGAAAACGTTGAATTGGAAGATGGTATTTTAAAGAGATGAATCCGTATCAGTCGGGTATTTTAAAGAGATGCACATTTTTAAAATCGTTTTTGGTAAAATTATAAAGAGTAATACAGAAGATGGCTTAAAGAGTGGGGTATTATACAATGTTTTCATTGATACGAAATTATCTTCAAACTTGATAATATTTGAAGTTACATAGACAGATATGTAAAACAATTAATAAAAAATGTAGAAAAATTTACCGTTGGAGTATAATGCGCAGAGAGCTTGACAATGATTTTTGCAGGATCTTAATTCTCTTCAGTTGTTTCCATTATGTGTGATTTCTTCAGAGTAGCCGTGTACGTCTGGATATTTCTATCTTGCAACGCGGCATGTGCAACCTCTTTGTGAAATAAACCATGTGCAAGATGAAATAACTTATAACTTCTTGATAATGTTGGGTGGGTTGTTAATATGCGGTTGACATGGAGGTAGGTTTTCGTGATATTTCATATACATTTCGTATGGTGTCAGGAAGGTTTCAGGATGGCGTGCAATGTCTTCCAATCGTAAATAGTATCAAGACTCGGTAGTTTACAAGCGTTTGTGCATGCGCGAATGTTACCTCAAATATATAAAATCTGTATTCTTGCTAGAATACTAACAATGCACTATGGCATATGATTATACCGTATCAATGTTGTGAATTTTGAAAATATTTGGAATAGTATGACTGCTGTATTTGTTGCATTGTGTGTATATGTATGCCTTATTTCCAGCAATTAGATATAGGGTTTGAATTTAAAATGAGGCCAAAAAGAGCCTTTACTAGGTTTGTTTGACTTTTTAAACAATTTCTCCGTGTTCTTCTCACTCTCACTCTCTCTCTCCCTCTCCCTCTCTCTCTCCCTCTCTCTCCCTCTCTCTCCCTCTCTCTCTCTCACTGACATTACTGTTTGTCTCGTTCTGACTATCATGGTTTCTGTTTGTCGTTTAAAGTGTTAATATAACACTCCTAACGCCTAATCTTTGTCCTCTGCTTCTTTTTATTTCGGTATTTTAAAATCACTCTGCTTGCGTATCGTTGTTCTCTATTTTCCCCTCTTTATCAGTAGCGCTCTCTCTCTTTCTTTGCCTCACTCAATTTCTCTCTCACTTCCTGTCTTTCTCTTTTTTCTTTCTATCTTTCTTTCTTTCCCTCTCTCTTTCTTTCTCTCTCTTTCTTTCTTTCACTCTTTCTTTCACTCTTTCTTTCTTTCTTTCTTTCTTTCTTTCTAACCCTTTTCGATGCTTGTAGACATTTGAGTGCATTCTTTTACTTTCGTGTGTATACGTATTTCTCCATGAGCAATTCTTGTAGATACATCACTGACCTTGCATGGCCTGTGATGCCATTCCCTTGCACAGGAGTGAGCTCTCCGCCCTTCCTCCCGCTGCGACCGTAGGCCATTAGGCTCCCAAGGCCACCTGACGCCCCCTCCTCCGTCGTTGCGACCGCCATAATGACCCGCCCCCGCATCCATCACTGCCCCGCCACGCACCCGACCTCCTACCTCAGCGATCTCGTTACATCCCCTCCCTGCCTCCAACTCACCCTCACCCCCCGTCCCTACGACCCGCTTCTGACTCGTCGCCTTCTTCTCACAAACACCGGCCCGCCGTCTCTCTTTCGCCTCGAGACAGCCTTCGCCATAGAGAAATGAACTATACTGCCTTAGTCTATGCCTCCGCTGAGCTACCTCCCTCTTTCCGTCCCTTGTCCTTTCCCCACTCTCCTCTCGTAACCCCAAGTCTCTCGCTCGCCTCCACCCGCCTCCGCAACGACGCAGCTCGACTGTTTGAGAGATAGCCGGAGCGTTAATATACACGGTTCGTCCCAACGGCACTCTGCCAGCCGGTAAGGCTGAGGATAGGCAATGCCGCTTTGCCATTTCTCCTGAGGTTTAGGCCCGCTGAAGCCCTGCGCAAACGATCTGTGTTCGCTAACCCAACGTATTTACAGTATACATTAGTGTCTCATTATGCTATGTAATAAATCTGTGATACACTCACAATTAGATTGTTTTTGGTCGATAATGAAATGATACGTCGTCGACCCTGACGACGTATGAAAGACTTACCATAAAACTACATGTGTCATATGGAAGTGATTTTTTTCTTTACCTTGTGGATACTCATCAAAAGAGCAAACACCGTTAGAGAGAAATAACATGAAAAGGGAAACAAATTAGAAAATCTTGATTAAAGCGAAATTTTCACAAGATGTAACTGTAGAAATCGAAAACTATTACAGTCGTATGAATTGAAGACAGGCCACTGGGAAATTGGATTTCCGTCATTTCCCTTTCCCTTCTGTGTCTAAATTTATATCCTGAAAGTATGGAGTTAGTAAATGAGGTTTTAAGTGAATATCTGGGAACATTCATAGTTGTTATGTTTCTGAAAGTACTGTGCAGCGGCTGCACATAATGGTCTACATTTGTATAATTTATGTCGTTTACACTGCTGTGTTACATTTGGCTTCATAGCCTTCTCTGCTTGATGTTCTGGTGTTTGTTGAAGTTACATAAACACAGATGGTTTAGCGCATTACATTTTAGTTAACGACTCCATTTATAATTGTCTAATATTATCAAATAAATCTCTGTAATTCTGCGCTTCCCTTTAATTATTGCCTCCATATTGCTTGTTAAGGATAAGAGACATGAAGAGTAAAATTATTTCGCATGATAAATGTTCTTTCAAATGAAAGCAGAAATTTCTGGGTTTATTGCTCTGTCATATCCCCCTAACGAGATATAATGTAATATATTTCATTCATTTAGTCAAAATAAAAGTAGGACTAACATATGAAATTATTCTTTGTGAAATATATGTCCTGTCCCACTTCTATAATTCGTTGTGACAATCTAACGGCCCAGTACCCAAGAATGCAGAATTTTTAATGAAGAGCCATTAATTTCAATACATAGTTTGTGTTCAATACATACATGCTGTGAGCACAGTATAGAAATGTTCATGTTCATCGGATGTGCCGTTTACTCTATGATAATATATTTCTCTGCTAGAAGGAGACTTAAAAGGATCCTGCAAGTTCGTTCGGAAATTATAACTAGTTTCTTTCTCATTGCGAACCTTTATATTAATTTTGGAGGATTAAGAACAGTGCTAAGGTTGAATTGTAGTTGGCGTGTATTCGGCCATATTGTAGCGCTGTCGTCTAAACGGTACATGGTGTTGTGGGCAGACCACTATCCTTTCACCTGCGGATACCAAGGTTCAAAACGCAATTGATACGTATGGAATTTCTGGAGCATAAAGTAGAGCTAGTTTTGTCAAGGTTTCTTCGATTCCCCTACAACTCATTCCACCATTGGTTCGTCACTCGATATATTATCACCATCCATCCATCAATACCATTCATCTCGTGGCCGAAAAATACTAGACTCGTAATCATAATAAACTACAGACTTGCCACTGCGCGCCCGCCTGTGTTCCACCGCATCAACCTCCGATTTAAAAAAATCATCCCTTCTGGACGCGAGCCTACACTTCAGTTGTGCGCAGGGTGTACTCAGGTTGTGTAGCCGTGGGATGATTAGTATATGATGCTCAGAATATGTACCAGGATTTAATGCCTGGCAGCGCCACAACTGCGAACAAAACGGTGCTGTGTAGAGTGAAGGAGTGTTTATTGTTCCCAGGCATGTCAACTACTAATGTCGTTAGCTACACAAGTGTATTATGTTATATCAGGGAGATGGTGATGTTCTTTTTCGATCGGACGTGAGATCCTGCGCCTGCTCTTTGGATACCTCGCCCAGGGGGCACTGACCCAATTGCAATAAGCTCCCGATATGTGACAATAGACTGCGTGTAAGGTGCATCGATTTAATGATTCCACTGAAATTTTGATCACTGAAAACTACCGACCAGAGCAGCCGCCCGGTGGGATTCTCCTCCAGACAGTTGTGGAATTCGACTCAGCCATGAATCGAATGTCGAATATACGTCACCGGCGATGCTGTAATCATTCAGCAGATTTCGCTCAGTGCATTAGACCTAAAAGTGATGACGCTGGAGGAGTGGGTCTTTCCCACCACTCCTGCCCCGTTCTCCGATGGCGGCCGTGCGCGCGTTTCTCTGATATCGAGTCCCGACGCCCCGAGCGGCGGCGTGCCCGGGGATTTACGGGGCCCCTCCTCCCCCGATGGGCCCACGCCCTTCTCTGTGCCTCTCCCGCCTTAATGATTTGCGACTTGGCGAAAAATTGCGCACGCGGCGACTTTGCGCAGCGAGCGCCGCCCTCTTGAATTCTTTATGGGGTCGCTATGAATTCGCGAATGGAGGAAATGGAATTCCAAACGACATAAATACGCCAACTCTCGATTTTTTGTTTCGATGGTTTAGTGCGCCAGTTCTGTGTTTCGTAGTTTGTGAGTACTCTTACATAGTTATGAAGTGAAGTTATTGTTTTTGTTTTTTTTCTTTCGACTATTAATAAAGGTGCAATGTACCGCCTCGTAAATTAACTACCGTAGTTTGATCCGTTTAACAGGGAAAATGGTTTATTAAGGTTCCTTAAACGTGATTGTGTGAAGATGTGTTTTGTGTCCCAAATGTGTTGTAACTTGGAAAATTGCTCGTACTTTATGGCCTTTTAATTTTATATATTAACAAATCGCATTTCTTATTTGAAGGTGACACATTACAGGTGCAGTAAGTGGTAGTGTAGAGTCATTCAACAATTTTATGTGAAATTTAAAAAAAAAGTTTTTGCTCACCTTTTCTTGTTTTTCCAAGTATGCAAAAACTATGTAATATTACTTCTAATGTTATAATACTACTGCATGTCATTTACTTGCGTGAACATTACTTTAATGATAATTATTATAGCATTATAATTATATATATAATTTTATATATATATACATATGTGTACATACATACATATATTCATAGTATTACTACATATAATTTATGTGATACTGATGCACAATAAGGATTAATTATTTTGTATGACTAAATTTATCTGAGACATCTATATTTCTTTTCTATTTCAGGTACGTAAGCGGTTCACATATTTTGTTGCAATGAAGTTTACTTGATTTCCACATTGAAAGGTAAGATTCTGTTTCAAGATACTATTTGATGGCAATTTTGTGTGATATACCAGAATGTTATTTTTTCAAAAGTATTTTTAAACATTCACTTTATGTGATCTCTTTACTGTCCTTCAATGTTCATTGCTATTATTGCTTGGCAATTGGTTCGTAAAATCACTGGTACTAAGTTGTGATTGTCGGCAAATCATCCAAGTGACATAATTGTCAAATGGTCATCACACTCATATTCCTCGCAACGGCAGTGGGTATCACAGAAAGAGAGTTTGCACCTAATGAACACAGTTCGATGGCCGAGTGATATTCTGAAAGGCCTGCGACGATTTTAATGCGTCCCATAACGGAAGAGGGCATAGGGGTCATTACCTGCAAATGAACCGTGTCGTGCTTTGGCATTAAAAAGGAATATAACCCTACAAAGCTTGTACTACATTGCCGTACTCTAACGTACCTAATGATACGAAGCCATTTCACGAAACGACCGAAGTGCACATGTCGAAAATCGATTGCTGCAATGCAAAGAATTGTGTAAAACAAGGGCCATTCTGTTGGGCAGTGAATGAACCAATCGTGTACATTAACAATGCGCAATTTTGAAAATAAAAGTCCGTACACATGCGGGGTATTGGGAGCTGATCACATTTGGTTCCGAGATCTGGTTCATGTTGCTGAATGGCAACGAACGAATGTTCAAAATATTCCTTATAAAAATAGAATATTTCATATTCAGCATTTACTTGCATTTATACTTAAAGTGTCTTATTTTATTATTATGTTTTTATAAGACGTTACCTACTGATGAATTACCCGTGTTGATGTTGGGAATGTTAAACGATTCTTTGATATTACAGTAAAATGTTAAAAAAATATTTTAAGCATAAATGAAAGACTCAAACCAATAAAACAATGTCACATAAAAGCCACTAATCTAAGTACATGTTACTGCGACAGTAATGATTTCTATATATATATATATATATATATATATATATATATATATATATATATATATTCGGGTAAATATTTTCTTTGATTCTTTACCAAAAATCAATGGAATCTAGAATTCAGTATGGAGTATGCATGAAAATACACATTTTCCAACATGACAGTGTTCTAAGAAAATATTAAAAGAGAAGTACCAACTCACTTTGAAGAACTCCTTGCACCAGTCGGTGTGTTCCGTAATTTTCAGCTATCGTTTCAAGCAAACAAGAGGGTGGACATTCCTTCCTTCACAAATCTGAGTTATTGGCTGATTTCGTATCATCATGCTCTAAATTGTTATGTTCTACTACTTCTGAATTACATGTTGAGGGTTTTGATTCAACAGTTCATTCACCAAGCTTTGTTAGCAATATTGTTTCCCACAAAACAAAAGAAACTCCAAAAATCACCTGGGCAGTTCCACGGCGATAAACGCCTCACTCCCGTTCGTCTCCGGCACGGCAGGTACATAGGCCGAATCCCGTGCGTCTCCGGGTACGATTCGTACGTTGACCAACACTCGTGCGACTCCCGGCACGGCTCGTTCACCTCCCGTCTGATGCGCAGGCTCGTACCTGTTAGCCCTTATCAGGGGCCGATGTCGACTGTGTTCCTCTCCCAGTCGCTGCTGACCAGTCACAGTACCAGTCGCAAGACTTCGCTGCACTCACTGCTGAACTCTCCGTTGAACTTGGAACTGTCTTCCTGGCGCTTTCGGGCCCGTTTTATACTAGGTGCTGCCACTGGTGAGGTCTCGCGGGAGAGAGGGATATTGCCATCCAATAAGGAGTTTCAATACAAAAATCTAAGCCGCATTTTTAACCTTCCCGTGGATTCGATGGTGGCAGGATTTTTGGCATTACCTATATATCTAGATCGAGTTCAGCCACTGTCTTGAGAAAAATTCTAGCTACAGATTGCTCTGACCGGTAGTTTTTCGTGGTTTCTCCGATCAACACTGGGCGAAAGGCGGACCAGTACCCCAGCAAACGGACCGCGCGCAATCTTTCCTACCTTTTTCTTGTATTCTCATACACACACTTACACTCGTATGCACTACACTACCACACTTATACGGCGACTAGTCAAGAACTTAAAGGTTATCCCGGCTGGGGCGGTGCCACGATGGTGGGAGATACCTGGTTGGGGAAACCACGCAAAAACGTGTTGTTGGGCACCGGATCTCGCCATCAAGCGGAGGGTGGAGATCTCAGCCTCCACTTCTCACGATAAAAACATGCACTATACTTACTGGACTATGACCTTAGCAGTTGACGCGCCTGGAATCACTAATTAATCTTTCCTATTCCCTTACTGTAGCCTATGCTTAATGATTTGAAGAGGAACATCTGGGCAGTCGAATGCAGAGTAACCATGACCGTTCTGCAGAACCAGTTGGCAGCTAACGTTTCGTTGGCCGAACGCGGATCCAGAGTGACCGTACTCTCACGCAAACAAAAACGATACTCCTCAAACGGCCGTTCACTCCGCTTGGCAGCAAATCACGAACTCGTCGGCACCCCACCCCACTCCACCCCCCACTCCCTTTGCACCGTCCGTTGTCCGCTAGCGCCGCGCGCCTCCGACAAGCCTCTCGACGGGAAGCGGATATCCGCACGCGCACCGGGCAGGGAAGGGGCGCCCGGCGCTGGCTCGCCGACGGACCCTGGCAGCCGGCCAGAGACCGCGCGGCGGTGGCGGTAGCGGCGAAGCCCTGCGCGCCCCAAAACGCGAATAAGCCTGAACGCCATCCCGCGCTCTGAGCCCAAAGGCGATTAATGCCCCCGTCCCTTCTCCCCTCAAAAAATCGTGTTGCCTAAATAATGCGTATTTTGTGCAAGGGGGGCGGCCGTATTGTTAATTTTAATACCTCTCGTCCACTCGCTAATACGCGAGGATAGAAGTTGGGTTTTGTACTAGTTCTTTAGAACCGTCGCACCAAATCTCGTAATGATTTACTGTTGTTGTAGAAAATGTTAGGTCTGTATCAAACAGATATGACAGAATAAATGTAAAATTATGCTACGGGCAGCAAGCAGATAGTATCCTCAACACATTTTACACTACAACACACGTAACCATCGTCCATAACCTGCACCAGAAACGGTGCATCCTCGGCGTTTTAAACACGGTTTATACCTCGAGTACAGTTTATAAGCTGTAATCCATAAATCTGGGTGATCTACTTAGACGTTCTATTACCTTTTTTAGATGATGTCTTAATAGACGTGTCCACATATCATAACTGGGAAATAATGAATTGCATTTTACCTATTACCGAGAACTCCAGAAAAAAATGATGTAGGACAAAAAATTAAAAACTACTGTTTACACAACAATAATGTTCAGTCGCAATGTTTATTTTATATTATTAACAATGAGATTTGTTCCACTGGCTCATTGATGCGTGTCTTTTCGTATCGCGTCTCTGTAATAATTGGGACATCAAGTAAATACCCACTCTAGAATAACAATGTGTTCAACAAATTCTGATAGAAGTGCATTCTTATCCAGTTTACAACAAATATCCCCAGTGTTTTCTCTTACGTAAATAAACTAATAGCGTAATCTGACTTTTATCAAAGTTAAGCCCCGCGTTTATGATGTAACTCTCAGTTCAGAGATGGGCCCTTCTAAGTTATCGAAGTTATTTTCATTTTAACAACGTATGATTTACATACAAAGTGCGGAATGTTCGCTCGGCGTAACCAATTATCATTGATATTATGTGTCTTCTAGTCCTTTTACGTCAAAAAAGGTTCAATTTACTTCTGCTAGCTGGAGCATTCCAACCTGTCATAATCGAGTAGTTCGTACGTACATTCATATGCAATGTGAGACTTCAGAGGCAAGTTTCTTGTCTTTTTCGTATGCATAGTGTTGCATTTTCATTTTTGTCCGCTTATTGAAATGAACATCTCAAAGAGGTTTTCCCATTATAGTAAAGTGTTCTGCAACCCACAATCTGCCAAAAATAACGACTGATTAACAATATCTCTGGATTTTTTAAAACAAGAATAACGTAGCCGCTGTGGATAGCCGAGGTCGGTAATGCTAAAGGGCTTTATCTGCCTCGGCGCGAAGTGTCGCGGGTTCGAATCCTGCCCCGGGCATGGATGTTTGTGTGTGTTTGTTGTTCCTACGTGTTGTTCTGACAGTTCCTCCTACAATTAAAACAATCGCAGTGGTCGGTATACGACCAAGTTGTGAAAAACGACCTAAGAAGAGTGAAACAGTGAATGCTTTACAAGACTGAACTCGTTAAGATGCGGAAGACTTTTACAGTGCATAATTTTAAATGTGATAGAACCACAAACACAAATTTGCATAAAATTGTCATTCGTCAGGCAAGTACATTAAAACAATTACTGTTGAAGGTGTAAAATAAATTACTGTTGAAAGTAAAAAAAATGTGCTTTGTTTCCTCCTGAAAATGAAATAATAATCGAAATAACATATAGATATTTGTCAACATAAAAATATAGCAGGAAACAAAAACTGAAAAGTTTAACTTTTAACGACAAATTTCGTGAGAGTACACGAAAAATTTCTTTATATCTTTTTTCTTACAAGTTTTACCCTTTCTTTCTTTTTCGCATGTTGCCTTCTCTTTTTGAGAGCAAAAAAGCGCCCCGCGGGTCCGTCGTGCTTTTATGTAGTTCCATCCCACTGTGCGACGCGGAGGCGAAAAATCCGATGATTGGTGCGGGAGCTCCCTCAAGAGGCGCCGGGGATGAGCGTCGAGATACACGCTTCTCTTTTATACCTTGCCATCAGAGATGTCGAAGAGATGAAATAAATTCGAATGCTGTGGCAGCTTTTTCGCGATAAGGGACAAATGCCCCGGCGGGGGGGGGGGTGCTGATTGATAAAAGTAAGCTTTGTTTGTTTGGTGCGTGTTTAGGACGTTACAAAGAAAATTTCGTCGTTTATTCGACATCGGGGTAGAAGGCCTTTTTTTTTCAAAAAAGAACACCTGTTTTACGTGTTCTTTTTTTCACTAGTAAAAGCGAGCTATACGAGCTCTTATAATAAATTGTATTAGGTTATAAATTCTTGTTTGGGAGAGTGGGTTGAAAACACTCATAGAGGAACATGACAATACTTTCGATATTTTTTTCATTTCGAAAAATTGATTAAACAAAGATACAAAGAGGAGTAATGTCTGTGATATCACTGAACAATAATGCGAGTAAATATTATGAAATAAATGCGGCAAATTGACGATGCTTGTTTCAATGTAATGAAATTGCAAATAGTATTATTGTAGTGGTCCACTTTAAACCGACGCTTCACTCTTACAGTGGAATGCTACGACTTTCCGACCTGCTAATTCTTGTTTTGCATCTCCACGCGGAGCTTGCCTTACATTGGTGGCATAATGGAAATTATTGTTTCATTTCATCACCTCGTGCGCTCGTCATCGTGTTGAATATTGTGGTCTGAAGAGCTAATTAATTCCAATTTAGCTTTTATTACAAGTGACATTGTTGCAAAATCCGAATCAACGAGATTACATTTCTATGGTATGTAGCAAAATGTCCAGAATGAAGACATCGTTCGAAAAGGGCCATCGAAGGGGAAGAAAAGACAAATGACGTGGCGCCGTTGCAACAGCAAAGAGACGCTTCACTCTTGGTTGGTGAGGCGAAGCGGAGGGCGTGGACCTCTGGCCAGCGAATGGCCAGCGAGAGAGCATTCGTGCGATTACAATCTAACATGACGAAAGGTCCGGGCGCGTTTAATAACGCCGTAACGGGTCGGGATATTGAACCCATAAGCCGTAAAGGCGCCCGCCGCGCAGGCCGCTCATTCCAATATTTACGAAGCCGTAAAGAGGGGCAGGAAGCGCGTCTTTTTACAGCGCGCCACGATGCGAACGCGGGATTCGCCCCCACTATGCGGAGCGTGGGCGGCGACGGTGAAGTTTGTGGTGGTTACTGTGGTAGCCATGGTGACTGTTGACAGGCAAGAGTCCTTGATAAGTGTAATGTTGGTGATGTAAATAATAGTAGTGTTCGATTTGAGTGTATCATGCGTTTGGTGTAACGGTGTTCGTGATGGAATTGGTAATGGAGTTGGTTGGGGGATTATTGTAATTGTTTAGTTGGCGGTGGTGATTATTTAAACGGTGATGAAGTGGAATTGAAATCGGTGGTGGTGAATCAGTGGCAGTAATGGTAAGGCGAAGATTGTATTAGTGCTGGCGATAGAGATCCTATTCAGCCACGATATATTGTCGGTGATAGCCAACGGCTCAAATTGGAAGGACGAGAGCGGTATATGCTGCTGCCGTCTCGTTTTACTGTGACATAAACAGAAGCAGAAGATGCGTCAGAAATATCGGGAAAAAAGGATCGTGGTGAGAAATAAAAAAAATACGCAATGCAGAAAAAGGCGATTAAAAACAGGGGCAAGATAAGGAACAATCGTTGTGGTTGCTTAGGGAGTAAACAGATTCGTTGAAAAGAATTATCAGTTGACTTTATATTCCGTGATTCATAATTTTACTTTTTCTCATTGACAGTTTTTTTACATGGAATTGTTCACTTCTGTCACACGAACATGCTGCAGAATGCAGACTTTTGAACTCGAATCACTATTTTACTCTTACAATAAACTCTAATTTTCCTTAGTCAAAGCTCATAAAATATTAATGATTGAAAATAATATTTAAAGTCGAGGGCTACTTCAAGTTAAATCCATTGCGTATAATTTAATGCAACCATAATAAATTTATTATTAATGAATCTTGTATTTAACGGAGCTGGTATATGTGACTAAGTACTCCGTAATATTTTTTGTTTTGACTGGAGTATCCATTTTTCATCGTAGTCCGTAAATCACTTTATTTATTTGTATCTTAATTTAGTGGATTGTTTGTGTTTCACTGTTTGTGAATATTGTAATCATAAATATCCGGCTGATTTATACACCCAGAATCCGAGAATAATATCTAAAGGGTGAAAGAGAATTCAATATTTACATAATCCTCCATTCCAACTCGCAGTTCATTGCGACATAAAACCTTTTAAAATAATCTTTCTTTTTTTTTTTTTTTTTGAAATGTTTGTTAATTCTTCTCAGCAATTTTAATCAATTATTTCATTTTTCATTTCCCTCTCACCTTTTCTCGTCATGTTAACAAATCTTCTACATTAAAGAAATTCAAGTGCCTAATAATGCCAAAATAATGATGTTATGGATTCCTAGCCATTCTCTAAATGAATACCTCAGAACATACTTTTTTGGAGGCTTCTGCATGTGCTGGCATGTAATCTTGCAATAAATGCTTCCGTTTTCATGAATAATTTCATCTCAAACGCAGATAATTGATTACTTTTTTTATCTTCCAGTACGCATTAGCTATTTCATCTCATGCCAATAATTCCGTTATTTTGGTGTTTGTACAATTGCACCTGTCGGTCCATATCTATGCGCCAACACCACCACCTCCATCATCTGTCGAAATTGCTGCTGTTGCCACTGCCGCCAATACCTCTAACGTCGGCGTCCCCTATCGCCGCCACCGCCTGGTGGACAATGACCACAACAATTACCTCCGCCATGTCTTTCTCCCTGTCCCGGCCCTCGCCACCACCGCAAAACTGTGGTCGCCCAGCGGCAGCGGAGGGCCGGTAACGTCTGTGTAATTGGGGCAGAGCCCCGGTGTTGTTTCGCGGAAATTTAATAACCACGACTCGTGTCGCGCCCGCGCGCCCGTGTCTGCGCCCTCCGCTGGCACTCGTGTTCCATCTGCGTCGCCGGAGCCTTTGCCGCGGTCCACACGCGTCCTCCCGGACATTTCTCAGAATGACGTCGCTCTGTGTTTTGTGGTGACCTCGTCCTCTGAGGACCCGTAATATTTGTCTTATTCTAGCCGCAGGAAATGAATGTGGGTTATGTGGAGTATGTTTTGCTTGTGATGTTTATACACCTTATTGCATTTTAGGAAATTTCAAATTAGTTGTAAAATGATAGAAAAAATATTTTTAGGTTTGTAATGAAAAAAGGTTTTAGTGTAGTAAATATACAGAAGGGAACTTACAGAAGCTTATAAAATATGTTAATAATAGTTTAATTTACTTAAGTTCTCATCTTAATAGTACCGTATAAATGAAGCGGAAAATTAACTATTAATCTTTCGCCACTTTTGAGCAGTTGATGATTTTGTGCAGTTTTCACAGAAATGCATCTTCTTCTTCTTAATTAGATTAAGAAATATGTATATGGTGTTGCTAAAAAAAGCTACACTAAAACGAAAAAGTATTATTTAATGCTAATATTATCATGATGAACATGCTGTCGTGATTCTGTTTACTTGAAATGACTCATCTGGAATTTATTTCTCTTATCTAAAAAGCACACACATTATCTTACATGTAAGTATTTTATATTAATTCATGTAAAATATGGTTAAATGGGAAACCCCAATAAATAAAATAAAAAATGAGAAGACTTATGGTTGCAATATTTATTTATATCGTCAAAGATTGTCTAATAGTTTTTCGTTCCTAGGCATGTATTGAAGACATCCAGAATTCGTTTCCATGCTCGCCTAAAATAAAAACCTGCTTTTGCGAACAAAATACAGGCACACTTACACGACTAATATTATTGATTCACTCTTTAATTTTCATGTTTTCTCATTTAAATCTTATATCCTTTCTTCCCCTAGGTTCTTGAGATGTCATCTTTCTCTTTCTTCCGTCAATTAGAAACCCCTTTCAAGGCGAGATCTCGGTATCTGTCTCTCCCTTCAGCCCTTCCTCTCTCTCTTTCTTTCTCTCCCTTTCTCTCCCTTTCTCTCCCTTTCTCTCCCTTTCTCTCCCTTTCTCTCTCTCTTTCTCTCTCTCTCTTTCTCTCCTCTCTCTTTCTCACTCTTTCTCTCTCTCTCTCTCTTTCTCACTCTTTCTCTCTCTTTCTCACTCTTTCTCTCTCTCTTTCTCTCTCTTTCTCACTCTTTCTCTCTCTTTCTCACTCTTTCTCTCTCTTTATCACTCTTTCTCTCTCTTTCTCTCTCTCTCTCTCTCTCTCTCTCTCTCTGTCTCTCTCTTTTCTCTCTGCCCCGCCTCGCTGGTTGCCGGTCCTGCCCCTAACTTGACCGAGCCCCCCCCCCTGCAGTGGCCGGATTGAGTTACGGAGATAAATTATACCGCTGCGACGCAATTAATATCGCGGTGGCCCTGGACGGTAGATTTAATTGTCTTCGGCGCACAGCGGCGCCCTCCGGGTGGCCCCGGGTGTTGTACGGAGCGATGGTTCGGAGAGAGCGGGGCCCGCCCTGGTAGTGGGCAGCAGAGCGGGGCCGGGCGCGGCCGGGTGGCGTGGGGTCCAGGGAGTGGAATTTTCAAGCGACCGACAGGAGCTGACAGAATAAGGGCAACGATCTGGCGAAGTGGATATCTTTTGATTTGGCGTTGTTATTTTTGTTGTTGTACAGGAATTGGTGTATATAAAGTATAATGTAGTGATTGAAATCACTATGTGATGAGGCTGCATAACGCAAAATTACGAACTATTGCGTACAATGTGTTTAAAAATGACTTCACTTGTTGAGTTGTCATAAAGTGAAAAGATTTGATCATTTGGCATAAAATGCCACGTAAATTCAATAAGAAACGTTCGAGGGACACGTAGGTTGAATTGATTGGCCAAACATCAGTTAAAAGAATTTTGCTTTATTAAAAATTTTCCATTTTGGACAAACTTTAACACACCTTTTTTTTCAATCATTCTACAAAAGACGTTGGCCTCAACCTGATTTAATGGAGCATTTTGTAGCTATTAATGTTTAAGCAATATTTAACAAATGTTACCGCAACTCTGGAAGTTCTGTAGTAATAATACGAAAAGTATTTTTGCAGCATGTATTCGGTTTAATTTACGTCATTTGTGATCACAGATATGGAGCCAACGCTCGACTTTTTATCATATTGAAATCCCTAGAATATGTTCATAAGGTGATCATGATATATAAAATAATAAGAATAATATTATATATTCTAAATAAGTCTAAATAAAAAGACGGAACGCATAACTAATTTAATGGGATTGAAACGTCCTTGAGGTCTTCAGTGTAAGTTTAAGCTTATTAATACGTATTTTATACTCAAAATATTAAATCAAATTTTGCACAAACAACTCGTACTCGCGTTGAAATATCAAAGCCAAACACCCTAAACGACAGCTAAACTTCTCTCATGCAAAAGATGCTTCAACACTAATCGATTCTATTCTGCGTTCCGTTCAAATTGGTTCATTCGATATACGAAGCCACCTTTTAACCGAACAGCACATTCGTGTATTTGGTAAACCCAAACCAACATTTTAATTTCGGATTTCCTCACCCAGTGGACTAATGGAGCGGAGTTGGCGAGCAGAGCTTTGGGGCACAGAGCTGTCAAGTTTCGCCCATGAACGGCCCTCGGACGCGGACCGCCCTAATTTGTTGTGCCGCGTTTTGCATGGAGGACGATGTACCTGTGCGGAACTATGAAGTTACCTTTTAAGGAAATTCGAAATTATATCAATGATGTGTGGACAAATTGATTTGCGGTAGGTACAGGCTTTTTACTGGTGTTTGAACAAAGCTACTGAACAAAGCTACTGAACAAGTCACTGTTACAAGATACTGGTTGCGTTTTTTGATGTAGTGTGATCGTGTATGTAGTGCAACCATATACCTAGCGAGGTTGTGTGCTTGCTCGAAAAACATACCATTAATTTTACAGAGCTCTCTCGATACTTCAATATTGTTGTTACATTTGTACATCATATTCTGCTGGTGTATTACTTGAGCGTGGCCTACCTCAGAAACTTCACTGTTTCGAAAACATCTATAAAAAATTCTAATTTCTTGTATTTCTGTATTTCAAGAATGTTTTAAATATGGATATGTCGGCAATTCTTTAAATATGGGTTATGAACTGCATTCACTCATTAATCTTCTTGAGGACTTATACGTGCACTACTCTGCCACCTTCGTCGGGGGCTTAGAGCGTGTCGTGATTGGGGCAGTGCTCCGCTTGGAGAGAGAACTGCAAAGGGAAATTCGCAAGCCGACGTGAAGTTCGGCGTTGGATCGCAAGTTCCACCGAGAGAACTCCGTCATCTCCAAGCATGTAACGTGCACTACACTTACGGGATGTCTGATTTAAATCGTTGTCGCCCCCGGAATGAACTTACACGTTACGCAGGCTCTGGACTCCCGAGTTTTCGCACCGTTATCTTAGTCGTCGGGTCGGCGCAGGCAGAGACTGCTCGCGTATGGTGGAGGTCGGAATTTTTAATGGGCCCTCGCGGGGTGCTTCGCAAGCTAGCAGGACTTACGCTAATGAGACCTCTGCCTTGTGAATCTGGAGCGTGCTCCTCCCCCCTACTCAAGTCACCCTCTCTTCTGTCTGTTTCGTCTCGGACTCGCTTTTCTCTCTTTCTTTCTCTTTGCTTTTTCAGTCGCAAGTGCACTAGACATGCGATATAAATTGGCGTCTTCCTTTTGATGGGTGTGCGTAACTTCCCAGAACAAAAGCTGCTCATGTGAAGTAGTGTCGTTGTTTGACTGGTGTCCTACTACGCGTCCTTTCGCTTATGCGAACTTGATGAACGTTGTGGCAAAAATGCGTTCTGTGTTTACTGCCTTTTGTCGGTGGGTGTTTCATCGATTTGATTTCTCAGTTCCCAAGAAGAGCAGCGTTTACTGCGGAGAATATTACGTATTATGACTCTCGCTAGTGACGTATCTTCTTGTGCTGTATATGACATTCGCCAACCTGTTAGCGAGCCCGAGCGTTAGTTATGGCTGTGAGGAGAGTAAATAAAACGTTGCCAAAGAAACAAATATCAACGCAAAAATGTGTAATTTTCATCACTAATATCAACGTCATGGACCTTACCGAAACATTTCCTGTGTATGTTTTTCATCATTTATTGAATAAGATCTCTAAAACAAGTTCAGTATATCATTTTCATGAATCCTTTGATCATTGGCACTGTCATTCATTATAATTCATCCTGGATTTCACGTCTCTTTGCTTGCAGCTCGACATCAGGTTCTGACAACTAATGTATTCAACCTTGTGGAAGTTAAGTCTCACTCTTCCCAACTTCCAACTTATGGCACTTCCAGAGTCTTTAATTTTTTTTTGTTCTGAAGATTGTTTTGGCAATAATAAAGTTTGATTTTTGTTTTTATCAAATATGTTGTTGAGAAAATGTTTGATCGGGACAAAAACCATCCCAACGGATTATTCGCTTTACTGTGAAATAAAAAAATAATTTACTATACTTTACTATAGATTTTTCTGCAAACACACGCATTCACGCCCTCCCACGAACAAGTACACCAACGCACTCTCTCGCACACATATAAATACACCCACGCTCTCTCTCTCTCTCTCTCTCTCACACACACACACACACACACACGCGCGCGCGCGCGCGCGCGCGCGCAATCACACACACTCCCTGTTGTACTCAGGCACACGAACCTTGCACATTCGCACTAATCGCACCCTTTCGACAACACTCTCATTCACCCGTCACTCTTCATTCCCATTCCATCACCACACACTTATACAAAACACACACACACCAACACACAGACGACACCAGCACACACGCTCCGCGCGCACACACACACACACACGCTCCGCGCGCGCGCGCACACACACACACACACACACGCTCCCCGCACACACACACACGCTCCGCGCGCGCACACACACACGCTCCGCGCACACACACGCACACCCACGCTCCGCACACACACAAAGTATACACGTACATTCACTCGATACACACGTACACACTACTCACGTTATAATCGGGATAAACGGGATAAAGTAACGCCACGTTCCGTTGGCATTCGACAGTTGAGATTAGTGCCCACTGTCCTCCCCGCGGCTCGTAGCTTCGTCCTATTCCTTCCTGGCACGTATACCTGTGCACGGCGCTCCCTCCCAGTGCAGCTATTCTCATCTTCCTGCCGTCTCCGCCCCCGAAGCGGTGGCGGCGGCGGCGCCTGGGGCCACCTGTTGGGCGACTCCTCCGCTCGCCGACTCCGCTCCCGCCGCCGCCGCGCCGCCTCCGCTGTCGCTGCTGCGCCCGAGACGCGAAATGAAATCGCCTTTTAATATGCATTCGACGCGCGGTGGCGGTGGAGGCGGAGCCTTCGACGCTGAGATCCCCTGTGCTGAGAAGGTTTGCGTAGCAGGGAGAGGATCCAAGCCTCGCGGCAACACCTTCAGGGCTAAGAAACGTTTTCTTTTTTCTTTCTTTTTGTACGAGCGTTACGGCACGTTATACTGCACAGGTAATGTTGGGGGATGGAGAACGCACTCAGATCCCAAGATGCATTAGTTCTGCTTCTCTTGATGCCTGTCCTGCATCTCCTGATGCCTGCTCTTACAGGCATTAACGTTCGTGGGCCGTTAGGGAGCAAATAACGTACGCGGTTGAAGTTAAAACAAAAAATGCGATATCCGAATTTGTATAAAAAATATGAAATTAAATATAATTAGACAGCGACAAGTAAAAACTAACTTTTAGTGTATGTCAAGTTCAGTTTTTTTACACTAGTACTAAAAGACATTTAATGCTCGAATGTGCTGGTAAAACGATAAAACAACGAAGTAACGCAACGAGCAAAACAATTTACATTTCCTTCGCCCATGAGCTACTAAAATATACGAAAAATCCATGAAAGTATGTAATGTATCTTTAAATGATTTATATACATGAATTAAAATAAAATGAACGTCAGTGATGCTGTCTAAAAATAGTGGTTGGTAAAAGTGATTTTATTTTGCCCCTTAAGTTTCGCTACTTGACCTATAGGTCTCGGATTGCAACTTTTCCTACTAGGAACATTGTAAAATATTATTTTTGTCATTCGTATCATAAATAACTATTTGAATCTAAGTACTTATGCGCTGTCTTTAGCTACAACGTATTTGTTTCAATTGTTCTTAACGACTGGTAAACTATCTAAAAAACTTCGGCTGTTAAGTGTGTGTTTTCATTTTTCAATTTGGTTGCATTCTGATTACATAACAGAGCAGCGTTACGAAAATAAAAACACAGTTTATTAACAGTTCAATTATTCTATGTATTGATTAGATTTGTTGAACCAACCTGATTTAGATTACCTGGTTCGGTATTTGAAGTTCACAGTGGCGGTCATTTGATTAACACTAGTTCTGTAGTTTGTGCGTTGGAGCGTTTCATAGGGCTATAGATATGCAAGGAGAGTTGAGGATTCTTGTAGGACTTATCGCGGTGCTCTGACCGGTTCCGCCGGGGCGCCCTTAGGAGTGAGGCGGCCGGCGAGCAGCCCTTTGTTATGGCGACCTCTAGCGAGTTGCGGCGACCGCAAACATCGGGGTCTGCGGCGCGCGCCCCATCAATCGAAGTTCAGAGGCAGCGCCCCCGGGGCCGTCCTCCCCGCTGGGGTCTTTGCCGAAGGCGAGCGGAGACGGTGGGACCGCCGGCGGAAGCGGCGGTGGGGAGAATAGTGGAGAGTAGAGGTGGACGTGGTAGCGGTGACGGTGACGGTGACCGTGGCAATGGCAATGGTGGCAGTGGCTGTGGCTGTGGCGGTGGCGGTGGCGGTGGCAGTGGCAGTGGCAGTGGCAGTGGCAGAAGCAGTGGCAGTGGCAGTGGCAGTGGCAGTGGCGGTGGCGGTGGCGGTGGCGGTGGCGGTCGCGGTCGCGGTCGCGGTCGCGGTGGCGGTGGCGGTCGCGGTAGGGGGGACGATGGCGATGGCGATGCCGGAGGCGGAGGAGGTTATGGTGATGGAGGAAGGGAAGGCAGCGATGAGCAGTGGTGCGCGCGAAAGAGGTGATGGCGATGATGAGGGGTTCTGAATTTAACCGCAATCGAACTTACGAACAGGGAAAACTAATGGCAGAATCAGCATTAGACGTGAATGTCTGTGCGCACTTCAGCTACGTAAGCTTTTAGGAAATAATGCGTCTACCCACACAGCTCATCGTGCCATGCTGGCCTAATGGAGAGTTTACCAACACCAGGAGATAAACGGAGACGGAGCGGGAACGGCAAACAATGACGGCGCCTGGACCAGTTCGGCGGGAGGGTTTTGAGAGGGGAAAGAGAGTCGGATCTCAAGTTGGCGAAAGCCGCTCGGCGCAGCCCAAGAGGCCGGAAGGCGAGCGGCGCGGGTTGGGAGGTGCAACGGAAGTGACGTGGAGCTTGATGGAAACGTGAGAAGCGAGCAGAGCGGGGGGCGTTGTGGTGTGGTGCGGTACGGTAGGTCGGAACGGGAATGGACTATTAGGACAAATGAACAGAGAGAGATGGAGGAGGTCAAAGCGACGCGAAATCGGTAGAAACTACTAATGTAGGCAAATAAACGTGACAAGGGGTGAAGTAGTAAGGGGCGACCTGGCGAAAGTGCATAGGAACAGGATAAAACTACTACGGAGAGCGTGGAAATGGCTCAAGGGAAGACATAAGAGGTGGGTCAGTGTGGAACTCGATGCGGGTGGACAGATACTGACTGAGAAACGACGAGGAGACCGAACAAAAAGAAAAGTGTAGATAGCGGAGCAAGGTAGTGTGAACGGATCAAAGAGGAGCAGTTGCCTAGGAAACTGCGTAGATGAGTGTTCGGGAAACAAAGGTACAAAGACATTCTAATTCGGTTCGGAACGGAACCACCCGGAAGGGTAGATGGTGAGAACGTGGCGAGACGGTGAGGCCTGGCCGAAGCCGAGATCAGCAAGTGGGTGTGGCGGAGCAGGGCGGGGCAGACGCGGCAGCCGCGCAGTAGATAGCGGAGCAAGGTAGTGTGAACGGATCAAAGAGGAAGGGATAGATGGTGAGAACGTGGCGAGACGGCGAGGCCTGGTCGAAGCCGAGAAGATCAGCAAGTGGGTGGGGCGGGGCAGGCGCGGCAGCTGCGAGTTGGAGGGCGCGAGCTGGGGCGTCCGCCGGCCGGGAACTTGAAACGCCGGAGTTTGCGGAGGCCCCGGGAGTTGCGGCGGCCGGCGGCGGTCAGGCGCGCGCTCCGGCACGCTGCCGCTCCCGGCCCCACCTCCGCCGCCTGTCCTAGCGCTGCTCTGCGCCTGCAGATGTTCTCCCCTGCCGCCTTGTTCACCCTTACACGTCGTGACCGGAATAACTTGCCGGAGACGTCGGAAGTCATCCGACTGATCATTTTTCGTTGGGGAAACTGTAGCATTCCAGGTTTACTGTAAGAGATGTATGAGGGGCACCTGGCCATACACGCCACGTACTTCGATGTTATAAATGTGTAATATTCTCATTTTTAATAGTGTTTCTCCCTTTTATGTAATTTGGTATTCAGTAATTATTCATTAATTAAAGAAACATTATTCACAATTATAGAAATACATATTCATATATCGTCTTGTTTCAATCTGTATCTGTAATTATCCCATATTCAACAACCTCTCTTCTGTTTATTCTCTCTCGGTAACCTATTTTTCACGACCATGACAGCGTTGAAATTCAAACAGTAGGTATACTCCACACTGCATACTTTCTGATATGTATATGTGTCGAACTGACACCTATATCAGCCAATCTTTAAGGTGGCGTTTGGCGTAGATATTGTCTTTGTGTAGCAATTTTATTATTACTATACGTTGCCATGTTTCATGTCATAATATTACTTGTAGAAAGTTTACATATTAAATGCAATTATTCTAGTTTGAGTGTACGCATTAGAGATATTAAAGAGGTAGGATACTTACGTTTAGTCGTACTACAGCGTTCACATGCACCTGTATTAAATGTTAATTCGTACATTGAAACCATGAAATATCAGCAAGTCCAAAACGACAATGGCATGGTTATCGTTCAATTGGGTGTGTTCCTTCTGAAAATCAAAGGTAGATTGATGTTCGCGGGAACTTGTTTACACCAAATGTACGTGGGAAAATACGTTTATTGCGTAATTTATTTTGTTAATTAGTATTTCATCAGGATATGACATTCTCCGTTCTGATAGTTAAAATCTAATTAGCGTTTATTGGAGATGAGCCACAACAGGTACGCCGTGTGCAGAAGCAAAAATAAAGCATTGTGTCTGCATTTGGTCGGTGAATAAAGGGAAACGATGAAACATACAAAAGCGATAGAATTTTTCACCCAGATGAACAGTATTGCTGCATTGCTGCAATATAATGTGTTTTTGGCTTCCGGATGCGTTCGTTGTGTTGACCAGATAAACTGAAATGGTACCAACATTACGTATAAACTACATATCGATGAAAACTAGGATCAGCCTCCTATCTATCTCCAAATGCATTGCTGTTATCCATGTTCAAACAGTCGGTGATATCCTGACAATGTTACAATATCATACCTCAATATTTTGTATGTTGCTGGAGCGTGTGTGGTCTGGGCCGTGTTACGATGTAATTATCAATATCACGTCTCGTTTAATGAAGATAATCAATCATTTGCGCTTCGGTTCCACTGGATTTCATTTCATCAATCATTTTGCCGCAATTTTCTCGTCAGACTGACAGATATCTTCCATCATTCATCAGGACCTGTTACGAAATTTCACGATGGCGACTGGTCCATTCCTCTTCGTTAGTTCAAGTATTTCTAAAATACGTGTGTTGAAAATGTGGCATAAAACATGCCTA
The DNA here is from genome assembly GCA_017312745.1 of Gryllus bimaculatus. Classification (NCBI taxonomy): domain Eukaryota; kingdom Metazoa; phylum Arthropoda; class Insecta; order Orthoptera; family Gryllidae; genus Gryllus; species Gryllus bimaculatus. The sequence goes on along the minus strand of BOPP01000040.1, from coordinate 171,793 downwards.
CAAACACTGTACTTTTACTTACAAGGCAAACTCACTGTAAGCATAGCGTCTCTCATCCGTGAATGCCTTTTTTTTAGCCTGATAGTGCTAGTTCTGAGCAGTTCTTCCAACTGAGGTGGTCGCTCCACGTAATGATAATAATAACGGCCGTTGTGCAAAATGTAGACCAACCACATAAACAGAAAATTGTAGTGCTTAGTAATATTATTTGTATGAGAAACGGTAGTAATTTAACTGTAGAGAATAATGTTATTCCATTCCTTTTCACTCTTTCGATAAAGGACAGTAATAATAATAATAATAATAATAATAATAATAATACAATAATAATAATACAATAATAATAATAATAATAATAATAACAATAATAATAATAATAATAATAATAATAATAATAATAAACCTAGCGATGTGGCAAAGTGAGTAGCGCTCTGACTTAGCAGTCGGCAGGCCCCGGTTCAATCCCTAGCCCAGCCATCGTGACCGGAGTTTTCGTGGTTTCCCTCAGTCATACAGGTGAATGCTGGGATCGTTCAAAAAGCCCAAAAGCACTTTTCATTATCCTATCACTTCATAATTCAAGGCTTAATAACTTCGTATTACGAAGGGATACAGTCGAAAAGCTGATCCCCATAATTACATACGTTAATCTCTCTCCAGGATAGAATGACTGGGCAGCGGAAGAGAACGTGTAGCGTTTACAGAAATGGCATATTCGCAATTAATAATAACAACAATAATGATAATAATAATAATAATAAATAATAATAATAAAGTGTCATCAATGCGCGGGCTTGTTTAGATGATGCGTAGACAAATTCGTTTAATATTTAGATATGTTTTAAATCTATCAACAATTTAATTTTTTTATATATGCGCAGCTTGCTACGCTAACAAATTACGAACGGCAAATTCCTGGACATATTCCTGCCAAAATGTTGTGTTGGATTGCATGCAATATTTTTGTAATAACCATCCTTGTTCTGCGTAGAAAATATAATATAATATTTATTTCATCTTTTTTTATAAATTAAATGCTCGAGTTTGTTACTATTGGTTGCCAAAAACAAAAGTAAAACAAACTGTATAAATTATTTCAGTCTTTAAAAGTTTTAATCTTTCTTTCAGACCTGGAAGGGAATATTAACCTTACTTGAGCCTCTTCCCGCGCTCTTGCTTCTTTTCTGGTTATCCCGCACCGTGATAATTCTTCCATCTTACTTATCGTTTAATATATTCTCATTCCTTTCCTATTTCACTAACATTCCCCCAATATTCAAGTCTCTTCCACTCTTTTTCCATTGTTCTTGTCTCTTCCTATGCCACCTATATTTTAATGTCGCCTGTAAGTGGCTTTCCGGGTTAAACTATATATGATCCTTGACTTACAGTTCTCTGGTAGTTCTTTTTTATATTACAATATTTTGGAATGAGAAGTGTAATTTTACATTTTAAAAGTCGATTGTTTGAGTAGGTTTTTTAAATGGTAATGAGGATAAATTAATAGTGGACGTCTATCCCCTGAAATTAAATATGTAGATGAATGGTACTATAATAAGATAATTACAAATTATTCGCAATTAATTTTCTTTGCCAAATAGTTGTCTCCTTTAAGAAGCATTGACTGCTTTCTAGAAGCATTCCGGCTAACAAAAACATATTTTGTGTATTCAAAGTTCACGTACGAGCATTTCATGATTGCGGCTATAAAATGTCTTGGTGGATATGTTCTGTTAGGAAAAAGTATTATAGATTCTTCGAAATCAAGAATATAAATATATTTTGAGAAAATTAGAGTTACAATCGACTATGACGATGTTGAATATTTCTTGGTTATATGGGTCAACAGTATAGAGTTGGTGGGCAGAATAGGTGAATAGCAGATGCACTACAGAACACAATAAGAAAACCCACACAGTTAGCGGAATCATATACTTCTACTTTGTCGTGAAGGATTGATGAAAATGTTTATTAAAGGAAATTCTGGTGTGGGTACATAAAATAAGTCCATGTTTATAGTTTGTTGGCTAGATCACGAATAACATCAATATTGTAAATCTTTATAATACCTAAAATAACTTGCAGTAGACCGCAAGAATAAGTGTCTATAAGTGGGGATAATAATAATAATAATAATAATAATAATAATAATAATAATAATAATAATAATAATAATAATAATAATATGTTGCCCCTACTCTTTGTCATCGAAACTTAACAATCAGTCGAGAAGTGTGGATTTGAGAAATGTAGGTGCCAAGCAAGCGTCATCATTGAAGGAGTATCAGCCCATCACTTGTAAATGTAACTCAGATGGACAGGTGGAGGAAAGAACCTACCCCACAGGTAGCTCATCACACATTGCAGAATTGAACTATGCTAGGATTTATAGTAATTTTCCATGGCCCTCTTCTTGATAGTGCATAATAATAATAATAATAATAATAATGTATTTGTTTCGGCAAAAGCTCAGGCCAAAACCGGGCTTAGCGTCTTCCATCAACCACCGTACATTCACTTAATTACAAGCGAATCACTATATTCACATCAATGTTCATTTCTCCTTTCCTTCCTTCCTCCGCAACTCTCTGGTCGAGGAAACGAGGAGCAAATTTCCCCAGGGCTGTCGAATTCAATTCGCGCTAATGGCAGACCCCTTCCCTCTCCGGAGCCCGCCGCCCCGGGCGTGTGGAGGTGGCTTCTCCCGTGCGTGGGTCGCCTGCCGACTGGCACTCGGCGAGTGCGTCGCCCGTCCGCTCCGTCCGCGTCCGTCCGTCCGTCCGTCCGTCCGTCCGTCCGTCGTCCGCCGCCCCCCCCGCCGCCGCCGGCCGCCCGCTCCGCCCGCCGCCGCGCCGGCCCCGCCGCACGGCCGCCGCCGCCGCGCCGGCCGGCCGCCGCCCAGCCGGCCCGCCGCCCCCGCCGCCCGCCCGCCCTGCCCCCCGCCCGCCCCGCCCCCGCCCGCCCGCCCGCCGCCCGCCCGCCCCGCCCCGCCCGCCCGCTCCGCCCGCCCGCCCCGCCCCCCCCGCCCGCCGGCCCGCCCCCCGCCGGCCCGCCCGCCCGCCCGCCGGCCCGCCCGCCGCCCGCACCGCCCGCCCGCCCGCCCCCCGCCGCCCCCCGCCCGCCCCGCCGTCCGGCCCCCGCCCGCCCCGCCCGCCGCCGCCCGCCGCCGGCCGGCCCGCCGCCCGACCGGCCCGCCGGCCCGCCCGCCCCCCGCCCGCCCCGCCGCCCGCCCGCCCCGTCCGGACCGCCGCCCGCCCCGCCGCGCCCGCCGCCCGCCCGCCCGCGCCGCCGCCCGTCCCCGCCCGCCGCCCGCCCGCCCGCCGCCCGCCCGCCGCCCGCCCGCCCGCCCGCCCGCCGCGACCCGCCCGCCCCCCGCCCGCCCGTCCCGCCCGCCCGCCCGCCGCCGCCCGCCCGACCGCCGCCGCCGCGCTGCCCCCCCGCCCCGCCTGTCCGCCCGCCCGGTCCGCCCGCCCGTCCCGCCCGCCCGTCCGTCCGCGCCTTCCGCCCGCCCTTCCGCCCGCCCGCCCGTCCTGCCCGCCCACCGCCGTCCGGCCGGAGCGCTGCGCCCGCGCGCCGCGCCCTGCCCCCAGCACCACGCCGGCCCGCCCGGGCGGGCGCCGCGATCGATAGCCAGGGGTGGGCTGACCGCGCGCCACCGCCACCACCGTCAACGTTGGCTGCCAATAGGACGGACGTTCACTTCCCCGGTCTCAAAATTGTAACGGTGGAACACGGATAACTATTGCCTGGTACGCGAAGGAGAAACTATATGCGATGGCGGAAATGGCGATGACCCAACAGACATTTTTATGATAGTGACTCAAATTGCTATGGCAGCGTCTACATCTAATATGGAAAAATTATTCAAAGAGTTTAATATTATAATGTGATGTTACGTTCTATTATGATAAATTGTAATTCACTAATGGAGGAGTGTTCGCGCGTCACCGTCACTGCCACCGCCGTCCCTTCCCCGTCTCCTCCACGGCTGTTGTCAACGGTGCTGCCAATAGCGCTATCGGTGGCTTGCCTCCACCCTTGTAATGGAGATAGCAAAGACGGAATACTAATAACTATTGTCTGGAAGTGAAGGTTCGGAAGATGAGACATGTCATGGCAGAGACGATCGTTTCCGAACCGATAGGCACATTTTTATTATGATTATAATCCAAATTTCTATGACTGTGGCCATATCTAAGATGGAAGACTATTTGAAGGGTTTGAGAGTGTAATAAAGTGATGGTGTGTGAGATTATATGAAATCATGATTAAGTAATAGAAAAATGACGCGCGCGCTGCTGCTACTGTTAGCGGTCTCACAGTTGGAATAGATATTACACTTGGATTTAAACATAACTGCCCCTGACGTAAATCAGCTGTTGCGGTGTCATCCAATAGGGAGGTTGAGCGTCACCATAGTAACGTCACTGGAGTGATGTGTATGTTTCCAACTGGATGACACCGTAACTGCCGATGACCTGCCAAGTGCAGCTCTAAATAAATCGAAGTATGATTGGAGACTGATTACTATTGCGTGTGAAGGTGCAGAAGATTGCACAACAAGCGATGCTGGTAACGGAACCGGTAGATACACTTTTACTATGAGTGATCCAAATTCCTATATCTAAAAAACAAGAAGGATTTTATGAATTCGAGACCGTAATGAAGCTAGAAATGTTATAAGAAATTGCGATAAACAACGATCGAGAAAAGGTAGTATGAGGAAGGGGAAGCCGGAAAATCACAAGAAAAGTTGCTAAGAATCATCATACATTCAATATGGAACACTGAGATTTGAACTCTTGTGCCTAGAGATATAAAGCTTGTTCGTTTCCCTGCGGTTCGTCCAACACATGCCAATTCATTGGGAATGTGAGTTGGGAGAAGGATAGCCCAAGAAAACACCACTGACGCGGTTATCGCCACCTCACCCTCAACACCGGCGTTGCTCCCAGCAATTGGGCCCTGCCATTATATCTCTCAGAATGGCAGTGATAGAAGTTAGATGTGCGAAAGGTAAGAAAGCATTAGCGCTTGGGATGCCAGAAAACTGTGTGATGGTAAGAACAAAGCGGTGTCGCAATCAATAGATACGCCAAATTAAGGATTCGCGACTTAATATACGAAGCCACTACCACTTGACACCTTTTGCTCGCTATTCGAGCCACGACTTCACCTACCTGGTACCTGCAATAATGACAACAGGTTCGTACGGCAAGGTAGTAGGCGTAACCCAAGGTAGTAGCAGTTGATAGGGTAGCGGAAATAGAAGTGACTACACGAAGGCAGGTGTGACACCCCTGCGCTTTATGCTGAATAATGATCCTTCCTCCACCTGCACACCTTTGTCACGCGTCCGCAGAAGTGTAGTTGTTTTGCGAAACTGCTGAATCGACAACGCTGCATTGACGCCCTCATTTTTAACAACCATTATATCTGGTGTTCGGAGGATTCACTCTGTTCGTTGTGAATCCTCAGTTCTTCTCTGGTTTTTCTTCTTCATCTTGCTAGTCTACTGTTTGACTTTCTCGTCTTACTACATACTTATGTAGTAGAGAGAAAATATTCCTGCGAGGTAAGTGGTGAATTTTCGTCAAAAAAATCTCTTATTAGGGGTCCCTGAGGTCAAAAATGTGAATAATTCTTACTCATGTATGTAGAAAATTAATTCCTGTAAACTTTGTGTGGTCAGAATTCACATTTTGCGAGTCCTTGATACGAAAAAATCGTTGACGGCAAATCGTCTTTATGTCTGTTTGTACATCTGTCCTTGATCACTTCCAGGCGTGTGACGGTACACCGATATACAGCGGGCCTCGGGCGTCGTACTATCATTGCTTCCCATACCCCTTCCAGCATCATCCCGTCAATTTGATGACGTATCGGTTAGCTTAAAGGACTGTGGTACCCAAGATCGCGAGTTCAAATCTGATCGAAGTCGTTAATTTTGAAGGACAAAAAAATCTTCGTACGCCTTTCTTCAGAGAGGAATTAAAGTCGACTCTCTCTCTCCACTGCATGTTAAATGATAGTCAAACCTAAAAAAAGCTTCTCAACTAAATTCTAGTCGTCTGTTTCATCGCCGAATGATACCTTCTTTCACTGCTAGAGAGATATAAATTCGCATGGTCAGGCGAAAGTGCCTGATCGCCTGTTCCTCCCCCCCCCGCCCCTAAAAAAATAAGGCATCATTGAATTATTTTGAATTGAAACGTCTTCCTCAATCTCCACTGGAGCGACGTCCCGTTATATCCGACTTACGTTGACGGGGAGGCTTAGCGGACTTCGCTTCCACTCGGGAACAACGCTAGGAAAAACAAAAACACTTTTCCTCAGTTAGTGATACGCGGCCATTATCCAATCATGCTTTAGCGTTCGTTTGTCTCGCAGGCGCTTCTACTTCCCGCATCGTGCTCCCTCATTACCTGCACCTAACTGACATACGTGTTGAATTGGTTAGTCATTTACCTCATTATTTTACATAATATTCTTATAGTGTCTTACGTTATCCATGCGACCCCGCAGTTCCCTCGTATATCTTTAAATCTCTGTCATTTTGCCTTCTGAAGCAAGTTATTTAAACACACCTGTACCCATTTTGTTCAGCGGTCCTAGTTGATCAGATGTTCAGGTGATGAAAATTCCTATGTAAAATTAAAGAAGGGTAAAGTTGTCGTTGGTGTATGAAGGGATCCTGTGATCACCTTTTATTGTCCAAAAAATAATTCACGGACTTGCATGTGTCCTCAAGAAGTTTCACTGTTTTTTTTAAGGAAAATACTGTAAGCAATGAAGTTGAAAATTGTTCTTTGTGTTAGCAATTCATATTTTTCCTTAGCATTTTTGAATTTACTTCTAACAATCCTATTTTTTTAATGCATGGCATCATGATTTTTCTTTCATCTACGAAGACTGGCATCGCTCTTTTGAACCAATTATTTTTTTCTCGTGAATATTCCTTAGAGACTTTATTTTTTTTATTGGCTTGGCGAAGTGTTTGTTGTTAAACATGTGTGGATATTCTCAGTCAGTCTACTATTGGCTTGCAAGTTTCTATAGGTGAAAAATTCATCAATCGAACACACTCGTAGTGTTACATTCCATTTTCAACTCCGAATCGTGTTCTAATGTCCGCTGCAAAGTCGGCACCACACTTATTTCAACAAATTACGAGTATTAAGAGACGAATTCAGCATGTGGATTGGGAAAAATGACAAAACGCAAATACAGTGCAAATAATCGATATTCTTAAGGAATATTTTATTTTCAAAGAACTAAAATATTACTTTCCAAGACCCCAAAACTACTCTTAAGCAGGAATTAACCACGGTGTGCTTTCAACTAGTAAGGCCACCAAGATAACTCATTCCTCTTTCAATTTTCCGCCCTTTTCAGTCCTGTATGTTCCCAACGCACATCTTCGATGCTTTTCAACTCGATTGCTGCGTGCTATATGCTTCCTTTTACGGTAGTTCCGTGCGTCTTCGAGCTTTGCGTCGGCGGGTGCGTGTTTCAATCGAGCGGCTGCTCCCACGCGTCCGGCTTGTTTTTTGTTTTGCCGTCAGCTCCCTGAGGCGCGTATCTGACGCTCCCCTTCGGTGTTTCGCCATCGGCCCCCGGCCATTAAACGTAGCGCGCCTCCAACGCTTCCCTTTGTGTGATATGGTATATCCTTTACGCCTCTATCACGGTCCGCTTCTTCAATTTTGCTACCAAACCGCATTCCCTGCGGAAGGTTGTCCGAGAAATTGTGGTAGGAGAGCCCAGGCGTTTGTGTCGGTCAGCGCTTTATCACTCATTCTCATCTTTTGTGTGCAGTTTCCAAATAAAAAAGGAGATAGACTCAAGTGAACACTGTGCATTTGAAAGTGATATGTCTTATTCTGAAGTTGAATGTTTTTTAATGAAAGCTGTCTGATATTGCAACTGCTACGCAGCGCTGTGAATGATACGCGTCTGAAAATTGTATTAAAAGGAGAAACAGAGTATCTTCAAGAATCCAGCGTTACGAAGCTTTGTAAAAAAGTACGAAGTACAAATCCCTTTCGAAAACCAATAAGCAAGCTCTTGCTAGTGAGTGACAGACGATAAAGTTAGCGTGTCGTAATAGACTATTTTATTCATTGATTCGGTTTATTTATTTCTGCATATTAATTTACAAAATAATAAAAAATAATAATTAGATGTAGGGACACATGAACAATTTATATATATATATATATATATATATATATATATATATATATATATATATATATATATATATATTAAATGTTGAAATATTTGAGTTATTGATATCATTAGTCATTTTATATTCATGTGAGCTTGGCTGCCCGGGACACTCCGCATCCCAGCGTTTTCACTGGCTATCACCGTCGCTTCTACTACTATTACTACTAGGGCCTAAGATTGAATTCGGGGAAAAACATCAGCCATGAGCCGTTCAGCAGCACTCAGCCCCCAACTGCGGATTCCCACGAGCTGTTCCCGCTGACGTCCCGAGGCGCTCAAAGAACTAGGTGAGTTGTGACGTGGCTTCGTGGAAAATTATGAAGAGTTGTCTCCATATGGTCAGTAACGCGTAAAAGCGCACAGTTGCAAGAATTTTATTAGAAATTAAATGGGTGTAAATGACACGAACTGCATCTGCGAGTAGACAAAATTTTAATTCATAGCAAAAGGTGGAGAATATAATTGTACATTTATTCGCTTTTATGTGCTAAACTTAACTAAACAGAGATCAGTTGTATTCTAATAATTCATGACTCACTATTAACACCAATTATCAGTTTCGTAATGTAGGTAATATTAGAACTAACCCACAGGCTGTTTTACTACTATCAACCTCACCGTTCGCAGCATTAATAGTCAAAATTAAACGAAAATTATATTCGATTGAAATTTTTACAATGCGAATAAAACATACGAAATTCTTGTCGTAACGTCGTACCATACTTATGCCGTAAATACCTGTTATAGCATTATTAGTGTACTGATATTATTTCCGGTCGTTTCTCGTAGCGTGGAGGTTACAACGGCAGCAGCGAGCTCCATGGTCTGCGGGTTCGAATCCCGCCTTGTGCATGCATAAGAGTATTTGCTCTAGAGTTGGGCCTGATGGGGCTTATTTCAATCATCATATATCACCATCAATACCTGATTCCTTCTCAAACCTCTCTGTGCGTGGTGTATGGATGTGAGGGATGAACGTGACTACCTACATCTCTGGAGGAGAAAGCTCCGTAATGAGCTTATGGGCCATAACGTGAGCCCCGCCTGGTCTCCACCAAACCTCCCTACTTGCAATAGGGTTCAAGCCTCGCCACGAGCTTAGGAGCCATAAGCGTCAGGACTAAGAGCTCGGCTGCGGAATCGGCTGCGATTCACGAGTCGCTGCGGAATTCCACAACATGGGAGGCTAGGGCCAAGGGATGAAGACGTAAAAGGCAAGAGTATTAACTGATGGCAGACAGTGTCATCGGATAAACGAATGTAAGTTGATGTAAAATGACCAATGTTGATAAGAAGATTATGAGTGTTGCTTGGCAATGACCATAAGAAGAGAGCACAGGCAGACGTTCACAGGCCAAGAGCAGAAATCAAGATTGTGCAGAAGGCACTGCGAGTGGGCCGGGGGCTTGTTTTTTCTCGCGTCGTGTCCCCGACCCCTCCCCATCTCTTGTCTACATTCTTCTACCTTTATTTCAACCCACGTCCGCCTCGCCTGCTGGGGCATTGACGCTCGCCTCGCCCCTACGGCAGCCAGCGGCATTGCGCGCCGCAACGCCCTCCTTCCCGTGTTGTGGCGTGCGCTTGGGGCTCCGCGTTCATCAGCCGCCTTTGACGTCACGCAGGATGGTGACGTCAGAGCTCGCGCGTTGCTTTGTGATGTCTTTTGTGTTTTTAACTCCGTGTAGCGGATTTGGTGACGCTGTGTCTACGATAATGAAGTGCTCTGTAATCTTCAGAACTATTTGTGGGCGCTGAAATTTTTGTTTTTGCTTTAGGGTTTGTAACGTTGAGCCTTTTCTCCCGAAGCATGCACCAAATTATTTTCAAGGATGATTATAAAGAATTCACATAGGTAACAGAGTTCAGTGAAAATTGGTTTCTTCTATTTCTTCTTCTATATTCTATTATTATTATTATTATTATTATTATTATTATTATTATTATTATTATTATTATTATATAATCACAGCATATTACAGTTTCTGGAAACATGCCGTCGAGAGAAAGATGGTCTCTCATTACTAATGATGGTTGTGGGATTAATTAGCAAGCTCTGATAAGGGAACAATACAGTTTGATCGAACCGTTGGTAAATAAAATAAATTTATAATTTACCATTTGGTCGTTATAAAATTTAAGGTTTTTAAGTACTGTTTAAAAATGTCTTGCTATTGCGCTTCTGACAACACACTGAATAATTTTATATAAGGTTTACATAAATTGTGGTTTATATTTTCATTTATATTTACCGAATGTATAAAATATGTGTTGTTAGAAAAATGTATTTTTAGTAACAATATTAAACTAGTTTAGTTTTTGCTACATATTACTTATTTTGTAATACCGTAATACTACAGATATGGAACACGTTGATACAAAAATACAGGTTATTTTACAATGTACTACAATTTTACGTCATGATATAATTGTTCATAACTGTAATATTTGCTTTAATTAGGACATTTCTTAAAATTAATTATGCAGAAATATATTTGCTGAATTTCCAAACATCAATTCATAATATATTCTACTTTTCTTGGCCATTATATCCTAAACAATATTGTCTTCAGTTTTTACAAGAGAGAAGGCTCATGTGAAGTGTTGTGAAGACTATAAAAACACAGTATAAAACGATTCTTCCGCTGATATATGATTATATTGCTGACAAGCTGCGAAAGATAGCACACGTATATATAACTTAGTAAGAGAATAACTGCTTGCACTAAGACATATTGGCTACGAGTATATCGAGTCGCCTCATTTTTGAGAATGCATTTTTGATGTACGAGATTCTTTTAGGCTGCACTCTCGTTCAGCCTTTCTCGCTAACGAGAACGAGAGAGAATAGGTGGCATTTGAACGTTTTTATATAAAATCCTTGCTGGGGCAGTAGAAAGCTCGTGAAATACACTAATGAAAAGTGATCGCAGTATCATTAATGCAGCATCTATGGAATTAGATAATAATCTGTGAAAATAGATGATAAAATAAATACAGCAGATGTTAGAGGGACTGCCGGTAGAAAAAGACCTTCCGAAAGACCAGTCAATCCAAAAGTTGGAAATAACACAGATGGAAAATATAAAAATAAAATAAAATAAAAGACAAGGACACATTTTTACAGCCCCACATAAAAACTTTGCTGAAAACTTTGGTGTGTTGCAAGTTTATCTTTGCGACTGGGACTTTTGAAACGGCCGACCTGCTACGTAATGGGTCGTCCTCCCTCGAGCGGTGCGATCCGGATCCGCGCAGCGGCAATTCGCCACCGGAACTGATCTCTCCCCTAGAATCGGCTTAACACCGGGTCACACCTCGCGTTTATTTTCCGTTGCCGTCGCCCCACGTTACAGCGTCACCGCCGTGAACATTCCCGACGGCGTCGCAGCAGCAGCCGCCGGACGCCGGGGGAGCCGCCTTCGCTGTCAACGTAACAGCCGCCACCACGGACGCCAATCTCGTTAAAGCGGACACCGTCGCTGTAATCCTCACCGCCTCCGCCGCAGACAACCTCGCCGCTTCGTCACAGCCGTCCACTTCAAACCGTTTCAGCCACTGCCACCTACGCCTCCGTCGCCGTCAACCTCGCATCTGTTGGCGCGCTCGTCAATCTCGCGACCAGCGCCGTCGTCGCCGTCTCGCGTTTATTTTTTTCCGCGTGTGTGGCGCGCGCCGCCGTTGCAGAGGAACGTGGCCGATCAGGCGCTCGCCGGCTGACGCGCGTCAGTCCTTCGCCTCTTTTACGTCCTGCGGCGCCAGGCAAAGCCGTTACAGGACGCCTGGCAGATTGCTCGCGTTTTATTGATGCGTTGAATCTGCGCAAGTTGTTCCTGTTGTTACTTCTCCCTTGGGGAACGCAGCTGGCGAGCAGAAACATGTTACGATGCATTCGTTTTGAACGTTATGCGGATTTGGGTGTCCGTTTAAGACTGAAAGGGATGCTGGTCGTTTGTCTTCTTTTCGTGTTACGCATTGGCTGGTCGTCGCGTTGAAAAGAGGAACATTGAATGATATTGGACGATGAATTCTATGCTTTTTTATTACAATTTGAGTTTTCTGTGTTTTATGCTTTCTTTGTCACTTGTGGGTGACGATAGAAAAAATGTTTCAAGTACGATACATAAACATCTTTCATTTTTACGACCCAAAGAGCGAATTTGTTTTCCATCGAGATTGCAACATCTGAATCTTAAATTGGACACAGACTTCATAGTTGAGAAATGGTTTTTCGACAGTTTAAGAAGCTCCCTTTTTCATATTTTTGTCGAGTTCTATTCCATATCATAATTTCTGAAATAAATAAAACTAAATCTGTATTAAACAAGTTTTGTTCACGTTCATAATGATATGTTAGTTCAATATACATTATAAGCGCTAGTTTCGACATAGTATAAACGACAATTTAAAAAGCTTTTGACTTGAACTGGTGACTAGCATTGCGTGCACAAAAATGAAATGTTAATGATTAGTTTATTTTCTGATGCGTAACGCAATGCCACTCACGTAACTCCTCGCATTAGTGGCGAGTGTATGTTTTTGTCATTGACAAATATATGTTATTTTTAATTTGTAAAGAAAATGCTACAATGTACAATTTTATAGAGAATGCCGCTGATCTGCCTACGAAGCGAATACTGCTGAGGAGAGTTTGCACAAGAAAGAGGCACAGAGATACGACAGTATTCGTACAACACATCATTTAATTGAATTTAAACTGTACAAAAAGTGGCACACGGGGTGTACACTTTTGTCTTTTCAATGCAAATTTCAATACAATATGATTAAATACAATTACAAACTTTATATTAGAATAATGTTTTTATAATGAAAATTAATATAAGATCGATAGATTTATCTATTATAGAAATAAAAACGAACTAAGAGTTTTATTATTCATGATTGAAAACCAAGTTATGATTCTTACGTTCAATTAGTAGCGCTGATCACTAGACACAAAATTACAAAATGATTGATCGACAACTTAATGCATAGAATCAACTGACATTCTTGTTTACTTTCAAAAGGTGAATATTTTTAAAAGCACATACTTGCTTTTAACACTACTCAACATTATTCAAATTCATTATAATTTTGAAAAGAACTATGTATGTTTTATTACATGCCAGAAAAATAAAATAACAAATTTTGTCATATCATTGATCCGTGTTCTCTCTAATATCAGCTGGTTATTGCTGCTGGATTTTGAAACGCATCGATTAGCTCTGGAGATCTAGGACGCGCGCCAGACGTAGTGTAAGCATGCGTTCGCGTGGGTGGGAGGGGCAAAGGAGGGCGGGGAAGAGATCTCGGCGCGGGCGTCGCCATGCGGCCGTAAATCGCAGCTCCAGCGAACACACGGACGCGCGGCCGCTCACCGCTGCCTGATTAGGCGCTGCAGCCACAGCCACCACCGTTACAACCGCAGTCGCTGCTCAACCGCGCCGTTCCCGCCGCCGCTGACCCCAGCAAGTCACCGTCACTGCCGCCCTTACTTAACCGTTCCACCGATCCCCCCTACACGACAGTCACCGTCATCGACACCCTTTCTTGACGTTCCCACCGATTATTTATATTACTATCCGTATATTACCATCTCTTTCTTTCTAGAACCGCCCTCACTACCACCATTACCACTTCCATTACTACCACTCTCATCACTACCCCTTTAACACTATTTTCACCATTTCCACTTCCACCACAGCCACTGCCACTTACACCACTATCACTTCCCCTATTACCACTTTCACCACTACCACTTTTACCACATCCACCACTCTTGCCACCACTCTTCTCTCCATCCATCCACCACTTGCACCACTACTGATTTCACCGCTTCCATTTTCACCACTACCTTGACGATTGTTACTACCATCCCCATCATCAGTTTGCTTCACCATTGCCAGCGTTACTCCAACTGCCACATCCGGTGACTTCTCCGCCTCGCACATCCCCATCGCCGCCCCGTGTTCGTGGTAGGTTCTGTAGAGGCGATGCAGGCAACGGAGTCTGTACGGCAGCCGTGGTGGTGGCGGAGTCGTCGGTTGGGCTGGCGGTGAGGTAGCCGACTAATCAGGGGCTGTGTCCACAAGCTGCGGCCGCCACCGCCGCGCTCACCGCCAATATTATCCCTGACGAGCAAACACGCCCCCCTTTCCCGCTGCGCCTTTCCGCGTCGCCGCCCGCGCGCCCGTGCTGCCGCCCGCGGAAAGTAGCCAATTAGTCCTCTCGAGCGCGTCCGCCGCGGTCGCCGCTCACTCTCTGCAATGCTGCACGAGCTACACATGCCCACACGCACTGCTCAGTCTCTTTCCCGTCCGCTCTCCCTCCTTCACTCTCACTAACTGCCCCTCAGTTTCTCTATACTCTCTCGTTCTCTCTTCTGCCCGCTCTGCCTCTCCGTTGCCTTCCGCACGTCTCCCTCTCTGCGTCCTTTTTTCTTTCATTATTTGTGACTCTGCCATCTTCCCTTCTCCGCTGCTGTCTCTTAGTGTTTTGCGTCGTTTTCTCCTTCACATTCGGTCTCTGGCCTCTCTTTCTGTTTTATTCCTTTCTCTTCTTTTTGACTTTTATTATCTTTTGCCTTATTTATGTTAATTTTTGTTTCCTTTTGCTTTTAAACCCACTTCTGAAGTCGTAGTTGCACGTAAATCATAGTTGCTCCTACCGACCACTATACCCGTCGGGTTAGATGCATTGTTTCCTTCCTTGATGTATGTGGTGCTATACAGCTCATTATCATACTCGTTTTGCCTGCCGGAGACGCAGACATTTCTGCCCTAGCTCATGTCCTCTGGGAGCATCGCCATTTTTTTGTTGACTCTCTGACGCGCGGCGCTCTTTTACTGTATGAAACCGCACCAGTTTACATTCCTTAGATCCTCGTGTATGCAAGATAGCTTTATTTGTTTTTCGGATGTTCTTTTGCGGGTGACAGTATTTCTCAAACTCCACGCTTTCGCATTAGCGTGACATATTCCTCTATTCCCTTTACGATTTTATGCTATGTCCCATTTTTCTAGTTTTTGCTTCTACCTTTAATTTTCTGCTTCTTCCATTTTTTGATGTGTACTGTATTTGTTGAGACAATTTTCATATACGTAATCAATTTTCATCGCGCGTTCTGATGTTTGTCTTGCATATGTAAACGGTGTTCAGGTTTTCTTTTTTCTTAAGGGGTATTTTCTTCTCTTCCAAAAGCATCCTTGGACTTTTCTTGGATCTCATCCTCCCGCTAGTACTTTCTCAGTCCATTCCTTGGCTTTTCTGCTCGCGTGTGCGTGTCTTGCCGAGCGCCACCCCCTCCCACAATTCGCCAGCAACTTTACCCAACTTGCTCCCACCACCTCAGGCAAAGCACGACTCTCCGTCGGCTTGCGCCTCCTCTACCGCCCCGTCTCCGATCGTCCTCGTACCGTAGTCGCTCGGCACTACGTAACGCCCCATCTCCACCGCCGCCGCCTGCTACCACCAACCTACCACTACCGCGCCCCCGGCCTCTACCCTGCGCCCGCTCTGCCGGCCCCCGCCTCTACCGGCCACCGTCTCTACTCGCCCCCGCCTCTACCGCCCCGGCCTCCTACCGCCCTCGCCCTCTCCCGTGTGCTTTGTCTCTACCATGCCCACCCTCTACGGCCACCGCCTCTACCGCCATCACCGGCGTCTACCGCCCCCGCGTCTACTCGCCCCCGCGGTCTACCGCCCCCCGCGTCTTACCGCCCCGGCCTCTACGTGGCCCTCCTGCCTCTACGCCCTCGTCTCTACCGCCCTCGCTTACCGCCCTCGCCTCTACGCCCTCGCCTCTACCGCCTTTGTCTCTACCGCCCCAACCTCTATCGCGCCCGCCTCTTACCGCCCCCGCGTCTGACCGCCCCGCGTCTACCGCCCGTCTACCCCACTACCGGCCCCGCCTTCTCCGACCCCGCCAATCTACCGGCCCCCGCCTCTTACGCCCCCGCCTTCCGTCTACGCCCCCGCGCCCTCTACCGCCGCCCGCCTCACCCCCCGCTCCGCCCCGCCTCTTACCGCCCCCGCGTCTACCGCCCCCGCGGTCTAACCGCCGCACCGCGTCAATCCGCCCCCGCGTCTACCGCCCCCGCCTACCGGCCCTCCCTCTACCCACCTCCCGCCTCTGGACCGCCTCGCCTCTACCGCCCCCGCGTCTAGCCGCCTTCCCAACTGCCTACCGCCAGCACCGCCCTCGTACCGCCTCTGCGCGCAGTCTACCGCCCCGCACGCTTCTACCCGCGCCGTCCCCACCGACCTCGTACCGCCCCTGCCTCTACCGCTCTCCCACGCTCTACACGCGCCACCCATCTACGCCCCGCAGACGACTCTAACCAGCAGCCCACGCGTCCCGCCCCGCGTCTACCGCCACCCACGCTACTGCCCTCCTTACCGCCTCGCCTCTACCCTCGCTCACCTACGGCCCACTCGCCTCTACGCCCGCCTCTACTCGCCCCCTGCCTCTACCGCCCCGCCTCTAACTGCCAACCCGCCCCCCCTCTACCGCCCCCGCGTCTACCGCCCCGCCGTCTACCCCCCCGCGTCTACCGCCCCCGCGTCTACGCCCCCTGCATCCTCCCTCTGCTACCGCCTCGCCTTACCGCCCTCGCCTTCCCTGCCCCACCTCTACCCCCCACGCTCTCTTCCGCCCCTCCGCCTCTACCGCCTTCCCGCCTCAACCGCCCACGTCTCTACCGCCCTCATCCTCTCTACGCGCTTCCGACCGTCTTCCGCTCCCGCCTCTACCCCCTCGCCACTATCCGCCCTGTCTCTTACCGTCCCTCGTCTCTACCGTCCCCTTCCCTCACCGTCCCCGTCTCACCAGCCCCCGCGCTCTTACCGCCCCGCCTCTACCGCCCGTGACGCGCTCATAATCGGTCCGCATCTCCGCGGCTCTAACTCGCCGTCCTTGCGTACTCGGCCCCCGCCCCGCCATCTAACGCGGCCCCGCCTCTATCGTCCCGCCTCCACCGCCCCCGTGCCTCTACGCCCCGGCCTACCCTAAGCGCCGGCCTCCTCCGGCACCACCAACCCTACTACATGTACCTCTCCCTTGTCCACCTCCACTGCCGCCAACTCCGCCTCTCGGCTGCCTCCATCCCACCCTCACGCGCGCAGCCGGCCGGAAAGCCGTCGGCTGGCTTTAATTAATTCGCTAATTATCCTAGGACGCGCTGCGTTTTCTGCCTCCCTGCCGCCTCCCCCGCCCCCGTGCCGTTTGAAAGTAAGCGTTTCCTTCGGTTTAATAACGTTGAGAGATCGTTTGGAGAGCGCTACGTGAACGGAAGCGGCGCCTCCAAGGCCTGAAGCAGCGATTGCTATCGGGATGCAGGTCAGAGCGCAAAGTGATTGTCTGGCCTCGTAAATTGTATGAGATTTTGTGCTGTTAGTGGCAGTTAGGCATCTGTCGACGATGACACCGTTACTAGTTGCTGGGAAAGACGAAACACAAATACGTTGCTCAAACACGAGATTAAATGTGAGTAATATTCATCGGAATCAGTCGTGTATGAGGAGCTAGTTTATGACGCAGATCGATAAAGGCTGAGAAGACCTAGATTGACTTTGAGAAGGAACAAATTGCGAACTCGTACATACTCATAGGAAATGCTGGTTATTCAATAAAATACCAGATTTATTACAATGAGAAGGAAGAGAACAGACGAATGAAATTTCACAAATGAACTTGCCTTAACAACTACACTGATTCTCACGAAGATGGATATGTTCAACATGCAACGAGACATGAAAAAGACCAAAACATTGCTCCCAGCGTGACATGCAGAGACGGAATAAGTGTAAATAATAAAGTAAGAAAAAAATGTGTTCGAGATCGGTCTTTGTTTTCATGTATTTTGGTTAGATATGAAAATGAAGATAGGTTTTTAACAGTGACCGTATATAAATCTGAGAGTATGAACGAGAGATAAAAGGACCGCGGTTTGTCTAACTCACTTTAAATTATAATGGTATCTAGACGTAATTAATATGATATCGTGGATGAAAACCTATGTTAGCAAACTATCCATTATCAAGTCTTCAATCTAGAATATTCTGTCCCGAGTTGTGTTGAAAGCAGTAGGACAACTACTGCTCTTAAAGTTTCTCACTACTGGCGTAGTGTGATTCAGTTCGTCCAGAATTCTCTTTGCGATGGCATCCTACGACCCACCTCTTCAACTGATGACCAAAACCTTCCCTCCAGTGATCCCTTCAATCTGATTCCGCCCCACCCTGAGTGGAGATGAACGTCACAGTGTTCGAGTCCCCGGTGTTCTGTGTGTGACTCGCGGGATTCGGTTCGGCCCATCGGCGCCGGCACCGCAGTCTCTCGCGAATTCGGATGCTTTCCTTGCCACTGAATTTAACGCTGACGTGCGCCTCCAGACGGAAGCGGCGCATTTGTTTCCACAAACAGCTTTACTGCCTTTCCGCCAGAGCGAAGCGTATTCGCGCGCGGAGGAGCATGTATGCGAGTCGTCTTCTTTTCCCATCCCGCCCTGTTTGGGTTCCGCGCTGCGTCTCGCCGCCCGTTTCGCGTCTTTTTCCATTCCGCGGGCTCGTTTCCTTGCTCAAGTTAAATGTCGTCGTAATTTTTTTTCTTCTTCAGGTGAAATTACGCATTTGAGTTCGCAAACATTTTTCTCGTTCCGTCCGAGAGATTTTCATGGTCTGGTGAAATAGCTGTTTGCGT
Source organism: Gryllus bimaculatus (assembly GCA_017312745.1). NCBI lineage: Eukaryota > Metazoa > Arthropoda > Insecta > Orthoptera > Gryllidae > Gryllus > Gryllus bimaculatus. The sequence goes on along the minus strand of BOPP01000040.1, from coordinate 152,865 downwards.
TCTCTCTGCGTGTTCGTTTGGTTTCTTGGATTCGTCGTCTTCGCTGCGAAAAGTTCGTTAACATTTATCTGCAATGCGTTTGTTGTGTCTTTCCTGGGTGCTTTGATGTAAGGAACTAATTTTTAAACCTCAACAGCGTTACGTAGTTTAGTGGTAACTTATCATTAACCTTTGCGATAAATCGTAGAAGTTAAAATCTGGCTATTCTTTTCCATTTATTTTCTTTCCGTCCGTAGTTGTACAATCTCTGCCACGTTTCGATTTGTATGAGAAATGAAAATAAGAGACGGGATTTGCTGAGCCTTAATGTTTCCAACTAATAACTGAGGAAAAGTTTTAATGCTTAATTTATATTAACCCTGAAATTTCTACCGTGAAAGGGAGATAACAATTTGGGAGGCAATCGGCAGTAGACGAAAATCTTTAATTAACATGGAATTTAGCTCTTTAATTACCTCTTCCAGCATACGAACTTGCTTTCGCGAAAATGGAAACTGTGATAAAGGGACTACTTTTTTCGCTTTTCTCTCTTATTCCAATACAAAATGAAAAGTAACTCTTCGCAGCTGTAAAATCAATAGTTTTGAATAATACGCATCATACGTATTTGGGTTTCACAAGAAAATTAAAATAATGCACATATATTCGTAATGAGCAGCCAGCGGTTTATACAAATATGGAATTTACTTTACAAGCTTTCTGTAATGTTACCACATTCAATTACGCATAAATGCCTTGTGGTTTTGGACCATGATTAATTTATGTGGCTAGGCTTTAATGTTACTCACTTAAATGCACATCAAAGCACTTTATCCCCAAAATATGCGAGACTATTGTTAGAATCAGCTGTGGCCTTAGTTTACCCTTCGGGTACAGAGCTATTGAGCACGTTTTCTCTTTGATTTCTCGCTCATCTTCTGCGAAATGGTGGGCCTTTTGCTCGTGTTGTCTATGGTAACCGCACGCGTGGTATCAAAGGAAATTGTACGGTTTCCATTCCTTGGCGACTATGGAGTGTTTTCTTCCCTTCCGTGCTGTTTATGCTTAACGTATTCTGTACCATTACAACTGTTAAGTTAAACAAGCTTTTCTACGTGGCCTGCAATATTGCTTATTGAAGTATCTTCATCCGTCCTTCTTAACTGGAATATATTTCCTGAAATAAGTATTTGAGATAGAACTACCTGATACATTTGATCTTTCGCCTTGTCTCCCTTTTCCTTTTCGTTGTGTTTTGTTTAGAGTTGTGTGCTCTTCCTCCCCTCTCTCTCCCTTCTCCCTCCACTGATCATCAGCCTCCGTTCGTGTCCTTTTTCCTGTTTTAGTAAGCCAGTATTTCACACTTTCTCTCTGCATTCTTATCTCCTTCTCTTATCTCTTTCCGTCTTTTTCTCTGACTCCTCTTTCCGACTTCAACAGCTTACGAGCCACAACATTGTTACCTCTGAAGCATTGTTGACCGGGAGGTCTAATGTTAGAGTCCCTACGGTAGCGGATTTTCAACACTAGCTGCATAGCTGGATGGATGGAATGCCAACATTGCCTGGAAAAGAATTCTAGCACACTTCTGCTCTGAGCCGTAGTTTTGCGTGATTTCTCCTATCAGTATTAGGCAAATGCCGGAACAGAATCCTAACAAACGATCCGCGGACCGCACTCTTTTTCCTCCCTAATGCATATCGCTTTCTATTCTCTTACACACATACACACCTAAATACCTACAGTTATGTGCTCAATACTACTACACATGTAAGGAGACCGGTCGGGAGCTTGAGCTTGTCGTCTTTGGAGTGATACTCCTCGGGCGGAGGTACTTGCACAGGGCAAAGGTTAAAGCCGGATCTCATGTTCCAGCGAGAGAGGAAAGCAACCAGTTCCAGGAATATGCCATGCACTACACTTTTGGGATGACCTATGGACCTAGAAGATGATGCGCCCGCAATCAATATTTACTCTCTCTCATTTCTCCTCTATATTTTGCCTTTTCCTTCCTTACTGCTTATTTGCATTCATAATTTAGTTTTCACTGTGCGTCTAGAGCCTCGATCATAATCGTTATACCTCAACCATCTGTTTTTGTCATGTCCCTCTTCCATGGCACTCCATTCCATGACGCACAAGGAACAGATAAAATCTCTAGTCCTTCATGTGCCGTCGCACAGGCCCCTTAGCTCTAACGTTGGCTTCCTCTCAAAAATGTACGAATATGGAGCCAAAGTAAATTAGCGATAGCATGTGGTTTCCTATGCAGTGGCAGAGATTAGATAATTTGTCACTATAGCAAATTACAGATTGCATGGAACAGATTACTTAAATAACATGATGTAGATGAGAGCGGAAAAAATGTTATTTTTCAAGTCGTAACGAAATGCTACATTTAATGGACATAGTACGTTTTTCTGACCTCGGCTGCTTTCGCTTCTCACGGCTCCTTCATGAGCGTCGACTTGAGAACCGTCAAGCACATTAGGTATTTCTCTTCTCATTTTGCATGTCAACACCACCACTTTACCTCTGAACAAAAAGAACGCACCACCAAAATAGATAGCATAGACCATGCGGAACGACGTTTCAGTGAACAGCATTTCTTTCCTCGACGTTGGGCCGCGCAGACGACGCATTAGTTGCCGAACGCAAATGCGATTACGGGGGCAGAGACGTGATGCAATATGCAGGATCTGCAGTGCGAGCGCAAGACGCAGATTTATGGCTGAGCGTCTCTGCTGCCACCGAGGGGCTCATGCGGAACGAATGCGCTGTAAAGCGAATGGCACTGCCGCGCTCCTTTTCTACTCGAGATCCGCGGGCCCGGGAACGCAGATTTCGCAGTTGGTAGCATTTGTCTGCGGTGAAGATTTAGGAATCGTCGTGCTAGAGGTTTACGTTATCGTATACATAATGCAGTGCATTTTTCTGTTCACTGACCTACTCAAGTATATTTAACGTACGAAGAGTATTTGCTTTGCGAGCTTCACCCAGCGAGTCGGGGAAACATTTTTAGACGTATTCGTTTGTCAAATAAATAAACGATGCGACCAATGAACATTGCTTATCTAATATTTTCCTTTCTTCATAAATGCATGATAACAAGTGACGTGCAATACATGTTGATACATCTTGAAGAATGTTACATCTTCGCCTCGAAAATTGTAGTGGATGTATAAACGTTGAGCGCAACAGGTGATAACATAATCTTTCACTTCATCTGTGATGAACTTTGCTGTGTACTGGTTTGTTTGTTTCCGGTTGTTTGGAATACCAGTTTGTTTGTTTCACGAAGTTATGAATTACGCAGAAACATTTCCTTCTTCACACTAATTGCCTTAATAACTACAATCGATAGAAAAGCTTTATTTTGATTCAGTATTTTTACCGAAATACCTTGTTTAGATGGGTGAATCCCCAATTCATTGTCTGTTGATAACAAATTACACAGTACGAAAACATGTGCTCGATGCCCGTTAAACCTTGGTGTTAGAAATCACTGCAAGAGAAGCAAGTTTTCTCTGCGATTTCCCGTACAGACTGAAGAGTATCCGAAAGTCTCATGTTCAGAAATCATTTGGCACTGGAAATTTCTAAAAATACCTGCGAGCACATCCTTTTTGAATCGTATGTCGTAATTACTTCTCTACACATCTTATTAATGGTAATTCTCGAAGAAAAAATATGATGCCTGCATTTTAATTTCAAAGGTAGTATGAATTAATAAATATTTTATACTTATAAATGCAATATTTCTAATTCATTACCCTTTGCAAATTAAAAAGTGTTTATCAGTCAAAAACCACGCAACGAAAAACATTTCTGAGATTCACTTGTTAAATATATAATCTGAAAGTATCGCCTGAGGACGCAGACGGTCATGTTCTTGTTTTATAAGCACTCAGCCGAGTATTGGTAGGCGGTGTGTGGATATACATTTAAGTCTTTGTCTCACAGTTTATGAGTTGTAATGCTAACAATTTAGAATAATAAGTTTAAAAGGCTTAAGAATATTTGTGCCCCTCGTGTGTAAGAGCTTCGTTTCTTTTCTGTTTAAAAAATTGTTTATTGCCTCTGAATAACATGCCACTGTAAATATTCTGAAGACGCTCTCGTTATACTTCAGTGTTCGAAGGCGTTGCTGGAGCGAGAAATCGATCGCGTTCTCCCCGCATAAATAGGACAGAAGATCTTTCATCCGAGATCTCGGATGAGAAACGTAAGGCACCATTTAGATCTGGAATCATAATGATTCTGCGGATTACAGGTTAATAACGTGGATGTTCACTGTTAATTTGCGAAGAAATAATATTTGAATTTGAATTTTGAGTAAATAAACGTACAATTGTTTTAAAGTATCGCTGAATTCACTATTTAGTCCTTTTCAAAGCAAAATATATTTATCACTCCAAATAACTCAACAGAAAGCATCTCGTTCTGCCGAAAGCATCGCTGCAGGGCGCACTCAGACACGTTTTATCTCTAAATAGGTACATACCGTCTGTACAAATTAAGTTTGGCTTTTGAATTCACAATTTACACATTTGTTTGCTAGTTTGTTTCTCTGATGTATAATTAAATTTTTGTAAAAAAAAGTCTCATAGTTCCATATACCTCTACTTCTTCACGACATTCATTTCCGAAACAGGCATTGTCTTTCGCTGAAAAAGCAATGTTATTCATATTTCTTGAATTAGGAAAAGATAATCAGTGTGGAATTCGAGAGGGAGAGGATTGATGTACAAATATTTTTAAAGACGTAGTCATTCCAATCTCTCGTCCTTAGACCAAAATGTGTATACACCCCCCAAACACCACATGCTCGTTAAACCCCAGTGCTCGAAAGCAGCGCCGCAGGGCGCACTCGAGCACGTTTTTCCTCCAGTCGAGTGTCCGGAGGCCACACGCGCTATATACATTGGGTGCCGGGATCGGCCGCGCAGTGCCGTGCGTCTCGGCGTGTATTCCGGCGGGGGGAGCGGGGGAGGGAGGACCAGGCGCGAGGCATCTGCGGGGCCGGCGCTTGTGTATTTTTCCAGCGGGATTGTTTGCGGTCCTGCGGCGGCGCGGTTCCGTTCGATAGCGAACGCGTCATCGATAAATCCTGCGGCGAATTAACACGATAAAATCTGGGTCGGAGCGTTTGCGCTGCCGCCCGCGCCGGCTCGCGTCCTTTCCCCGCTTTGATCTCTGGCCAAACGCGTTTTGACTTTAACTTTGTTGACGCGCCTCGTTCGATGGCGCGGTGTGGTTCTGCGTTCCCTGTCCCTCGCCCGCGGGGCAGTGTTGTAATTTTCATGGTATTTGGGATGCCCCTCTGTGGTTCTCGCAGTACACGTTGCACGATGTTATGATGTCATTTCCAGCATTAACTAATAACTAATTTTAATTATTATTATAGATACGTAATTAATATTTGATGTACTTTGAACTTGCCAACATAAATAACTATTTTATTATCTTGATAATTAAAAAAAAGGAATAAGATACCCTCTTCCCGCCCGCGGGGCAGATAGGCAAATCTTTCCCCTAGTATAGTTTTTTTAATGTTGAAAATCGCTATTGAAGTGTGAAAAAACGTTTTTCGCCGGATTTAAATCAATATTCCCCCCAGTACTTTGTAAGTGTACTTTTTAAGCACGTTACGCCTATGAATATTGACTTAAATTAACTTTGCAATTTTCTGTTGATGATAAAGATTTTCGAGAATTTTTTCATTACTGATATTGAATCTTACAATCAACAAAACAGAGGGGGGATATAAAAAAATATATTTTTCTTCCTTTTTGGAAGAATATCTCATGTTTTGATGAATATCTTAAAAACCGCTAAATGGAAATTGTGGCCCTGTACATTCTTTACAGTTTTCCGAAATTTCAGCCTTTTATCTTATAATTTGCTCCCGACAGCTCAATATAAATCAAACAGTAATTTTATTTTATTTATTTCCTAAAATTACGTCTTGTTCTATTAATTTTCATAGTTTTTCTGCTTTATGTTTATTCGAAAAGACAGATAATGAAAAAAATGTAAGAATAATATTACAATATGTGACTTAAATATTGAACGAATTAAAATAATCATGTTTTATACTTTATTCGCTTAACCACAATATTTTCGTTGCTAGGATTTGACAAATTATTTAATAATAACTCTCTCTTTTTTTGCTACTTGGCACGAGTTGTGAAATTATGTCCAATAAACATTTTTCGAATTGTGAATTTTTTTTCCTCCTTCCCCGTCCCAAAACACCGGCCGGGTCGCAAATGGGTTGTGCCTTTTCAAGTAGCCAAAAGAGAAAGGGGGGTCTAAGCTTCCGCGGTCAAAGTCAGTAACTACTGGCCGGGATTCGTCGCGTTCTAGGCACAGGTGCCAACGTTTCGGTCGCACGGCGAAATGCATTTCGCGCTGAGGAAGATCGCAGAATGGTCAGAACGCACTACAAGTGAAGGAATTAACTGGGAAACGGGCGTGATGGAAACCTAAGCGCCGGCTGCAATTGGGCGATTTTCCTTTGATGAATCTCTATGGTATCTGAAGGACTCATACAAACATTCCTTTGAGCATTGTTTGAGATGAAACAAATAACACATTGTTCAATTGTTAATTGTACTATGTGTTAATCTATACAATGGAATGGGGATTCATGTTTTCAAGACAAGTCCGATCGTGTCTAAACTGAATCCCAAAAACATGTGTTCTACAAAAAGTAATCAAAATGTTGTACCGCATGGAATTCTGTGCTATTGTATTGTATTATGTGGAAATGTGATTGTGGAAACTACGGGCTTTACACATAATAGCAGAGTGCGCGTTTGTGGTCCACCCTCGGGGTATTCACATTGCATTATTCTATACAAGCAGACTTAAATTTTCTCGTTATGAATTAATAAATGAATGGTAAATTATTGTTCATGGTTATTTAGTTGCACTATACATGTAAAATAATCCCTGCTTACCTGAAATTGTGTATGCATTGCTTTTCATAATATAAATATTATGTCTAATTTTGTGTGTTTTCTCTAAAAACGTGTAAAAAATATTTAAATTCACACTTTAATAAAAAATGTGGCCTAGAATGTTGTTTATGTTATTGCTAATTTTGTAAGTTATTAATCAGCTTAATAAACTATTGTTATTTACAATTGTCTTTTCGTGCTAGTTCAAATTAAAATATTTAGCACAGTCAAATCAGATCAAAAACTGGCGATCGAAGGGAAAAATTATAGAGTTTTGAAACTTGGCATGATTATTCTTTGGTGCTTATCGCACATTATATTAAAAATTCTGAAGTGTGGCGGGTGAGCCGGCCTATAACCCTTCCACTGTTTCTTCATTGCTTACGTGCATTCTTGTTTGAAGTCAGATTTGATCGCACACGTTTTACCCAAAACAAGTATTTTATGCAATCATTTTATTTGGAATTATTGAGAAAATGATAATATTTATTTGCTTTATTTACTATATCGTAATAAAGAACAAAGAATAATATTATTTCTAGAAAAACATTCTAGCATATCCTCATATCTATACATAGGTGTCCATCTTACTAGCATGAAAATGATACGGTGCTACTAACTCGTAATGGACAAATACACCTGATTATCATTCAGAGACCGCGACTTAATATTATAAAACGGAAATGGACACGTTTTAAGAATTTTTATTTTAATGTAGACGTATCACATGGAATCTGGGAGCATTTCTGACCCCAACCGAATAAAAATAAAATTACTTCATAGCAAGAAAACTTAGGAATCTGAAAAGTTTACAACACATGCAAAACTCTACATAGTTCGCATACTTTTTGAAGAAGTTTTTGTGAATAATCTTCAGAGTGTTGCAAAACATTATTTGCGTCTGGGGTCGCAAATAACCCTAACCAGAAGCTGAAGGTTAAGATGTTTATTCTATGTTTTTTAATTATATCGCCATAATTATCAATCCTACCGGAAAGTATGTTCTATACAAAATTAAAGTAGACACAACTTCCTATAAAATGGTCCTATAAGATTTTGTTCTTATTTACAGCAAGGCCCTCCTTTAGATATCATCTTTATAAAAATGATGTTGTATGATCAAGGCACGGAAGTAATTTTATTTTTCATCAATATTTATCAACAATATATGTTTGCAAATTTCACGTAAAACATGATTTTACATATTTTTAAATCTTATTCTGTACGTACTTGCGAGTGTCCTACGTCACAGGGTATCCGATTACCTCGGATAAGAAAACTTAAAATCTGTAGCTTTTTAATATGAATTGATACAAATATTTGGTAAAGCACTGTGTACTCTGTCAACATATAAATTACGTAAAACAATATACGAGAACAAATAACGTAAATGGATTAACCACATTTACCGCGAACATAGAGGAACAACTAAAACTCATCGTCAATGACCAACGATATGCTCAGTGTTTGACGCGAGGGTGCAATGATCACGGAATTGGGGAAAGACCCGTTATTCATAATATTTTCGTATGTTTTAAGGATGAAAAATGTAGCAGCAAAACTGTGTTCCGAAATACTTGAATTTCTGGGGAAAATAGTGTGAAATGGACATTCGTAAGGAGATACTGCATGAAGGCAACGACGATCCAGTATTGTTCAAACGGGTCATACTTGGTGAAGAAACACGAATATACAGATATGACTCGAAACAAAGTCCAAATGAACCAAATAAAACATGTTAAATTCGATCGAATTTGAAGGTTCTGCTCACTGCTTTCATGTATTGCAACGGGGAGTAGAGCATCATGGGTTCTTTCTACAAAGTCGTAGAGAAAATAAGGCGTACTGCCGTAGAAGCGCGCCATCGTTACGTGAAGCACTCCGAAGAAAACGCTTGGATTTGTGTCCAAACAATTCTTAGCAGCCTCGAGAATCCACTCTCTCACTTGTTCGCCACTATTTGGACGAAACATTTATACATACATGAAAACCATTATAATGCCTCAGTCTCTGTATTCAACGGCGCCCTGTGATTTCGTCATATTACCGAAGTTCAAGAAATCTTTGAAAGGAAGAGGTTTTGCCAACATTAAAGAAATAAAAGCAGAATCGCTGAAAGAGCTAAACACTTCACCGAAAACTTCGCAATGTTTTTAGTGCAATCTGCGGTAGATACCAACTCACTATCATGTCCAGTTTCAAAACTCAGGATTTTTTTCACTCTATTAGTTTAATTTGACTGTTCTAATATTAAATATTATATGTAACTCATTAAAACACTGCATTAATTGAATATAAAATTATCAATTTCATGTAAGGATTAATTATCTCTTCTTCAATGGGTATAAATTGATATTTTTTTTTGATGATTTGCTTTGACATAATAAAATCAAAAAAGTAATGATCTCTTGATGTTGGAAGAACGGAACATTTTTTCTGGGGTTTATAAACAAATAGACTTCCCGGTTCATCTGATAATTCCCTACTGATAATGCTGATGAATGAAACTGGTCAATGTTTTATAGTTCAAATGAAAAAGATAAGATTGGGAAAATAACTAAAAAATGTAGAAACAGCCAATCGTTGCAGAGTGCCAGTAGTTTTGTAATGTTGTGCTTCTAAAGAAATATTGCGTATTGAAATGTCCCATTGTCAGATCAAGTTTCTTCAGTTTGCCCGAAGTTATGAATTGTATGAGAATATTTGACTGCAGATTTTTGCTGTCATACATTTCATCACTTTTTTTTATTTTTTATTTTTTTGCTACACTTACGATATTTAATGGTATACGGCGTCATTTTTAGCAAAGCAACAGAGACATTTACACTTTTTCTTAAAATTACTTAAAAGGTTTGCTCGTTTAAAAAAACTATATTCCATCACCTGTTAGCAACAAACATCGTAACAGCGGTGGTATTCCGTTGTATTTCAGTTGAGTTGGAATAAAAAATACGTGTAGAATCTATCCACTGCCACGGCTGGAGGGATGCTGCTTGGCTCCTGCAAGACGCATCCATCTGGCCGTCGCCACCGACAAAATACACAATCGGGCAGCGGCCCGCGGGGGCGCGTTCCGTTAAGCGATATTAATTGGCGCTACGAGCGGCTGCGATTGCGCCGTAAATTATGGGGCTCGCGCGCTAATCGGCCGCGCAGAGATGTTGGCCGCCGCCCGCTCCACCCCCGCCCCTTTCACCCCCGGCCTCCTCCACTCCCGCTCCTCCACTCCCGCCTCCTCCACACCCGCCTCCTCCACCCCCCGCTGCTCCACCCCCCCCTCCCCCCTCCACCCCGCTCCTCCACCCCGCGCCTCATCACCACCGCCTCTCCACCCCGCTCATCCACCCCCGCCTCATCCCGCCTGCTCCCCGCCGCTGCTCGCCCCCGCCTGCTCCGCCCCCGCCTGCTCCGCCCCGCCTGCTCGCCCCCGCTCTCCGCCCCCGCCTCCTTCCGCCCCCGCCTCTCCGCCCCTCCGCCTCCTCCGCCCCGCCTCCTCGCTCCGCCGCCTCCTCCCCCCCGCCTCCTCCGACGCCCCCTCCTCCCCCCGCCTCCTCCACGCCCAGCCTCTCCACCCGACGCCCTCCTCAACCCCTCCTTCACCCCCGCCTCCTCCACACCGCGCTCCTTAACACCTCCGCGCCTCTACAACACGCCCCATCCAGCCCACATCTTCCACAGCGCGCACCCTTCCAAGCTCGCGCCCCCCACCCGCTGCCCGCCTCCAGCCCACGCCCTGCCGGCACGGCTTCCACGCCCCTCTTTCTCCCACGCCCACGACCCATGCACCGACACGTTTCCTCTTCTGACCTCCGCTCACCTCGCAACCGCCCTTTCCAGTCCCAACCGGTAGGAGGCCGGAGCCATACACATTCCAACCGCCCAGAGAGCTCACGGTACTCGCTTGACCGTACCCGTCTCACTTGCCTCTGCCCCCTGCAAAGGCTCCGTTGCCTCTCCCACCTTTACCCTTCACCTCCCCTCCCGCCCCTCTAGCCATCACCCTGGTTGCTGCGACCGCCTCGGCAGCCACCCCATGCGCCACCCGAGGGCGTAAATTAAACCGCTCACATCGCACGCGCCGTTGGAAATCAGGGCCTGCTGTTTTCTCTCTGCCCGCAGCGGTGAAATGTTCCGAGTGCAGGTCCTTCTAGTTTGGTAACCGCGGATATGTGGAAAATATCGATTACCGCTAACGGCAGTACTTCTAGAGAAATGCTTCTCAGTGATAGAAATTATAGTTATTGCTCTTTTGTTGTCATTGCTGTTAATTCATCCGCGTTTTTCTCCTCAAATATTAACTGCAACGTATTAGCAGTGTTGCAATTTGGTAGAAGTGCTCATACCATTCCAATAAGCGCTTGGCCGTTTTGTCAGAAATTATAATCCGTCTTATCCTTGCTTCACAAACAAGAAAGAAAATTACTTAGATTATCATTAAGCGAGTATCCTGAACCCGAAATATGCGAAGTTTAAATTTCTTATAACAAATTATTTAGCGCAAAATGCATGAATGCCCTTGATGAGAATAAAATATAAAAGATACTACTGTTCTGTCACAGAAAGTGCCTGCACCTCATTCACAATGTTGTGTTTTAAATGCCACTGTTATGCTTCAACCGCACATATTGTTCTCGCTTTATTTGTAACGTTTGCAATTATGGAAAATTCAGAGAGCTCAACGAAAATTAGAGATACGCAAGTTTTTTAGAGCATTCTAGCTCATTGCAAGAAAAAAAATTAAAAACTAATGGTGCTTCAACAGCACATACTTTCTCATAGAATTTAATGTCGTTCAAATAATATTAAACCTTAATACATATAACCCTAATAAGCACATTTCACCTTCATAACATATAACCTGCATTTATTCTCTCTGTTAGAATAAAACTATAATTCCTTCGAATACTTCTACAACATCGAACATTTTTAATAGTTACAAGCCTACTTTGCTTCTGAGAAAAAGAAATTAATCCAAATTTTAGCTGATAAGGTGCGAACCAGTTATTACACCGACAGCCAGAAATGATTGCCATTTTTTATCCCCAAAACAAACAAATATGATTAAAATCACATTTATAACAGTATTCTCAGGACATTATATAGACAAGTAAAAACCAAGAGCTTGTTTCAATTACTTCAGATTGATCGATATGACTTCGTCAATCGCTATTTTCGATATGAATTTCGCATCTCGCGGGAGGAGACGCGGTTTTATAATTTGCAGCGTGCGTATACTTTTACATGAATGTGATTACTGTGTATAAGATATTATTTTTTCTTTTGTGGAGATTGAAGGTATTTTCAAATCAGCCAAGCTTTACCTTTTCGTCTTTTACATTTCTGACACCAGTCCATTAATCTCCAAACTTCCCTTCATTTCCAAGTCCATTGTTTATTGCAATAAAACATAATATGAAATTCTTTCTAAAGGAACGAGTACGACTATTTTAATTGTACTACTCTACGGTTACTCTTTTTTCTTGACGCTCATTACTTACAACGTCGGCAATATTTTCGTCAGCTCTCGACACTCACATTATAATTTATTTTGTTCATCACTATAGGAGCTTGAGTAATGTTTGATTCGATCATAAGTTTATGTTTATTAAGTAAGCCTTTAAGTTACTGTGTCGACTTCTAAATTTATTCAAAATATTCGAATACATTTAGATACACCTAAGTCAGAAGGACATCTGAAAATGGAGTCACTTCCCCGATGTATTACCAGACTCGATTTTATTGCACGTAAACAAGGGTCAAAATAGTAACTTAAATGTGATAAATTAGTTCTCTGAAGAAGTATTTCTTAACCTAATATTGATTACTTACTAAATTGTAGTGTAACGTCTTATTTCCAACGTGAATGAACTTTGCATTCCGAAGCATTTTTCGGCCGTATTAAAAGCTGATGAATCCCTCATCACATTTAATATGACAAAAAATAAGGTAATCGTAGGTGTAGTATGCTTATTGTGTGACGTCATTTATTCATTTTTTGCCCTCAGTAGTTTAGAAACTGCATCTACATTTCATTTCTCAGAAATGTAGAACTTTTAGAATAACTTGTGAGATACAAACTAGTGGTTATTCAAGTTTAAACGTACGTCGAGAGAATAGAATCACATCGCATTTTCCCCTTTATTCTGATTTAATTTAATAAAACCTCTAAAATATCCCACCATTCTTTAATTCGTTTCGATTTTAAAATTACAGCCTTCTCCCTCGAGATAATACAGCGCTTTTCCTCTCCCCGTGCCTGTTCCTAACGCACCGTTTCGGAGCATAACTCACGCTAAATTAAAATACAGAAGAAACAGAATTAGCAGCAGCGGCGGCGGCGGCGGCGCCGTGGCCTCTGCGAGCCCGAGATCCTCGCGCCGTGTTTTGTCCGGCTGTGCAGTTTGGGGCTCTTTCTGGCCCTCGACCTCTCCGCCACTTTTTCCCTCTACCCCCGGCCCTTCGCCCTCGACCTGCCCACGCCAGCTCATATAAATTCATAGGGACGGCGCCAGGTGCGTTTAATTAGCACCTGTTTAATATTTTGTTTTTATTTGCTTTTGTTCCCTGGCGGCGCGCTCCGGGCGAGAGGCCAGGCAGGCTGACCACTTCGCCCCTGCGGACCCTATCCCTGTGGGCACTGCTCTCCAGCGCCTTTCTTTCCCATCCACGGTGAGGCGAAAATCCGAAAAGCTGGCCAAAAATTGAAAGAACGGCGTTTCTGGCAGAAAAAGAAGAAAGAACGGCAGTATTTGTAAGTGGTTGGTTTATAAAATAAGGTTAATGGAACTAAATAGCTCAAGTGATGTGACGAAGCTTTCAAACTTACATTTATATTTCATTTCAAAGTGAACTTAAACGGAGATCGTGGTCCTCGCAGTATGATCAGAAAAACTCGCCAAAATTCGAATAATACATTAACCCTGTTAAGTGGATTTATCGGGAGGATATTAGTTTGTATGCTAGAAACGTTCTTTGTAGCAATAATGAACTAAATAATTTCTGAATTAAGTAATTAACATATAATAATTATTGAAAATGAAATTAAAAGGTGATAATATTTATATTTGCGTGAATATTTTCGGAAGATGCATTCATTTGAGAGAACGCACGCTAACACCATACTCATATTAGTGTGTTTGACCAACAACTCGCTCATGCGTAACTTCTGTGCTTACCTCTGACCTCGTAGGTTTTGCCCAGCTTTTGACCACTGTGTACTCTTTATTATTGTTACTGCATGCCTCCCCAAAAACGTGTGTTTTTGGATCCACAGTATTTTGTTAATAAGGAAAGATATTTGAGATACAGAACCAACTCATCATTTAGTCTCTCGTGTTGAACATGTGTTTCGCGCGTTTTCACTCTCGTCTGCGCCTTCTCCCCTCGCTTTCTTATCCCCCTGGGTGCTTTCCTACCTCCGCAGTCATCACCGCCTCGCAAATCCAATTTTTCAACCGGCTTGCGTTTTTCCAGAGCTCTGTATGTGCTTCACACATTCTTTACACGGTGAGAGATGGCTCAATGCATCAACTGATGCTAGTGCAGTGCTTCTGACCGGGAGGTCCTAGGTTCAAGTCCCGACGGTGGCGGGATTTTCGTCACTAGCTAGATAGCTATGTCGAATTCAGTCTCTGTGTGAAGGAGAATTATAGCGGCCGGCTGCTCTCATCGGTAGTTTTCCGTGGTTACTCACTACTCAACGCCAGGTGAATGCCGGAGCAGTACCCCGGATGGGGATACGGGTCACGGGCATGGGCGATCTTTCCCTCCATGTTCCTTGTCCTATACCTACTCTTTCCTTGCCATAGATTAACTACACACTCTGAGAGACCGGTTGGGAGCTGAGAGCTCCCGACTGGAGTGGTGCCCCGCTGGTGGGAGATAAGTGGTTGGGAAAACCCCGCTAGACGACAGGTAGTTCGGCGCCAGAACTCACCATCTAGCGGAGGAAAATCATCGCCATCTCACGCCGAAAAACATGCACTACACTTAAGAGACTAAAGACACCCGTTGATTCGCCCGAAATCACTAATCAATCAATCGCACATGCTGTACACTCGTATTGTAACTTCGCTGAATTTCACCCGGGTCACAAATATTTTAGTGATTTTGATAACCAAGAACGTTTTGCCACACTATTTCCAGTAATGTCCAGGTGGTTGTGAGCTTAGAACCCGACAGTATTTTTGTACTGCGGAAAAGAAAAAGATTTTTCGAAATGTTTGAAGTACTGAATCAACTCGTGAGTGTCGTAGATACGTGTTTCGAGTAAGTGCACTTATTCCCGTCTGAGCATCTTCCCTCGCGCTGTCGTTCCCCTCTCGTGCTGGCTGCCGCCGCTGTCGCGGGCCAATTCAATTGTCACCCCCCGCCGCTCGCGTTGTTTGCCCTGCGGAGCCTAGGCTCACATGGAACGAAGACGCACCTTTCTTCGCAGCTTCATCCGCGCGCCGGCCCGAAATCCCCCGCCGGCCCTTCGCAGTCTTCCGCTTGTTTCTCGGGCTCTGTTGTTCCGCACCGCGAGGGCTCCCCAAAGCGCCGGCTGAGTTTCTCAGTGCTCTTTTTTTCTCTCTCCGAATTTCTTTTTCCTTGATTTTTTTCCTTCTCAGAGTTTTTCCCTTGATTGTTTTCTTTCTACAAATATCCTTTGTTCTTTCTTATATGTTTCTATTTTATTCTTTCTCTTGCAGTTTCCTTCTTTCCCCTATTGCTGTTTTTTTTTTATTTTTCCTCTGATTTTTTCCCGGTATTTTTCGTAGTTTGTGATGTTTAGAATCGCGGTGAAACCTGATTTTCCTTTAAGAATGCAGTTCTCAGTATACTTATTTCTAAATTAGCACTTTTTCGGATTTGAACTTTCAAATATTTTAAAATTAGATTTAATACTGAGCCATGTCGATATGTTAATAAAACACAACACCTTAGAAAGCATCGTCTTTAGGAAGTAAGAAAAAGAAAAATTATTTTGGAAATAATTCTTTAAATTTTGAGGGAGCTTCTTTTTTCTTTGGAAAGAATTCTCAAAATTTTGGGGGGATTTTTTTCTCTAAATGAAATTTTGTTTTCCACAGTTTGTTCTTTGAGTAATGTCAGTCGTGTTTTAAAACAGTATTTTTTCGCGCAATTTTGAGAAAATATGAGCAATTTTAATAACAACGTAGTTCTCAAACACGGCTCCTATGTTTTCTTTAAACTTTTTGTATGAGTATAGTTGTTACGTGTTTTAAAATTATGTTCTGAAATATTTTCTGTAGAGTTAATTTTGAGAATATTGTTTATTACTAAGTGCGGTGTTGAAAGAGAGGCTAAAGTAACTTTGTTTGCATTGTTTCTACGGAAATGAATGGCGTCAAAGTTTTTAGATATATGGATTCAATGTTACAAAGCACATCAAAGAACGTGTATGCATAAAAATGTCGGATTTAGTTATATTACAAGTTTTATCAAATTATTGTTACAAAGCCATAACATGTTTACAAATAGTTCTTTCGAATGAGTCGGGCTCGTGAGACAGGGGCTTAGAGCAGGTGCGTCAAAGTATGTGTTTGCATGTTCGAAACGCGCTTAAAGCATGAATGTTTTATGATGTGTACGTGGCGAGGGAGCCATCCCAAGTCCCGCGTGTATTAAATTTGTACCCTAAACCTTTCTCCAATAATCTCTTGACCTGACAGGCAACTGTTAGTGAGTTGTACGTGTAGTCATGGAACTGGATGGATCTCTACACTCAGAACAGTGATACAAGGTCTTAGTTTGTACCAAAAGATATCACGGGCAATAAAAGTACAAAAAGCTGAGTTGGTCTATGCGATATTCAGGGGTGCTCTTGACTGTGAATGTTCCTAGTGGATCGCTAAGGAATTTGAATGACACTGATAGGTCATTTAAATATACAGCAGCTCGGAAGTGGGTGGGGGTAAAACTAAACAGCTAGCCCACACATAAGAGAATGAGAAACTAAATAGTGCAGAAAATGTGTACCCTTCTGGAGCGCCGCTAGTTAAGTGTTCTCAACTGTAAGGTGTCATTCACACGCTCCCAAATTCCGACAAGCGTTGCACGCCCTTATTAAAATGCGAATTGCAAAGTACAATTGTGTTCGGATCCAGAACAACGAGACTTTTTTAAAAATTAGTAATATTCTCTACGGCAACTTGTCATTCACACGCACCCCCTATTTCCACTAACTGACTTACACTTATTAAAATGCTCGCGTCCATCCCACCTTTTGTTTACAATAGGAAACTAAATATTACGAGAAAAAGTGTGCCCTTCTGTATCATCACCAGTTTAAATGTATCCTCAACTGCTCTCCCAAATTTTGACTAGCATTTCACTCACTTCTTAAAATTGCGAATTGTAAAGTACAATTGTGTACGAATCGAGAACAATGGGAATTTTTTTATTTGTAATATTTTCAGCTACGGTTTGTCTTTCACATGCTACCCCGCTTCCGACTAGCCGACCCACCCTTCTTAAATTTCTCACATCCATCCCATCTCTTTGTTACTAAATAGCACGAGAAAGTTTGTGCTCTTCTGAAGCACCGCCAGTTGAATGTGTTCTCTTCTTCAACGTTTCGATCACACGCTCCCAAATTCCGACTAGCTTTTCACGCCCTTATAAGCATGCGAATTTTTAAGTACAATAGTGGACAAATCGAGAACAACGGGACTTCTTTTTATTTTGAATATTCTCTACAGCGACTTGTCATTCGCACGCAGCCGCTATTCCGACTAGGCGAGCCGCACGCTTATTAAAAATACTCACAGCCAACCCACCTTTTTGTTACAACCTTCCCTTTGTTCTTCGGGCAACAGTGGCAGGGCGCGTTGTTGCCGGGAAACAATGGCGGCCTCGCTGACGCACGCGCGCGGCGCGGCGGCCCGCGCTGAAAGAACGCGTTCGCCTGGAAGCCCGGCGATTTGCGCGAACCGGGCGCGTAATTGCGCATCCGACTCGCTAGACAGCGCCGCCGGCGCGCCGGCTACGGCGGAATTCCTGCCTGGAGGGTGCTTGTGCCCGCGTGCGCGA
The DNA here is from genome assembly GCA_017312745.1 of Gryllus bimaculatus. NCBI lineage: Eukaryota > Metazoa > Arthropoda > Insecta > Orthoptera > Gryllidae > Gryllus > Gryllus bimaculatus. The sequence goes on along the minus strand of BOPP01000040.1, from coordinate 134,887 downwards.
CTGGAGCGCGGCGATACAACGGCGCTTTTGTCGGAATCGCACGTTCGTTGTGCCCGGCGGTCGCCCGTCGAAAGAGCATTTCGCCCGCTCGTTACGTTCGCCTTGTTTGCGGCGAGTGCGTGGGGAATGTGTAAAGAATCTTTCGTTATGGGGCTGATTGACGTGGTAGTGGATGGGATGGTCGTTGGATAATTGGTCGTAGTAGTAATGATTTTAACGTCATATACGTTGAATCTGAAGCTTTAAGGTTCTTGTAATGGACGCAAATATTAAAGGGCATGTGTGGCGCCAGCCGCGAAGATGAGTTTTTTGACGAGAAGTATAAATTTGTAAGTTTTGTACATGATCTTGTTATATTAGTTTAGGGGAAGGTTGGTGTATAATAGTTCGGAGCCTAATTACAATGTTATCTACATCGCATGTGAGTCGCTAAGCTATTTGTAATGGACGCATGTATCAGAGGTCAGATCTGGCAACAGCACCGAAGATGCGTATTCAATAAATATATATTTCTACGTTTTTACATCATTCCACCATCATTTTTCGTTTTGCAACAGCGTAAATGTGTATCTTTCGTTACGAGACTGGATGCCATATTAGAGGATGGGAGGATTGGTGGACAATTGTTCGCTTTATTTCGCGAGTGCGTGGTGAATGTGTAAAGAATCTTCCGTTATGAGACATTGATATATTAGTGAATGGAAAGTCGTAGTCTAATGATAATAACGACATCTACATCCCATGTGAGCCTTTAGGCTTCTTGTGATGGACTCAGGTATCAGACGACAGATGTGGTCGCAGCACTGAAGGTACGTTTTTCGATGTTCAGTATAAATTTGTAAGTTTTTACATCATTTTACCATAGATATTCCCTTCACAACTGCGTTAGAAATATTTCGTGCATAAAGAGCGACCAATCTGACTTTGCTGGATTTCATTGTAATTTGTGGCAATTGTCAGTAATTCTATACCTATGATAAATACACAGAAATCATTGAGCAGACGTCTCTAGTTCTCCGCTTTACCAGTTTAATTGGCCATGTTTGTTGTAGACGCTCTGATGACAGCAGTCATATCAAATTCTTCACATCTCGTACTGCAAGAAAGGTAGAAGAATTGGAAACAACCGAAAAAAAAAACTATTAAAAAAACAGCCAACACCTTGTCCAATCTATGCTATCAAAATAGTGACCAATGTTTATGGAAGAAAGTTGAAAGGCATTCGTAAGGCCATTACGAGTATCACTGATCATGTAAGACGCGCTGTTAAGGTTCGGTATTAGTAATTAAGGGGAGATTATCTGTTTTCATTCCTTATGAAAAAAATAGCATATTTCAAAACTACCGTGTGAATGGTATTTTATCTAATGAAATCTTTAGAGGAAAACCTCTCTGTAAATTTGACAATTATATCCCTAAATGTCAAAAGCATTTCTCATTAAACTGCCACACGCTACTAACACAATTCCTTTGAAGTCTCTTCTTGATGTGTTCGGTTTGTAAACAAACTGTGAGGGGGAAGACTAATCAGACGATGACGTCAACGTTAAATGTTCCATTAAACGATAACGGCCTCCTCCACAATTCACGAGTGTACTTCACTGTTCCGGAGAAGCTCCCAGAAAGTTATTTCGAAGTATTCCAGCTACCAATAACCTCGCTGTCGTTAGTCGTAAAAAATACACTTGAGCAAACGCGTCTCAAAGTACTAGTAATATCAGTGGCATAGCTGGAACTTGTCCCGCTCAGTAGGATCGGGATGTCTGTCGCCTTTTGAAAACCTACTGCCGGAGGCAATTCGGCGTTTCTCTGAACAATTGAGGTACGATGAAAATCATGAGACAGGTGGCAGTGATCGAGATGGTGGCCACCCCTCGATAACGAAAGACTTGACTGAAGAATGAATTATATACTTTAATGCCGAGCTACCGAAAGTTATCGGTTTTAAAGTTATTTTTTGTGGGAAGATGACCATCAAAACATGACGCCACCACCCTGTCCTTCGTTCCATTATTTATCTGGGCAATTGGAAGTAACCATTCTATTGCTGTAAAGTTAAGCATCCTATCGAGAACTCCGAAATATGTGGTACAATATCAGTCATACACTCACATGCAATTAAATTCCTATCTGTTCCTAGATTAGAAATATAGCCGCCAGACGTTCCCCGTGAGTCTACCGCCTAGTCTTCTAAGTGTAACTGTCTCCGGCTGGAAAAGATAAGTATGAAATCACTAAGGAATGACGACGCATGTGGTTGGTTACCCTAATGTTCTGACTCATGCCTCTAGGTCTTTGCCTCCTTTTCCATCTGCAACTCCCTGCTAAAAGGAATTGTGGTGCCACTTCGGAATCGACCGGGAGTGGTGTCGATTGTGGTTGCAGTGTGTACGTCACGTCTATATTGAGTCACTCTTCACGTAACGAGACCTTGTCACCCGGAAATAGTCTCCATTGCGGTCGACCCTCCCTGTTCCTTTTATACCGTCGTGTTCCTTGGAATAAGTGGTGTTATTATCGAAGTCGATATTGGATTCTGTAACAGTCTGCCATTTTAGCTCAGTTTTTCTGAGTATTGATAGTCTTCTAGACTATTATTTCCCTTCGTTTCTAAAACAAATTAAACTCAAGTTTAAATTTACTTTTAGAGAGTGTTATCACCAAGTTTACATGTTCTTTTATAAAGTTTATTTTATACTTGGGTTATCCGTCAAACCTCAAACTGTCATCTCGTCAACGCCAATAGTATCATGTAGAACGAAATATACAACTTACACATTCTGATGAGATATAGAAGTCGTGGCAATAAAGCTTCCGGCGCTTTAGCATTTTTTCAGCACTCATATGGCGGGATCTGGAATTACGATACTTAAATTACAGAACAACGGCTCACGTAAAATTTGAGACTTCTCTAATTCAGTCGTGAAAAACGTCCATCTTACTGGTCGAAAGTAAATTTTAATGATCTTTGTAAACATTGTGTAATTAGAGCCAAACTATATCTCGTTTTATGGAATATAATGATTCCTTTGAATTAAAGAATTTATTACAACAAATGTAATACGAATGATGTGCATATTAAGGGTTTCGAGAGGTCAGTTATTTATTATCCCAGAATCATGTGGAAGCAGAGGCTATATTAGATGAGATTAAAGAAAATCTAAAAAAACCTCCTTTAATTTTAATATTGACTCTTTTGGATTGAATATTCAATTACGGAATCGAATCGAATATCTCTTAGGAAAAACACGTTTGAAATGTAATTCCTGTGAGTTACAACTACCGCCCGCGGCGCTCGCCAGTATTCCCCTGTCGGTAGCCGGGGGCATCGCGGGGCGGAGGGAGCTTCTGCTGCGCAAACAGATGCGCGAAGTTCCTTTCCCACGGCGCAGTAGCGTCAGACCCCTTTGCGCCCGTGGCACTGCGCAGTGGTCCAGAGTGGAAGGAAGAGCAAAAAATCGATTTCTTTGGCTCCATTTCCATGGTATGATTTCAGTACAAATTGTTAGGTTGAGAAATTTTCAGTAAACATGACGTGCGATGTTTACATAGTAATTTCTGTATAGATTTTGGATGCAAAAAGACAACATACAAACAAAATGAAGCTGGTGAATGAATATCTCGTGGTGTATCAACCCTTCCCATGCAATTTATTTCCCTTTATGTTCGAAATTTATACTTGTGACGTTTTGTTTTATTGCTATATTTTTTGTAATTATTGAACTGGATGGGTTAGGAGTGGTTTTGGTGGCAAATCACAATCGCCACTAAACATTAAATTTTGACTTAACCAAACGGGGAAAAAAGCTCGCAGAAAATCACGTCTTGGGTGTGCCATCACATCGTGGGGTCAAGTATTCACTAGTTGTCTAGGATGGTATCATCAGTGATGTGATCGAATTAACCGGATATTCGTCGGAGAAATGATGCAAGTATTATTTTTCACAAAAATTTTTCTTGTCATATTCTGAACAAGTTCGATTGAAATTGTTCCCTATCAATAAAGCTTATCTTAATAGTTTTTAATAGTCGCAAGTGACAAATTATTTAAACATGCTCCGTCTTCTGTGTTTATTATTTGATGCAGCCCGTTGAAATGTCCTGAACTGAAATCTCTTCGACACAACCGAGCACTTGTTTTTCGCTGTCTGAACCGGCTACACCGAACTCTCCACTCAGAACATAACGAACCACGATTGAAAAAAACTAATGACATCCCAATCAAGCAATCTCCCATGTATAGGTTACCTCTGAAATCTTTTTTCAAGTAGCTTATTTTTCCCTTTTATGGGTTCATTTCGAACCACTGTACAGAGTGCCGCTGGGCATGTTTGGACTTCATTAACCTATACACGCTTATTTACTCTGCTTGCGTCTGATTAAAAGCCTCATCCGCGATTCTCAGGAACGACTCTGCTTTGTACATCCTGCCCGTCCTCTCATCCATCTCTCCCCTCTCGCTTCGTCTCGCCAATCCCGCTCCCTCCGATCTATACGTTGCCCGCCGAAAACTCATCTGCACTCATCCAACGCTCCCACTCACCACTCCAGTCCAATTCCCCATTCCCTAGCTTCACCCAAAGTCTATTCTCCCTCCCCTCTCTTATCACTCGTCCAGTGCCCATCTCCGCCTGACGTCCCCTGTTCTCAAAACCCGCATTAAGCTTTCGCTTTCCACCTCAACCCCTAACAGTCAGATCCGTACAGTTCTCGCCAAACACCGCCGCCCCTTACCTGCCACTCCGACTCACTCTCCGCCCTTTGTTTCACGCCTTCTTCGCACAACCCTTTCTCCTGAACCGCTCCCTTTGCCTACCACCCCATCCCATGTTCCCCGCTCGTCACCCACTACTCGCTCCACGCCCCGCATCCTTCACCCCTCTTCCTCCACGTCCCGCGACCTTCGCCCCACGTCCCATCGCCCCTCGCCCGCACCTCTCGCCCCGCGCCGCCAATCCTTGGTCACACGCCCCTCATGTTTCTCTCCTCTCTCGTCACCCCATGCCCCTTGCCCCCCGCCGCTCAATTTTGCCCCTAGCTCCCGCCGCAGGGCGAGTTCTTGCGCGCTGGAGATGGCCGTTCGCTGTTGTGGACGGATCTGTCGCGTTCGATGAAAATGAGCGTTCCGTGTAGGCGAGGGACTCAAAGGAAATTTCGTTGAGTACATAACGACGTTTTAGTTTGATTAGAGGAGTTTTTCGATTGGGTGGTTTGTTTGATGCTCCCTCGCTCGTAACGAGATTTGTGAAATGGACACGCTCGCATCCGGAGCTGTGATCTCTTGGGTGTTTGATATGCTGTTTTTTGTCTCTAGATCTCCGGCCTGAGATTGTTTTTCAACGTGGAGCCTGTGATTTAGTTACGAGCTTGTCGCGTGTCCGTTATATTTCAAAAAAATTGGAGATGTGTTTGAGATGGCGAAAAAATATTTCGTCCGTAAATGGTGCTGCGATAAACAAATACGAATACATCCCGTTTACAAATCGGTGATGGCTTTGGGCCTGCCATCACTAGCTGTTAACAAATTAGTAAAAAAACACTATATTGTAAAAACTGAGCGTATTGTAGTTGGAATAATTTTTCAGTCAACTACAAATCAGAAATAAACTTACAAGGGTTTAACTCTGACTTCCTGAAACGTCTTTTCTGTGCCTGTAGTTGTTCATAATATAATTTTCATACAGGTTTAATTACAACGAATGAGACAATAACAAAACATGTCTCGTAGAACCAAGAAAACTATAGTACGCGTTTTCAATCCAAGATTAGGGATTTTTGAATCTACGGTTTTGCGTCTTTGAAGTAAGAGGGGGACGTCGATTGCCAATGTAAAAATGATCGTTTAGTTTAACTGCGCCAATGAAAGCTTGTATGTGAGAATGCTTATTTTTGTGATATAAAGCGCATCTTAATACCGAAATGGCTCATACCTTTAACCGTAGTAAATCATTTGACTTCGCATGACTATGACTTTTTAACAAGTAGAATCCCTCGTCTTCAGTTAAAACCTCGAAGTCTTGACTCCCCAAATTTGCACTGGTCATCGAACCTCACTTAGCCTCGCAAGCTCCGCGCGAGCGTTCTCTGAGCGCCGCACGCGACGCCGCGCCCACACGCGTCCATCCTCGCGACGACGTCCAAGAGATCGAATTGCGCGCTGCTGCATTATTCAGCGCGTGTGTTAACTGCGGCTGTGAAAAGTTTGCTGTCTCCATGCAGTATTCATCCGCGCTTAGAACTCGTAATCCCGCCGGGCGAGCCAAGTGGCGGCGAGAGGGGAAGACTTGCGGGCGGAAGGCGGAGGCAGCGCTCGCCGCACCGGAAGCGGGCTGTTGGCGCCGCCGGCGGGGCGCGCGTCCGATATCCGGTGGACGCTGAATGTGGCCCCCGGGTCGCGCGCGCCGCCATTGAAATGGAGAGTGGGGGGGGGGTCGCCGACTCTGCGGGAGACGTCGCACCGCGAAGGGGAAAGTGCGAGGCGGGTCGGTGCGCTGCGGTTGGACGCGGAGAGGACCGGTTTGCAGGGGCGACGAGAAGGGTGGGGGTGTCAGAAGAGACTTGCCCCAGACCCCGACTGTAGTTTCGTAGTGCAATTTTTTTTATTCAGAACAAATAAATGTGTTTACTTCTAATAAAAATTAACCGCTATAAGTTATTTCTATTGTTTAGAGAAATGAATACAGTTTATTCGGGGGCGGGGAGGCGGAATATTTTTGTAAGGGTTCCCCATGGTTTCCCTAGACATCTTGTTTTTATGGGCATGCGTTTCTGTTTACAGGAATTGACCGTTCACTGCTCTGATTGATAGTTTTCCGCGATTTCTCCGATCAGTACCAGGCGAATGTAGCTGCAGAATGCAAACAAACAATAACGAGCCACGGACCTTACGTCATCTTCCATTCATCCTAGTCCCCAGATCTCCGCTTATACACATATATCTTACATACGCTTGCTTCTCTGAAGGCCAGACTGGAACCTAGAGCTTGTCCCGTCTATGGCAGTTCCCTCGCTGGCGGAGATTAGAAATTGCATCATACAAAAACAGTTAGACGTGACTCTTTCGTGACATATCGGACACAATGATTTAAATAATAT
>BOPP01000040.1:110622-127284 GCA_017312745.1 Gryllus bimaculatus | reverse complement strand
AGGCAAGAGCCTGGCGGACGGCAGTTAGGGTCACTGCCGACGAGCAGTCCGGCAATGACGGATCGGGCAAACGGCTGACGGATCAAGTCGCTGACGGGACGGACGGTTTGGCCTGAGGAGGACAGTCGGTCTGCGGATCGGCAGTCGCCCTCACGGTCGGAGAGCGGGGGGGCCGCCTGAGGACGGACATCGGGCTGACGGACGGACAGTCGGGCCAGACGGACGGACTAGTCGGCCTGACGGACGGACAGTCGGGCGCTGACGGGACGGAGCAAACGGCCTGGCGGAGGCTGAAAAGGGGACATCGCTGACGGACGGAAAACGGGCCTGACGGAAGCGGACAGTCGGCTGACGGAGCGGACAAAGGCTGAAGGACAGTCCGCCTGACGGACGGAGGTTGGCGCTGACGGGACGCAGTCGGTATGAGGACGGACTGTCGGCTGACGGACGGACAGTCGGCCTGACGGATGCGACATGTCCCCGGCCTGACGGACGGACAGTCGGCTGACGGAGGACAGTCGGCCTGACGGACGACAGTCGGCTCTGACGAGCGGAGCAGTCGGCTGACGGACGGAGCAGCGGCTGACGGACGGACAGGTCGGGCTGACGGACGAGGACAGTCGCCGACGGACGCGCAGTCGGCTGAACGCGTCGGAGTCGGGCCTGACGGACGGAACAGTACGTCCGACGGAGCGGACAGTTAGGCTGACGGCGAGCATGTCGGCATGACGGACGGAAAACGCCTGACGGAAGTCGGCGCTGACGGACGGACGCGTTGGCGCTGACGGAGCGGACAGACGCGGTCTGACGGACGGACGTCGGCCCAGCGGTCGGAAGCCGCTGACGGACGGACAGTCGGCTGAGGACGGAGGTCGGCCAGACGGACGGACAGTCGGCCTGAGCGTGACGGACCAGTCGGCCTGACGGAGCGGAAAACAACGGCCTGGCGGACGGAAGTTCGGCTGACGGAGGCGGACAAACGGGCCTGACGAACGGACAGTCGGCCTGAGGACGACAAACGGGGCTGATGGGACAGTCGCCGACGGACGGCGCGGTTGGCTGAGGACGGGCAGTCGGATATGACGGACGCACTGTCGGCCTGACGGACGGACTAGTCGGCGCTGAGGACGGACAGTCGGCTGAGGGACGGAGAGGTCGCTGACGGACGGACGTACGCCTGACGGACGGACAGTCGGCGCTGACGGACGGACAGTGGCCTGCGGACGGACAGTGCGGCCTGACGGACGGACAGTCGCCTGAGGAAGGACAATCGGCTGACGGACGGACGTCGACCTGAGGACGGACAGTGGCTGAAGACGCGAGTGGCGCTGGACGGACGGAAGTACGCGCGCTGACGGACGACAGATCGGTCTGAGCGGACGGACGTGGGCCTCGACGGACGACAGTCGCTGACGGACCGGAACAGTCCCTGACGGACGGCCAGTCGCCTGACGGAGGCAGTCGGCATGAGCGGACGGACAGTCGGCCTGACGGACGGACAGTCGGCGCTGAGCGGACGGACAGTCGGCTTGACGGAGGACAGTCGGCTGACTGGACGGACAGTCGGCGTGCGGGCGGAGTGGCCTGACTGACCGGAGAGTCGCCCTTGACGCGCGGAGTCGGCCTGAACGGACGGACAGTCGCCTGACGGAGACGGACAGTCGGTCTGACGGACGGCCAGTCGGCTCAGACAGAACAGTCGGCCTTGACGGACGGACAGTCGCCTCAGGCGGCGGACAAGTCGGCCTGACGGACGGACAGTGGCTGACGAGACGGACAGTCGGGCGCTGACGGACGGACAGCTCGGCCTGACGGACGGACAGTGGCTCTGACGACGGGACAGTCGGCCTGAGCGGACGGACAGTCGGGCCTGGACGGACGGCAGTCGGCTGACGAAGCGGAAGTCGGCCTGACGGAGCGGGCAGTCGCGAGCGTGAGCCGGACGGAGGCAGTGCGGCCTGACGGACAGGGAAGCAGTCGGCCTGACGGACGGAGTCCGCCTGACGGACGGACGAGTCGCCTGAGGGACGGACAGTCGGCCTGACGGACGGACTGTCGCCTGACGGATCGGACAGTCGGTCTGACGGCGGACAGTCGGGCTGACGACGGGCTTTGTTGGCCTGACGCGACGGACGGTTGGCTGACGGACGGACGGTTGGCTGACGGACGACGGTAGACTGACGACGGAGCGGTAACTGAGCGGACGGACGGTTGGTCGCTGAACGGACGGACGGTTGGCCTGACTGGTGGATCGGGACGGACAGTCGGGCCTGAGGACGGACAGTCGGCTGACGGACGGACAGTCGGCCTGACGAGGAGCAGTCGGCTGACGGATGCGGACGTCGGAGCCTGACGGACGGCCATGTCGGCCTGACGGACGGACAGTCGGCCTGACGGACAGGCAGGGCTGAAGGCACGGGCAGTCGGCTGACGGAGCGGAACAGTCGGCTGACGGACGGAAGTCGGCCCTGACGGTCGGACAGTGCGGGCTCGACGGACGGACAGTCGGGTCTGAGAAGAGCAGTCGGTCTGAGGACGGACAGTCGCCTGACGGACGGAGCATGGTCTCATGGACGGACAGTCGGCGCTGAGGACGGAAGTGGCCTGCCGGACGGACAGCGGGCGTGACGAACAGAAGTCGGCTGACAGACGACGGTTGGCTGACGGACGGACAGGAGGGGGTTTGGGTTGGAGCGCTGAGGAGGGGGGGGGGGGGGCGGAAAGGTTGGCCTGAAGAAAGGACGGTTGGCCTGACGCGACGGAACGGTTGGCTGACGGACGGACGGTTTGCCTGACGGACGGAGGGTTGGCCTGGACGGACGGCGGTTGGCGTGCACGGACGGACGGTTAGTGCCTGACGTAGCGGAAAGTCGGATTGACGAGCGAAACGGAATGGCGTGAGGAAGTGACAGTTGGGCTTGACGGAGCGGCGGTTGGGCGTGACGGAGCGGAAGGTTGGGCGTACGGACCGGACGGTTGGCCTGACGGAGCGGACGGTTGGGCCTGAGCGGAGGAGCAGTCGGCCTGAGGACGGACAGTCGGCTGCTGGACGGCACGTCGGCCTGACGGACGGACAGTGCGCTGACGGACGGCAGTCGGCCTGAGGACGGCAGTCGGGGCCTGACGGACGACAGTTCGGCCTGAAGTCGGCCTGACAGAGAACGGACAGTCGGCGTGAGGACGGACAGTTGGCTGGACGAGACGAACAGGCGGGCCTGACGAACAAGAAAGTCGGCCTGACAGACAGAGGGGTTGGGCTTGACGGAGGGAACGGTTGGCCTGACGGACGAAGGTTGGGCCTGAGCGGACGGACGGTTGGGCGCTGACGGACGGACGGTTGGCCTGACGGACGGCGGTTGCATGACGGACGGACGGGTTGGCCTGACGGACGGACGGTTGCGCTGAGAATGGACGGTTGGCGCTGACGGATGGAAGTCGGCTTGACGGCGAGGGTTGGCGTGACGGGATGGGGGGGGGGGGGAGGGGGCGGAGGTTGGCAGACGGACGGACAGAGTCGGCCTGACCACGGACAGTCTGGCTGACGATGGAAGTCTAGCGGTGACGGACGGAGCAGTCGGCCTGACGGGTCGGAAGTCGGCTGACGGAGCGGACAAGTCGTCGGGCTTGACGGACGGACAGTCGGCCCGACGGACGGACAGTCGGTCCTGACGGACGGACAGTCGGACTGAGGCGGACGGACAGTGCGGACTGACGGACGGACAGTCGGCTGACGGACGGAGGCAGTCGGCCTGACGCGCGGAGTCGGGCTGCCGGAGGAGCGTCGGCCTGACGCGCGGAGTCGGCTAAGGCGGGTCCGGACAGTCGCCTGAGCGCGGGTCGGCCTGAGGACGTACTAGTCGGAATGACGGACGGACAGCTGTCTGGACGGGCGAAGTCGGGCCTGAGGCGGAGCAGTCGGGCTGAGGACGGACAGGTCGGCCTGACGGACGGACAGTCGTGCCTGAAGGAAGGAGCGTCGGCTGACGGACGGACAGTTCGGCTGAACGAGACGGTACGTCGGCCTGACGGAGGACAGTGGCTGACGGAACGACAGTCGGGCTCTGACGGAACGGACAGTCGGGGCCTGACGGAGCGGAACAGTCGCCCTGAACGGGAAAAAAAACCGGAACAGTAGGCCTGACGCCGACGACCGTCGGGCCTGACGGAGCGGCGTCGGCGCTGACGGGCGGACAGTCGGCCTGACGGACGACAGTCGGCTGCGGACGGACAGTCGGCCTGACGGACGGAGCAGTCGGGCTGACGGACGGACGTCAGGCTAACGGACGGAGGCAGTCGTCCTGACGGACGGAAGTCGACCTGAGCGGAGCGGACAGTCGGCTGACGGACGGACAGTCGGCCTGACGGACAGGACGGATTCGCGCTGACGGGGGAGCGGTTGGCCTGACGGACGGACGGTTTGCCTGCGGACGGACGGTTGGGCTGAGGACGGACGGTTGGCCTGACGGCATCGGAGCGGTTGGTCCTGACGGACGGAGCGGTTGGGGCCTGACGGACGGACGGTTGGCCTGACGGACGGACGATTGGCCTGACGGACGGACGATTGGCGCTGATCGGAGCGGACAGTCGCCTGACGGACGGACAGTCGGGCTGACGGACGGACAGTCGGCTGACGGACGGACAGTCGCGCTGCACAGGACGGACAGTCGGCTGACGGAGCGGACAGTCGGCCTGACGGACGGACAACTGGACGGAATGGACTGAAAATAGTCAAAATAGTTATAATCGTTATGCATCGAACTTGTTGGACGGATCCCCCACTTGATCAAGTATTGGACCTGGACCTCTTGATCGACTTGGTGTGGGACTGATCGCCCTACTTGTCGATTGCTGCGGGGCGCGGGCGGTCGATGGCCGCATTTGATGCGACTTGGCTGGGTCGATACCATGCAGCGCTCGATCTGGCCCTATTGCTTGGGTCGATCCCGCGACTTCGATGATGCTTGCTCGGATCGATCGCTCGCACTTTGATCGACTTGCTGTAGTCGATGCCGTCACTTGATCGACTTGGGCTGGGGCCGATCCCAGTCGATCGACTTGCTGGGTCGATCTCGACTTGATCGACTTGCTGGGTCGATCCCACTAGATCGACTTGCTGGCCCGATCCCTACTTGAATGACTTGGCTGGCCATCCCCACTTATCGACTTGCTGGTGGATGACGCAGCCGCACGTGATGATTTGGCTGGGGTCGATGCACTTGATCGGACTTGCTGGTTCGATGCGCACTTGATCGACTTGGCTGGTTCGATGTCCGCAATTGATCGCTTGCGGGGGTCATGGGCGCCATTGATCGACTTGCGGGGGTTGATCGCCAAACTTGATCATTGGCGGGGTCGATGCGACACTTGATCGACTTGCGGGTTGATGCCGAACTTGATCGAGCTTGCGGGGTGATGCCCCAGGCTTGATCGACTTGCTGGATGATGGCCACTTGATCATTGCCTAGGTCGATACGCTCTCATCTCTATTGACTTGCTGGGTCGATCTTCCCATTGATCGACTTGCTGGGTCGATCTTTCACTTGATACGAGCTTGGCTGGTCGATTCTCACTTGATGCGACTTGCTGGTAGATCCCCCACTTGATCGATTTGCTGGTCGATCGCGCACTTGATCGACTTGCTGGTCGATCCCTGAGCTGATCGTACGTGGCTGGGTGGACTCCTGATTGATCGGGACGTGGGTGCGGTCGATCACACCCTTGATCGATTTGCTGGGTCGATACCACTTGATCGACTTCTGGGTCGATGCCACTTGATGCGACTTGGGCTGGGTCGAATGCGACCAGCTGTATCGTTGCTGGGTCGATGGGCCTCAGCTTGATCGACTTGCTGGGTGATGCCCCACTTGATGCGACTTGCATGGGATCGATGCACACTTGGATCGTTTGCTTTAGGTTCACGTATGATGTTTTAATTTTGGAAACTGGAAAGTAATGATATTTTGGGAGGGGTAGTAGTTGCAGATTAGGCGGGGCAGCTTTCAGAAAAAAACCCCAAACCCTTTCAGGCGGGGCATTCGCTCAGCTCGCAATCGAGTCATCTCCAACATAAGATGAGGTGGCTTGGGGATGATCAGTACGTAGTAGAACGTGGACATGGGAGGGGCGGAAGTGTAAAGGCGGAGAAAAACACCGAGTAAACGCGAGCCCATCCAGATGAACTTGGTGGAGGCATTCTCCCGTTGTCTATTGGCGAAGCTACGGTCGGCAATGCATATTGGACTTTGAAATCGCGCGGGCGCCTCTCGCCCCGGCACTTTACGGAGTGCGCAGGCTCGTTCGTGCACTAGTCCGCCTTGGCTCTATCGCCTTTGCGGGCAGGTGGGCGATGTCAGACCACCGCCCGATGGCATTTCGAGCAAAATTGCTGCAATAGTTTTCACAGGTCGACAGACTGAATCAAGACCTTCGAGATACTTGTTCTCCGTGAAATATAAGAGTTTCACAAAATCTTGGAAACACGACCATCAAAGTGAAGATTCGATGGATTATAGTAGCGATTAGGCAATATATAATGTGTGCCCCATACTTTGGTTTTTAGTCGCAAACGGTGGCCTATTATTATTTTATTATTGTTATATAATGATATACGTACAACGGAGTCTTATATTTCTTGTCTTTTCAAAATTATATTTGTCTGCAAAGGAAAGGCACATGAACGCAGGCGAAAGTCAGAAAACTCTACGGGGATTCGAAGCCGCAGAGCGCAAGGAAGATAAGAAAAGTTTATTAAAGAAAAAGCGAAGAGTGAAGAATACAAATGGAATGGTAGAAATTTTCAGATGCATACCAAATATGACCACGGACTGTAACACAATGGGCATGTTAAGAACGAGAACAACAAATAAATACAACAAAAGAAGAGATCAGAAAAGAGCGAGGAATAATACGAAGTATATGATAAGGGCCCGTCCGTCAGGCCGACTGTCCGTCCGTCATGCCGACTGTCCGTCCGTCAGGCCGACTGTCCGTCCGTTTAGGCCGACTGTCTGTCCGTCATGCGACCGTCAGTCCATGAGTCCGTGAGACCGTCCGTCAGTGCGTTCGTCAGTCTGTCCATGAGTCCGTCCGTACAACAAAACAAATTAACGAATGTGTTTGCCGACCTGCCATTCTCCAGCGCGGGGGGCACTTTCACGTGAACTAGCGGTATATAAGTTAGCGGCGAAAATCGCTTGGCGGGAATCGATAACGAATGAAATCTTCGTGCTGATGCGGTTGTGCTCGCAAGCCTCGACTATATGACTTGTCTCTCTGGCGCCATAGGACTGCAGGCCAGAAGCGCGACGCGATATAAGATGAAAATTAATTGTTCAAGCAATCAATGGCAAATAATATCTTTCTGACTTCAGGGAGTGAAGGGAGGAATGACTTTCATACATGGGACTGACACGCATTCTAAAGCAAGCGTTTATGTGTAGAACGCGAGGTTGAAGACACAGAGGCAGATCGTTATAGATATGAAATTGGTGGAAGTCAGAACAGGTCATGATCCCATCCTTGGAGTAGAGGAGAAGAAGATGATCGTAAGGGTGTCAACTCTGTTATTTGTTAATACGAACATAACTGCGTCATCGCAGGCCAGTACCCATAAAGCTGAAAAAGGATACTGTTATTTTTTAATTGCTGAATTATTTGCAGAGCTAAAAATTAATCTTAGACCTAGCACCGCTTTAACCGCCGGGCCTGGCCGTGCCACTGCGCTGACAGAGGGCCCACAACGGGCGGGTGGGTGACGCAACGGCGCAGAAGTGGATGTGGGGAGGGGGCGAGATGTTTTCGTAAATTTCACTTTACGACGCTCCTATTCGTCCGGTGTTACGGTGTTGGATTCAGGAAGCATGTCGCCATCGCGCTATAAGGCCACATTTTAAAATTTGTTCTCAGAAGTTTGAGAACTAATTTCAAATTCGCGTTTTTGTTTGATGTTTTGGAAAAAGGTCGTCGTAGCGTAAATTCTATTTTAAATAGGCGTTAAATGCCGTTTACAGATCGAAAATCGAACCATTAGTTCAGACGTAATCGGTAAAGTAAATTTTACTCATTTTGGTGCTGCCACGTGGTGGCTACAAATTGTACTAGTGTCGGGACATTTAGCCTTAAGAGGGTACGTGTAGTTAGCACGTAGACATCCCCACGCCGTATTCCGATCTTCTCAACCAGAGAAGTGAATTATCTCATCGTCACACAGCAACATATACTGGGACATTGCAAGGAACTATTGTCGTGGCTCGACCAGGAATTGAACCCGGGACCGCGTTTATGAAAGCGAGGACGCTGACCAAGAGCTAGCCTCGAACTCTATTGTCTCACTTAGCATCATTAAATGTGTGAAGTTCGTCTTTGATATGATAGTTGTGGTATAGGATCACAATGTTCCACAATTTTTATGAAAGGGGAGACAAATATTCTTCATTATTCCTGACGTTTTACATCATAAAATTTGTATTAACCCTCTGACAGCACGAAGATTAACTTACCCGTGTCAAAAAGTTCGTAAATAAATGACAGACACTTTCCCTAATATCTCAGTACGCATAATTTATTATTCATAATGCAATTCGTCAGTTGATACCAGCCCTTTTCCGGGCTCCCTGCCTTCCCCTCGAGCTGGAAATGACCTCGTCCCGGGCCCTCATCCCCCTCCCAGTCCCTCCCAATCGACGCATCTCCGTCGCTGTCGAAGCTGACGCGCGGGGCTCCGCTAACTCACGGAGACAACCCTCGCCCGCGCTTCCAACCTGCCCCCGCCCGCGCCCCACCGTCGCGCCGCCAACCACCCGGAGCTCCCCTTGTAACGCCCTGCCACCCGGCTCGCACCGCACTTACCATATTCTGAGGGCAGTCCTCATCGTGGACGTCAAGGTCTTTTGCATCGTCTAGTACACAGTAGTAACAAAGAAATCTCCTACAACGTCCCTCTAGGAGTTCCTGGTTGTACTACAAAAGAAATGAGTGGTGTGATAAGTGATGTGATGATTGTGTCAGTTTCATTAGGAGTGGAATATGTGGTTGTTGTTTTTTTGACATTTTTTTTCTACCAGTCTTCTAAATGCTTGCCAGATGGCTTGTTTGGTAGGTAGAAGTTCTTTTTTTTAAAGACATTTAATTTGATATTAATGGAGAGATTGCTGGAAGATGGTTGAAGATTATTTCGTGTCTAGAAAGTGAGTTGGAAACAATGAATGTTGTGGTGTTTTTAACACAATCAAGAATGGCATTCGGTTATTCATTATTATAATTAGTCGGTTCTTGTGTCAGGAAAGTATTTTTGAAAGTAATAAGCCTTTTGTAAGTAAACAGTACATATTTGCTTAGTCATTTGTCTTTTTTACGTCCCCTTACAGTTCCCATAGTTTCATCGCCTTTCTTCTGTATCATTCTTTATCAACTCTATTTTCGCCAGCATCTTTACAACCCATACATTTAATTAACCATTAATCAGTCAACACATTCCTTGTTCCTTGTCCGCCCAGCAACGTACTCACGAAAAACTGCCCCTACCATTCGTTTGTCCCCATATCATTCATCTTATCCTCTCACATCCTCCCCTCCATCGTCACCACCACTACCACCACCACCACATATTCACGCTCACCCTCTGTACTCGCGTCCTGACACTCCATAATCGCGACTCCTTTCCGAACTGCACAGACGCTGCCTTTGCTGTGAAGAAGCCACCCTGCATCCCCAGACCTCACTCTCATTCCTTCCCTGCCTCAGCTCCTTCAGCCGATGCAACAGTTTCCGCCCTTGCGCCCTTAGTGCCCCCCTATCTTCACTTCCTCGTGGCACGTCGTCCCGCCCCGCCCCCGCCCCGACGCGCCCACGCCGCTGATCGCATTATAACGAGCTGCCTGCGTCGCGCAGCACCGGCGATGAAATAAAGCGACAAATTTGCGCGCGGGAGTGCGTTTCTCGGGAAGTCGTGAAGGGTGCTCGCGTTCCACGGAGCACACCCTCTCCACGGACCACTTGCTTCGCACCGGCTTCCTGAATGTGCCAACGACGCCATCTTCTCCGGAGGAGGGCTGACGAAATGTCACTCGAGAAGTGCGAGTCGAAAAGTTCCAATGCGTCTGAATGTTGGCGCACGACTTTTCCATTTTTGTTTTACCTTGAGTCGCATTTGAAATCTCTACACTCGGACTCTTAATTTCTTTCTTGGAGAATTCTTTTGCATTAATTTATTAGATAGTTTATTTTTTGACCACCCATGTACAGGGGCTCCTTACTCTCAAAATCAATATGGTTCCAAGCTTGAAACCATTAGTCAATTAGTAAATTTAATGTCTTGTATAATGTAAGTGTAATTTCTTGTACATCATGTAAATATGTAACTTATAAAAAATATCAGAGAATGTTTTAACCCTAACCAGTAAAAGAGTAAAAACCTGCATATTTAAGTAACTAGAATATGTAGGTGAGTAAGCTTTTACAGCAAGTAACCTTTTCTCTAAGAGTTGTTCCAGAATTTTATTTCGTTTTTACTTAAAAATATTGTATAAAAATACTTTCACTTTTTTAAAATATTTTAAGTTTGGTTCAGAAAATTGAATTGTAAAATAAATAATCTAAAATGTGTTAATTTTTCTAATCAGATGCCCTACATTTCTTTCCTTTTTTTCCTTGGATACCTTTAGACTCCAATGAAAATGTAGATTTTCCCTCCTTATTCCTTTAGATAATAAATTAACTTTTCATATGTAAATAAACTTTTTTTCTTTGTTACATATACGTGCCTCTTCCCAAACGTTTTTCGCACACGCAGCCGTATGCAACACGCGCGCACGTAACGATCAGCGTGCTAGTAAATTTCCAAGGCTTGAATGTGCGCGCGAGGGCGGATACTGCGCGGCGATAAACCCGCAAGAAGAACATTCTTCTTCCTTATGAGGTGTTTTTGCGGACGCCGAGTGGCTTAGGACCATCTATTGACTTTGAAAGGCGCTCAGTGTTTTCTTCCGGGGGAGGGCGGGGGGGGGGAAGAAAAGAGGAAACCGCGAGGGGGCATCGCGGCCCTCGCGACCTCCTCCTCTCCCGAAGAATGGAAGCCGTTAAATAAAACATGGCGTTCCGCAGGGATGGGGCGCTTTGAATACGCAGACGCCACTGTTGGCTGCGTCCGCAGACGGAGATGTTGACGTAATCAGCGGCAAACGTCAGAAAACTAGTGCGCTCTACTGTAATATATTTCCGATGTGATCTTTGTTCCAGTTTGTTCAAAAGAGATCTTCCTTTATTGTGTTCCTTTTTTGTTCGTTGTGTAACTTATTGAAAAGACTTTTGCAAATTATGTTTTTGCCCTCATTTCTGCACCTAAATGATGGAAGCACGGAGATGGAACTACTGTTACTGCAATCATTAGAAATGTTGCTGACGTTCAGAATATGTGTTATCGTTGGATATGCTGCATATTCCTATTGGCATACTGATGCAAAATCTTCTTTGCGTTCTCAGGCATGAAAACGTTAAGTAAACATTCTGCTTGCGACAACGTAGAAATTAGTCATGCTTTTTTTAACGTTCCTCAGCGAAATATGTGAGCGTATCGTTTTTTGAATATTGAAGGTATTTTTGATACATTAAATGATTTACAAACCATTGGAACTTGTTGAATCTTGTTCTTCTAATGAACATGACTGGTGACAGGAGTTCTAGTTATTATTCCCTCCGAAACATTGCGCGTCTCACATAAGGACACATCATTCTTCTATTTGTTATGGCATCAAACAAGCTAATGTGTCCATTTTACACAGTGCACTTATACAGTGCATAAAATTTAACTTCGCTGTTCACAACATAAATTAGGAAAAGAAATATTAGTAGCTGATAATTACGTAGCCGTTATCCAATATAGGTAGATAATTGAATGAATATCTAATTTAAGAGCGCGAAACTGGCAAATATAGATTACCAATGTCGTTCATCTTTAATCAAGAGTTGCAGAGTTTAGAAATCGATACGGAAAAACAACTTTTCGCCACTCCGCATTCGATTGGAGAGTAAACTTTTACGACTCCCCTCTATCGAAGATATTCCGAGATTCCTGTTTCTATCAACGCTTGAACGCCCTCTCAATTGGGCCGTGGAGAGACGTCAGCCGTTTCATCTGGAGGTGAAGCAGGGTGTTTTCGTGGAAGCGGTTGACGTCACTCGTGAAGAACATCAGGGATCTGCGTTGCTTCCTTCAACCCCCGCCCCTTCCTCTCCCTCCCTCCGACTTCCCGCCTCCCGACCTTCCCCCTCACTCCGCCGACCCCATTCCGCCTCCCATCCTGCCGCCTCTCCACCCGACTCCCCTCCACCCCGATCCCCCACCCGCCCGATTCCCCCCCACCCCGATGCTCCTCCGCAGCACCAGAACTCCGCTCCTCTCCACTCCACTCCGATTCTTGTACTTGCACATATCGCCGCCTCGAGACAGCCCCCGCCGCGCCCCCTTTCCTCCACCGCTTATGCTGGGCCGCACAGCCTTCGTCTCCCACTGACACACCGCGAGCCGAAACGCAGCTTACACTCATCCTATAGTGACTCGTCCGCTCATCCCTTCTTCACCTCGTCATCCCCCACTCCCTCCCTTCACAGTCCCTACTCTCTGTACGACTGCCTCTTACTCGCCGCATCAGCGACCGTGCTCCCTTTATTCATTCTGAATAGAACCTCAGCTCCAGCCGCGCGCCTTCAGTACCGCCGCCACGCCCTCCAGCTCTCTTCCCTACCTTTCTCTCGCTCGCAGCTTCGCATCCTATGAGGATTACGTGCCTGGCGTCGGACAGGTGGCTCAATTTCAATTGATGCCATAAATTGACCGAAAATGACCGATCTACAGTTAGTGCTTGCCCCTTCGGATTCCGGCTCTATTAGTAGCACTACTCTTCATCTGTCACTATACTGCAACTTTGCCTGCTAGTGTGCTAGTAACACCACACTTGCCCGCTCAGCGCACAGCGAGCACTACCCCGCATCGACTATTCACATGCGTAAATTTGTATAAACGACTCGCTCTTTCCGCTCAAGGCTGCGCGCATTATAGAATAGAAAGGTACTAAGGAATATTCATTTCTGCGCGTAGTTGTGTATCTTTTCGTCGGGTATGATCGGCATAGAACAGGGTTGGCTTCTAAACGCTCGCACTTGCAATATCACTCCTCTCCACGGACCATATATCGTTACTCACAAAGACTATAACTCAGATTAGAGTTCATTGTCCTAATGCAAAACCTACTCATTCTCGTAACATGTCTCTAGATAACGAAATGTCACTCCCAGAAGTCGCAGAACATTTAAAAGAATAAAATATTATATCATCAAATATAATCAAGTAAAAAATTGAATATTAGGAAAACGTCATACTAATCGATTCTATATTCTCATATAACGCTTGTTCAATCTTGTTGTATTCGCGATTTGAAATCTTTGCATCACGGACATATCCAATAGTTTTCCAATTGGCGTACACAATGAAATTATTCTGGCATAGAGTATTTGATATTATAGGGGTTTTAATATTTTAATTTGTATTGACACTACTCGATTTAAACAGCTATTCTATTATACTCTACTGCTATTGAAAAATGTGAGATTATCAAAGATATAGACTGGATGAATATAATACCCGGCTAGTCAGAGATAAAACATACAAACCATGATACGTACTTCACGTATAATTGTCCATATCATGAGTAAATAGTTTGGAATTTCTTAACAAACTATACTCACACAAGATACAACAAGACATTAGTGAATCTATTAGAATAAAATTGTAGTATCCGAGTCTAAACCGCAGTATTCAGATTTGACAGCAATGTCCTGTGATTCGTTTTTATACTCAGTTGTATACGTGAATTTAAGTAGTATGCGATATAATAATTGGAGGAAAATGTACTTCGGCACCTAGGACTAGTGAGTGAAGATAAGTAAGCAATATACTATCGCCTTAACCAAAACGCCCTCAACCTACTTTATGCTGGCGATCAGCATATAACGGTAAGTTTTCCAAGAGACTAATGTTATGTGTTTCAAGAGAAGTGTGCCGGATCGGAATTGAGTCCAGCTGTACAGCGACAAAAGAAACAATTTGAACGAATAGAATTTGCCTCCAATAAAAATGAAACAACAGAACACAGCGCAACAACCGAGGATCTGGCTACTAAGACTGCAGTCACCACGACATCAACGCCGAGCCTGCATTATCTCAACAAACCTTATCAATAAATCGCAGGCTACTACCAATGTTATCTATGACCAGGAATGCCTATACGCTGCTGATTCGCTACGTCACAAAAATAAGTTACGCTTCTCCTGTGCGAAAGCGTCCACCTAAATCCCCACACTTACCTTACCTTCGCCTGGCGTCGAGGTGTAGCGAAATTATCGATATACGAGAACATGCCTCATTTTCTTTTGTTTTCAATATCAATACTATATAGACAGTAGTTTTGTACTACTTCCATAAATACATCCTCACTGGACAAATTAATCTATATATTATTTACTCCGAAGGGACGTTAACCGTAATGAATAATTTTTTACAGCAGAGATCGTCCTCCTTTTTAATTTTTCATTATCGTGTGTAGCAACTCCTCTTTGGTGTCTTTAGGCTGGATCATCATCACTCTAGGAGATACAAGCCTTTCATGCCGCTCGTCCAGTTTTATATAGGTAATTCTGTTATGATCTAATTCAAATGCAAACTGTTTTACTTTGAATATCTGTCAATGTCTTCTCAATTTTGAGACTATGTAAAAATTCGCAATGTATTGTTTAAATCAACCACCATATATAGCACTTTCTGCATAGTTAAACTGTAAACTATTTCCCATATGCTTCCATAAAGCATGTTAAATGTTCTCGCTTCACTCCTTCTTATAATTTTCACAACCTCTATACATTATCCCCCCTTCCTCCTCTCTCCGCTCTCCCGCATTTTCCTCTATATCATCATCGCCTCTAATTACTAGATCCCATCTTGAATGTTCATATACTTTCTACTCTGCTCACCTCTCTTGCTTCTGCTCTCCGCTCGTCCTCTCTTCTGTTTTATGCACTAATGCCCATCCGCTGTCTCTTTTCCTGCTCTGTCCTACTCTCGCGAGTCGCTCTTTTCTACAATTCTCCTACTCCTCCGCGCATGTGCTCTTTACTTCTATTGCTCAGCTTCGACCAAGCCATCATTCTCTCTCCGTCTCCAATCTTCCTCTCCTCCCCTCCTCTCTTCCACCATCTCCCTCCTTCCCCTATTCTTTTCGTATCTCACTATCTTCAGCGCGTGAACACACATCCTCCCTTTTTGCCCAGCTTCTTCCTTCCTCTCTGTGTCTCATTCTTGTTCCTGTAGCATTACTACCCTTTCCCTTCAGCAAACCCTCTGCTCACTATATTAGTATTTTATCACTCTTGCAATCACTCACTCCATTGTAACAGCCATCCGCGCACTGTTATACATCTACTAAATACCGAAACATGTTAGTGCGTTTTTTTGGCCCATCATTCAATGTTGGTACATATCTCTACCGGTACAAAGTGACTCATTTCTGGCTAGGCAAGCGATTGCGTAAGCGCGCCTACGGCCCATTATTCCAGGCAGCAGATACAAGATGTTTTAAAAACCCCCGTGGACGGCCCGTTTTTGCACACGTCCGTGGGACAATAAAAACCATCTTACGATCTACCAAGCCCAATGCCCTTCCTCAGATGAGCGCAACCTACGAACTAGCGAATGCCTAACGTGGCAACAGAACGCAATGCATCGCGCAGCCAGCACGGCGTTCTTTCGGTACTATCGGGAGAACTGGCGCCCCGCGCGAACGCACCCGCCCGGACGGTTGGAACCTGCACCGAAATAGTACTTTGTCAGTGCTACATCTTCATTGACAAAGCTAACAGTGCCCCGCTATGCACACCTTTTTACATACAAAAAGATAAGACCCCTGCGCTGGTCATCCGCTTATCGCGAAGGTTCGATGTTTGTAAATTCCTCTTTACAGTGTCCCTAGCGCTAGAACTGAACACATCAACTGGAACAATCAATGTCTTAATAAGAACGCCAGTTGCACTGGAACCGACAGCTGATGGACTACCAGATTACCCAACCGAACCCTTCGACTATCAGGTTAAGACCAGTTTACCAATTGTATCTGAGGAAACACAGATACCATAGCCTGGTGGGTTTTTTCCACCGAACATAGCGGAGTTTCCCCCCCAAATTGCGAGCCACGGTAGAAGATGCTCCTTTCATGTATACTCCAATAGATCACAGATCGCTCGGGATGGAATCAGCAGCCTGCCACGCCTCATAAGCCACTGAGATACAATCTTAAAGACACGCGAATCTCATTTCCATTTCAAGAAATTGTGTTTTGATAATCTCATTCATCAATTTGCGTAAATTCTATTTCAAACATTAATGTATCGAAACGACGGTAACATTCTTAACAATTCCCATAATTAATCCATCTTGATAGATTCCTGCCAATTTTATAATGCTGCTTTAACACAAAAATTTTTCCTTTCCCACTAAGCTATCCTAATACAACTGTTTCAAATTTACATTACACTCAAGTTGTATAAATAACATACTTATTCTCCTGTAATTTTTAATACTTTATATACATTAACTCTGTTGTATTGTCATTAGTGACT
>BOPP01000040.1:37773-104408 GCA_017312745.1 Gryllus bimaculatus | reverse complement strand
CCAGCTGTGCTAAGTCTCATTGAACCTCGTAAACGTGGAGATGCTATGCCTCAATAAAACTGTACGTAATAGACCCCGATTTACCAGATACGGTATTACTTGGGTAACATTTATTTTGAGTAAGAGACATTTTGCAAACCTGGTGAGGAAAAATGTAATGAGGTTGGAGTTTTGCACAATTTCAGAAGACTACGATTCCTACTACCGTTACACTGGAGGTACGTTTATGTTAGAGGATGACAAAATAAACAGAAAATTCTAAATATTCTACTAGCAGATAATAATATTAGAAACAAATTTCTTCTTTCTAGAACGTTTCATACGTAAATGTTGATGCTCATTATTGAAATTGTGAATGTGGAATGCCACCACTCAGTTTAATGATTTGAAAAAAAAATATTTTAAGAAATATTTTGTTTGCATTTGGTTTGTATAATTGATAAACTTCATGTATGACGTGAATTGATACTGTTCATAGTGGGGTTCTCTCCTATTATGTGATCATTTCTTATGTTCCACTTTTCCCCCATGCCAATTGGTGAAATTATATTACGAGTTCAATATTTCCACGTACTTGCCTTCATTATTAAGTGCTTTAACTCAGAATCCTCGAATTGTTTAAATGTCCTGATTTATCGTTTACAGTAAGATCCTGGAAGTTGGGAAAGAGAATAACTTCTCTAAAGGTATAAACGTAACCGATGCGCATGCCTGCATTTGGTAGGTACGCTTTTGAGTAGGAGTGTCTGTGCGTGCACGGACTCATTAAAATTCATTAAAGCAGACTGTAATTACCCTCGGTTGTAAATTATGATAATGACTTGTTTCACGTATTAATTGCGGAACCTTACTTTGTTAGGGTAATGATTGAGGAACGTAGTATTTCTACGCTACATTAATGTGTACTTCAAGCGGCACGATGCTCTAGTACCAGGTTGCGTAATGCAATATATCGACGTAAGCAAGTTACTGTTAATGAGTTCGTTTGACATGATGATGTGTAAGTGCACACGAAGAAACTTTCAGGATTCACTATAAACGTACTTATTATAGAATGAGATGTATCTAGACATCTGCAAATTAATGTCGTAGAAACGGAAATAAGTATATTTACTGAAATATTAAAAGATTTTAAGAGTTCTCTTTTTTCAAACATTACTTCATTTTATGGGAGAAATCACCAATGAACATTTACGATATGCATAAAATCTATATTCCTAAACTTCAAATATTGATTGAATTTTTAAAAAATGTAATTATTTGAAAATAGATAGATTCTGGATCTTCAGGAAGAAAGATGAGTAGATTCAGTAGGACGTGAACTGTACGAAATAAATGTGTTATGTAATAGTGTTGTTCAAATGAAATGTATAGAACATTCAGTTTTACTGCACTGTTGAAGGCGAAGTTTCTTCGGTAGTAGTCTCTGTTTTTCATTTATCACTTTCATTTATTCTTCAGATATGTACAAAAATAACATGTGCAGATTGGATTTTTACGTTACGTGCTAATAGATTTTTAATTTCTTACAGATCTCATTTCTGAGTGCCCGGATCTTCGCCTGGAACCTTCAAAATGACTGAAATGGTGAGTTACAACGTCTGCAATTTTAACGTTTCTGCCAATGAAACACCTTAATTTCTGGGAATTTATTTACCAAGAAAATGGTGTTTCGTTGCTTCTTGTTCCTTCTGAGTGCAGACAGTTGCTGGCTACCCAATTATCCGACGTCCCGTAATTTAACAACACTGCCAAGGCGCTGCCAGCGGTGGAATTGATTAGATAAGGCTTGGAGAAACGCATAATGAAATTGTTCCTCGGGCGGCGTGGGCGGAATGCGGCTGCGAGGCACGCTTCGCCCACCCTCTCCCCTTCTACCTCCCACTCCCGTGCCCAGTCCTTGGCGGTCGTGCCACCAGGCACCACTCGCCCTGGATCCCTGATGACCGAAGACACTGCCGGGGAGGTACTGCCCAGGACGGCGTCTTAAATAGTATTTGAATTCATGTAAAGTTTCTGCTGATTTGAATACTGCTCAATAAACGATAAATATTTCATATTTATTTCAGTGTAGAAAATATTGTTTCCTGAATTATATAATCGGTTGCGATGTGTTGAAAAATGAATATAGTATACCGTTAAATTCAATATAATTTAAGCTAATTGATCCAATTGATCTTTCACCCAATTTCAATTGTCTACTATTAAAAGTACATTACGTACATGCCATCATTCTTAGTCGGAATGTGGCGCAAGTTGCGTTAGCCTTGTTAGTGCAGTTTATTTTCGGAATCGGACTCAGTGGATTTTTTGCACGATTGAAACTTATCAAATCAAAAGCTTTGTTATTTCTCTTTTTTTAATTTTTTATAAAAAAATGTCGTTTACAGTGCATATTTCGAAAAGTTTACATTATTTTATTTACTGCGCACATTTTAGTATTCTAATGTGTCGTTCTATTTTTTCTACTTCATGGGCAGGATGTAAACGACAAAGTACCAGAAGCTAGTTCATGGCGTTGTATGGCTGTGGTTTAATGACCAATCATGTGTATTATTTGATGGCAAACTGTATGAAGGTTTCCCCCTTTACAATCCCAAGAAGAAAACCCTTGGTCTCAAGCTGTACGACTGCCTCACTACCATATTCACTTCCTGACAGTGTTAGAAATAAGACTGCTATGCAAAAAGCAAGATGTTTTGAAACATTGACAATAATTTCAAATGTTTGAAGAAACAGTAATTGTTTTCCCTAGCATATGCAATAATATCTCAGTTGTTGATTATTCATTTCGTATTTGTATTTTTTGGTTTCTTTCTATTCTGTAATTTTTGCTATATTAATATTTCTCTCAGAGAAAAATGTATTTTATTTCACTTTATTCGCTTCCTCTGCGGATGTTCTTTGTTTCCTGAACATTAATGTCAATGTTGAGTTAAAAGCAACACTTCCTGCATTTGCATGTGTAATGCTCATTTTTCCTAGTCAATGAAATTGTCGCGTTTTTGTTTCTGTGTGCTTTTAAATTTCTCATACAAGATCTGCAACCAACATTAAAGTTTACGTTCTTACTCTTCCCGTAGTTTTTTAAGCATTTATGATACAATACTCTCCGACTCTATTTTTTGTAATGTGTTAAAGTTATTGCTCCAATCTTTCATTGCGTTCGAGAAAACAGGCACGAGGCTCCAAACAGTCACTGTTAAGTTGGCGCTTGGGCATCATGCGACTACATTGGTAACTGAAGATGAGTATATGTCTCATTCTGTCCTTTACCACAACAATGAAAACAAACGCGTTCTTTTGTACCTTGATGAATAATATGAATGCTATTCACGATAGACGAGGGATGAGGATTTTATCACTTCTTCTTTCTTGGACAGAGAATTACGGTAGTTGTTTGCCATTGGCTTCCATTGGACGATGTAATAATGAGGAGTAATTGATGTTTGATTAATTATGACTGGGATGGTTTAGGAGGATTATGTAGTGCTAAGAAAAACCAATCATGACATTAAGTGATGGAAACATCCATGCGTCTGTAGTTGAACGCTTTTGAAGCCCCTACGTCACCGAGGCAGACTATCCTTAATTATTACGAAACCATTAGCCAGTATCCAATTAGATGGTAGATAAAATCACAAACTCCACGTCGTATACTAGTGATGTTTATAAAAGCTCAAGTTATTTCATTTCCTGAGCAGGAATATAATTATCCGATCCAAAATATCAATTAAGGGCAAAATCTCGTTACCTCATGCGTTGAAGAAACGCCTCAGTGATGAGGGTACCTTCGAATTAACGGTGTGGTGAATGTCTCCCCTTGCTACCCCGACCGCTGCTGCCTCTAACCCTTCGCGAGTTTGCTGCACTTCGCGATAAGCGCTGCTGCGGAGGGAGAAAAAGCTGAAACGCCTTTGGAGAAGAGGGCGGTCGTCACTTGCCACCGTGCGGCAGGGTGTTTCTCGCGCCGTCACTGCTGTCACCACCACCGCCGCCACCGCCGGCCCGCCTCCATCTACGTTTCCGCCGCCTCAGACCACACCCCCGCCGGCGCGGGCCTAATCTCGGCGCGCGATGTAATTTGCCTAATCTTGTCTGCGGGGGAACAGCTTAATTAAGGACGCGACGGGGGATATCGGATGTCATCATATCACCTTAACTAACCACTGACGCCTCCCGACGCCGACGCCATATCGGTTCTGTTACATCCTTTTCACATCAGCCGCAAAAATATAAACAGATGTGATCAGTGGCCAACATTCGACTACAAGTATTGAAACTAATTCGTCCACGTTTACGCCTCATGATATCTACCTACCTTATGATATCTCTCTAGTAGTGTGCCGCTTCTAAAACTATTTGTTACTCTTACATGGTTTGATCACTAACACGTTACAAGAACTTATTTGGGAAAATATTTACGCATACTTATTCTTTTACCTCTAAATACAGTTTATATTATTTCAATTTTACCTTTTTTTAAATTCATGAATCACAACGAGCAGACTATTTAATTGTAGTGAATCGATTCTATTCACAACAATCGTTTATTCTCTCTGCTAGAAGTCTGGGCATCAGTTTTTCATCAACATTTTCATCCAACAAGTTATTTAAACAAACATAATGTAACAAAACCTTTTCTCAGTATTTACGTCGTCACTATAGCAAATGTAAGTCTAGACATTTTTAAGAATTGAAAGATCAGAAAAAAAAACACTATCTATACTATTTGCAACAGGAATCTCCCCAAATTGCAGGCGCGTTGTTAATGTCGAGATAATAACGGGAATATTTACAGCCGGAGCTAGGATGCACTTTATTTACGTGGGTAATTGAGAACGAAACGTGAAAATGGACCCAGCCAGGCGTGAGCTCGTTTATACTAGGTCGTGGTACACAGGCGATAACATAAACTTTTTCCGCCCACCCATAACGCTACTACGTTGGTTGGCGTGCACCAGAGCACGGCAGCGCCTCATTTCCTGGTTGCAGAGCCCTACACTCTGGCTGCTGATTTCTTCTGGTTTGTGTTGATAATGTGTGTTGAATTTCTAAACAGAATGTGATTCTTTTGCCGCCATATACGAGGTGGATAGAAGGAATAAATATTGTGTTATGTGAGACGTTAATAGTACTAATCTGCTTTAGTTGTTTCTTCTCAGGTACCACTCGCGTAAACAGATCTATGTAAATTGCATAATAAACACACCATCCAAGCAATATTGGGGACATGCAAGTTTCAGATTTCTGTAATCGACTGCACATTTTTAATGCAAAACTATTTATTGGAATTAAGCTATAAAACATGATTAATGAACTGCAGCATTAAAAATGCTCTGAACAAAATCACATGTGTTTTTTCCGAAAGTTTCTCGCATACTTCTCAAGAACAAGACATAAAATACTCTGTTATAACACTGCAATAAATGATATATTTTAACAAAAACATTTTTTACGAATACTCCAATAACATAGTATGCTATTGTATAAATACCGTTCAAGAGTTCTTTGCATACCAAAAATATCACAATACTTGCTGTTCCATAACGAAACACATGAAAAGCCAATATTTAATGGCGACCTTATCCTGGGAGCC
This sequence comes from Gryllus bimaculatus, assembly GCA_017312745.1. Classification (NCBI taxonomy): domain Eukaryota; kingdom Metazoa; phylum Arthropoda; class Insecta; order Orthoptera; family Gryllidae; genus Gryllus; species Gryllus bimaculatus. The sequence goes on along the minus strand of BOPP01000040.1, from coordinate 98,809 downwards.
TTGCTTTTGCATGGCAGATTGCATGTCGAACTCAAAATATTGTGTTGACTGCTGCAGATACTGCTATTGGTAAATAACATTGAATCTATTGATTTACTTCTGCATAAATAATAAATTATTGTAAGGAGACAGAAATTAATATATATAAACCTGAAAACTTGCAACGCTAGATAAATTCATTACGAGGTAGAGATAGTTTTTAATTTTCGATTCTCATTATTTCGTACCATGTGAAAAAGGCCGCTAATGAAGAATAATATATAAAATATTGTCATATTTCAGGAGAGTCGATGTTTCTATAGTAAGAGATCGTATTATATGTGGAAAAATTGAATTGAAATAAAGGTATATTAAACCAATTTTTTTTAAAACAAGATTTTTTGTGAAGATGTTTGCAAGAAATGCGTCAGGGCTAAAGAAAGCACTGATTGAAATAAAAAATTAACTATCTAATAAATGAGAAATGGAGTGAACTTGAGAAAGATTAGAAGTGCACTTTATAAGGAGCCGAGGACCCAGCTGTGCAAACCCAGCGCGCTGTCAAGTGAGCCATGAAAGCGGGCTCATCGTGTGTCGAGCGACGCTTTTTTATGTATCATCCGCCACCGCCGACCCCCATTGCCATCACCGTTACCACCGTCACCGACTATGTCTCTGACTTTGGCTCTAAAACCGACTCTGATTCCGACACCACCAATCCCACCCCACCCTCTTCTCCATCCCTGCCCCGTCACCGTCACCAACACCACTGGCACCTCCATCTCGGATACCTTCGGCACCGCCTCAGACGCTTCTTCCGTCACGAGGCTATGGACCACACCGCCACCTCCGCTGCCTCCACCGCCAAATTCCCCACCACCCTTTCGTCGCCACCGTCCCCGCCTCCCGCACCGTCCCCGCCGCTGTCGCCGTGGGGCACGGCTCGTCCCCCGCCCCGCCGCTGCGGGGGGAGGGGGGAGGCGCGGTGCCTCGTTAGGGCGTGCCCGGCAACGCGGCGCAGGGCTCTCCTCTCCGCGCCCTCGACGAGACGCGGCTCGAGGGCGGAGGGCGCCGCCGCTGCAAATTGGGCGCTTTATGAAGCCGCGCTGGCTGCGCCCGCCCGCTTCCACGCGCACCCCTCGCTGCCCCCTCGCGGCGCCAGTCGATGCTCCGCCGCCTGTTGGTGGTGTGATCTCGCTTCACTGCGTTTTCAACTTCATATTTCAGTGTTTTCCAAACAGTGTTCCACGCTATGGCCTGGGTAGATGATCTAGTTGTCAGTAGAATGCAAAATGCAAGGTTGGTCTCACTTCATCAATGCAAATTTTTCATATCTTTTATCGGTTTTGATTATAAAAAAAGAACATTTTCGTCCACCTTATTACATGTGGTTCACGATGATAGAAGTGCTAAAATGGTAAAGTGTCTGTTTCCGTGCGTTTATTTAACAGATCAAACAAAAAATGTGTTGGTAATCGTGTAGAATAGATTTCGTGTGACACGATCTTCTAATATTAAACAAAATGTATTGTTTTTTAGAGTGTAACTATGTATTTTGTATCAAACATATACGATGGATCTTTCTTCGCTCTAAACTTGGTCCATTACTTGGAGCAGAGCTTGAGTGTGGTGCTAATATAACAATCGAAGTTCGTAATCCATTAATTTTGTCAGATACGTGGGACAGACAAGGAACTATTTCTTTTTAATTCTTCATACATGTGTTTAAAGTCCTTTGAAGAAACAAAATCTTAGTTTCGCACTTGTACACAACATAATAAACAAAAGAATAAATCAAAAGAAAGATTCGAGTCCTCTGGCATATTGTATAACTTCTATAATATTTTCTACTGTATATTACTTTCTAATATAAATACAGAAAAACCATTTAAAAGTATTTCAAGACTGAGACAAGACGGATCGTTTTGTTACAAAACTACTAAAATATTTTATGAAACTAAATAAAAACGGGAACCGTATAGTTAAATAGTTTGATGTTGGTCAGCAGCTTTCAGTAGTTTATCAATCTGTGTAAAAGTTCACACTACTACTGGAATGAAATGCATTATTTTTTATTGTAAATGTGAAAGTGTGCTGATTTTGTTTGTATGAATTAGTATCTCACTTTTTCATGAGTCAATACGTTTGTGAAAACTCGCTTTATGTGTTTTGTGATCGTATCACTTCGTTGCCACGCCCACGCTGCTTCATTGCCACATTATTTCGCACCCGCCAATTAACGTGCTCTGCCCTCTTGCATGGTGCTTGAAGGCAGATCCTTGGTGTTATCTTGCCGCGTTGTTTATTGGATTTTCTTTTTGATTGTTTCCCACTGACAAATTATTTATCGTCTTGCTTCTTTCTTTTATGAACTATTTGTCGGATTAATCTCGTATCCTTGATTCATATAATTCTCCTGTCGTCTGTTCTCTCTTCATGTGTTCTCTCTTCCATTCTTTATCACTAAGTCCTCTTGAATTGCTTCTTCTATCGTTGTTGTTTTTTTTTCACTTTTGTCTGAACTTATTCCTCCCTCTGTGCCTTCATTGTTGCCATTGTGACGTAATATTTTATTTCATAAAATATTTTCGAGAGGGTGACATTCTTAAGTTGAAATGAACTTTACTCTCACTTTTTTGCGAAGAAAAGTAATCGACTTTTTTTATTTCTCCTTTTCCTTTTTCATTTTTTGTGTAATACGTTTTCTTTCACCGTAATATTTTTTATGTTCTTACTAATGCATCACCCACTCTTTCCCTTGCCCAGGAGCATTTTCAAATGTTTTCGAGCAGTTTGTCTTCTAAATAATAATTATTATTATTATTATTATTATTATTATTATTATTATTATTATTATTATTATTATTATTTTAGATTTTCTCGAATACGTTTCCAATTCCTGTAATTCTCTTCTTCTCCCATTCTTTATGTATGCTTTCATTTTCTCTTCGCTTTCACTCACCCTTTTTTGTGCATTTTTTCTAAAGGTACGTAAGTGTTTATTTATTGTGTTAAACACTGTCTGTTGTTATTCTGTATTTGAAAGCTAGACGTTCTTTATTATATGGACAAGTAGTTGTGCAGTTTTGGCGTCATAAATATTTTGTTAGTAAAAAAACAAAATATGCGTTATGAAATATTGTAGGTATAATCATCAGCTCATTATAAACCCCTAAACGAAAACCATTGTGATATCAAAAAAAATAATTGTATATGTTGAATCTCTTTCATCTTCGTTCACCGACTTTGTAGAAATTCGCAATCTAACTCTTTAAAAATTGTGCGTAACTTCATTTTGCTCGCGCTTTTCATCCAGCAACGCGCTTGTCACTCTTCCGCTCTTTTTCCTTTCTCCTTAACCCTTGTCAGCTTCCCCTGTGCTCTTCACACTCGTTTGACGCGTCACGCACCCTCTCTCCGCCGCGCCGCCTTCTTGTACACTGCGCCGCAGCATTACCGCGCCCTTCCGCGCCTCCCTCAGAGCGCTTAAAAACGCGCCGCCGCTACAAAGTCCCCGGCTGCCGCCGCCGTCGCCCGCCGGCGGCAGACACTAACGAGCCGGCGTCAGGGACGCTCCCGCAGGTTAAGAACCTGAGCAGGGGGCGGCGCCGTTGCGCGGAGACAAGTGGCACTGCGAGCGGACAGGGCGTGGGGCGTCACGCTGTGTAATGAGTTGAGTCTTGGATGATTGAAGTTTCGAAATTCATCAACCCTCCTAAAACCTTCGGTTACTTCTCACTTGTGTGTTCTATCAATTTTTAATTGAAGAATTTTAAAAAAGTGCGTTTTGTTCTTTAAGCTTGTGTCTGAAACTTTTGCGGATTATAAAGTCTCATTGATTGAGAAATGAAAAACCTACAGCTTTTGTTTTGCTCGTCAGTAATTATTACTACCCTGAAAAAATTGATTCAGAAATACTGATGCTCAAGAAGTGGTGCCGAAAGTAAGAACGCAAAAATAATCGATGTTGATTTAATTAAAACATCAACGCTAACGAATAATTCAAATAGTGTTTTGCAATGAAGTTTACGTATGTGGCCTAAGCAATAAACACATTACTAACATCGGCAATCAAAACCAGGCACCCAACGACTTTCGTAGAATATATCGTTAATTATTTTCTACCATTGAAACATGAACAGGTGAAGTAGATATTAGAAATTCATGGAATACTGTGAAGAGAAAAAAGGAAAATCGTAGCGTAGAACTTATCATTTATACCAGCGATTTTCAGAGGTGCGAGGAAGAATCCATAAAAAATGAAGCACTAAAAGCGTAAAATTGTTTCTTAAATTACATGAGAAAGGGTGGGAAAGAAAGGGGGTGAAAAAATGGCGTTCCTCGACATCCAATACTGTATTAGAAAATAGAATTAATAAAACTTCTCGGGTGTCAAATAGTACTAAAATTCCGCTTCTACGCTGTTTGAAGTATTTTACTTCTCTATATTTGGATTCTTAGCGACCTGAACTGTTCTAGACACTCGCGAAGAGTTGAAGACATTCGCGTATTGGTTCGCTCTTTTTTACGTACTTAGTGGTGGATTATAAGGAAAGTTAGGTGCATAGGGTCCCCAGGTGCATTGGGCATATTTAGCCATTTTATAAACGCAGTATCTTTTGTACTATGATAATTTAAAATGTTAACGCTTTTTGAAAAAGTACTTCTATCGCTGTTGTTGCCGTTATATTCTTGTCTTTATAGAATCGCAAAAGCACTTTTGCAAATTTACTTTGAAAATGGAAGCTGGAGTTAAATTGTTGGGAAAAAAAGGAAATAAAGATGCGTTTCTGTACAGGAAGGTCTGCAGTTCGTTATGTGCCGTTCTCACATTAAACCATTGGGTAAAATAGTTCCTCTAACTCTTTTGATCCCGAATTTATGTTGACGCAAATATTGTTTAAAAAATATTCCATTGAATAAGGTTTCACGAATGAAAAACAGTTCCTCGCAAGTTTATCGGAGTTTTACAATTTTTTTCTTTTATAACAAATAATTTTTAATATAAATTACATTATCGTTCTTTGGGGGTAAGTTTCTGTAACTACCCTTGCCCTGTGGATCTATCCGTTTAAATTCACTTTCCCCGAGTTGCCTTCTTTCCCGCCTCGTTCGCGCCTCCTCAAGGAGCGCTCTGCGAGGGCGGGCGGGCGGGGCGGAGGCGGGGTCGATGGGCGTGCGTGACCGTGGGGGCGTTCACTTACCGCGGGTGGCCTGCGCAGGTCATTCCCTCTCCTCGCTGGACGGCGTGGCGCCGACCTCCTTGGCCGCCCACCCTTATAAACTGCCTCCCCACTGGGAGCAGCCTTCTGCGCCGTGACGTAGTCTGGCTATGCAACCCGCAGGACACGCACGTTTTGCGGGCCACTTGCGCGAAGCAATGGGCAGGCTGGTGACCCTTCGCGGTTTCTTTGATGTGGTATAGTCAACAAAAGGCATATCGTGTACAATTCGTTTAGTGTCAAACGGCTGTTCGAACAAAAAAATGATTGCACGTAATGCACTCCTCTAGATAGAAATGTCCAAATTATTTATTCCCCTTTGATCCATCTCTCCTCCTCAGGAAAGAAAATATCAATATAACATAAATAAACATCTGGAAATCAGACCAATTGTTATATTTAAATTGAAACTCCATTATTTCTTAAAAAACAAATTTTATATTTTTAAATTAAAAATGTTTTGATGTCCATATATCTCATAGCTGTGATGTGAGTACTATTTCTATAACGGATTTTTCGTCATTACGTTTACTATAACCACGATTGCCCTGCACGTTTCTCTAGACCCCTACAGAACATGCTAAATCTTATAATTCTTCCAGTGAAACAATATATTCTAAATTAATGTCCTTAATTACCCTATGTCTAATAAGAACTGTTTCACATGAACATGATTTATTTCTCGTATTATTCTATTATATAATTGAATGTATGAATACCACAAAATATAGCATTTATTTATAGTTAATATAATAATTGAAAAATGTGAAACATACCCAGGTTACCATAACGTAAGTTTCGTGCAGTTTGAACAAGAAAAGTGAAATACTGAATTATAGTAGTTCCTTTTCATTTAGTTATTGCGTAGAAAATATTATTGTATTTAATATCAACTGTAATTGTAGCCAATAATCTTCAAATTCTTCCTTATTGTATTTGATTAATTAAAGTTTGGGAGCAATACAGTGTAAAATTCACTTTAAAATTCAGGTTTGTCAGATGAATTTTGAATTTGCTAGTCAGAAGTGGCTGGTCGAACAGATCGAATAAATTTCATCATTTTAACATCTCTTTAGTCAATAAATGTTGCTTTTCGTGGGCGATAATGGAATACACAGGACTGATATTTTTACTTCTAGATTGAAATCACAAAACGCAAGTCGACACCGGCGCTTTTTGGCTCCGTTTTCCTAGTCCGTCAGTCTCGCGCCCTTCCGTCCTTTCCGCGCGCACTTCGGGTTTTCCTTTCTGACGCGGGGCAAGAAAAAAAACGTTTGTTTATTCAGGCATCGCTCCGGCTTCTCTGGCTTCGCACCAGTCGAGAGAAACATGAATATTTTCGATATTTTGCTAGCCTCTCCCGCCTCGCGTCTTCGCGATACTGTAGTAAGAAAACGAAGGCATATTTAAGCTTTTGCCAGAAAAAGTGTATCTTGAAGGCAAAGACTATACGACGAAGCAAGCGTCGTTAAATTAATTATTTTTTCACACATAAAGTATTTTTGATAGTTTATGGTTTGTATAAATTGTTCGTTAATGTAGATAAACTTTTAATTTCCACTGTTAAAAATACTGCTTGTATGTGACTGTCCAAAAATTGAGAATTTTCAAGCAAACATTGATAATAACTTTCTCTTTTCCAATACTTTCTAATTTTATTGTTCTGTGAAATATATTACACAAACATATTAATATCTTAGGTTCCGATAGTCTTTACATTTAGGCTTGAAAATTACAGATAAGTTAATATACAAAAGAGAGACAATGCATCAACTTTCATGAGAAGCTCCCTGCATACATAAGAAAGCAGAAATGTGTGTTTCCACATCTTTGCACGCTTCTCAAAGTCAACGGGAAATTATATAGAAAATAGCCCTACTGCTGTTGATGAACACAGGGAAATGCGCGAGTACAGGCTGATGGTGATTTAATCTAGGGAAATTAATGTATGGTTTTTAATCAAGGGTTTTTGCTAATGTTCCCTTGGATATGTGTAATTGGAGAACATAGAAATAGAGATAAAATTAAGACATATAGTCATTACCGAAGCATTTGCAAACTGCCGTGTAAAATATTTCCAGTTGGAGTTTTGGTATTTAATGCAAAATTTTTATGACAAGTTTGAAAGAGTGTAATTTATTTTAAGTTTTCTACCAGTGATCTGCAACCACGATCCAGTTCAATAATTGAAACATTACGCTTTTGGAAACATTATGTAGTACTTGATGGTTAAAGTTATTAATTTGTTTTCGAGGTTATCTGATCATAGCAGAACTCGTCAGATAGTTAGAAAAGAGTGGTGCGAGCAACAAAAGAGTAAAGAAGAGCGATATCTAGGTCATGAAAGTTAGCGCGAGTATTTTTTGCCGTATCGATGTGACATTCCGTTTGCGACGCCTGTACACATAAAAAAGGGAGTTTATAGTTTCCCCGTTCCCTCCGGATGTTAACTTCAAGTCTCAAACCATGCTTTTGTATCTTTCTTGTCTCTAGTTCGCACGCTGCCCTCCTGCTGCGTTTATTTTGATCCATGAAACCTAAAACGCGTTTGCAAAGCTGAAACTATGTCGCCAAGGCATTTTCTTACAAACTATGTCAATATCCACTAAGAATGTTAATGAATTATTGATGACGGCGTTATAATACGAGCTGAACTTTCGTAGTAGTAGCAGAGAAAATTCTGAAGTTGATAAAGATTGCTAATCTCCTCCTCAAATTCATTCACATTTCGAATGCAGCTTTCCAAAGATTGACCATTAACTACTCATCATGGAAGACAAAGCATCGACCCCTCTTATATCCATCAATCGAGACCTACTATATTGCATGGAATGCATTAATACATTAAGTGTTTTAGAAGTTTACATCAATTTCAAATTGGAGTTATCACTTCAACGCATCTCATTCATTTGCTGAACCTAGTGGTGTACATCTTCAGTACACATTGATCCATCAGTGGGATTCACGTGCATAATTGGTTGATATGTTTTTACAATCCCTGAAATGAAATGACTAGTGTCAACAGTGCCCAATAATTTATCCGACTCATCTGCATCAATCGGTGTTGTTCTTTTGTAGCTAGAGTTCACTGGAGGAAAAACAAATACTGCAATGTTCAACTCGGCGATTTATTTGCAACATTTGAAATTCTGCGCCCAGTACCCATCCAGATACCTCTTCGAGTCCACGCAAGCTCGAACGGAACATGGGAGGTGGCACTTCCACCGTACGCGAGTGCGTTTGCATTGCGGCTGCGGCCCTCGATTATTTATGGAAATCGTAACGGGCGTCGTTTAAATTTTAATTACTCGCATCGTAAATTAATTACCTTCCGGAGGGCGAGCGATTTTTTAGAAGTGCCCTCGAGAGCGCCGGGTGAGCGCGGGCGACCGGCTGAAGGTAATTTAAATAATTAAAAGTGCCCGCTGCGCGTCGCGCCCGGCCACTGACGCGCGCATCGCAGCGACCGTTAGTTCCGCCGACAGCCGACAGGAGCGCCGCCGGCGCTCTCGTCTTCCGGAGGATTGACGTGGATGGAGAGAGAAGCGAAGTCGGGGGAAATGGTTTTTGTACTGTTGTTTTGGCTGAGAAACAAGCGGGAAACCCTCAGTTAAGATCCGTTAACAAGTACGAAAGTAAAGATGTAATGATCTTTGGAAAATAGGAACGTCTGTAATGGTAATGAAATCATTAATTTTTTATGTACATATGATATTTAATAAAGTTTATGAAATTTTAAGGAAGGTTTATAACTATAGGTTTAATAATGACTTACTTGTGGACTGTATTGAATTTCTTAAAATGTGAATTGTGAATTTATTGTTCTCGGGTAATCACTTGTTTTGTGTACAATTAAGATGCAATTTCCTTGATAAAATGTATTATATTAAAAATCCCTCAGATACTTCAATGCAAAAGTGTTTTTGCGCAATTCTATATCAATGAGAAAGTAAATATTGTGAAAGTTTTTAAATCCTTTATACATCGTAGACCTATTAACGTTTTATTACTGTCCAAAGTACGTCAAAGGAATTTTTTACTAAAATACCTTATTTGATGTGTACAAATAAGATTATTTCTAAAACCTCTGAAACCGTCAAAATAACATGTTCAAAAATGTATTATATTATGTTATTAACTTACTGTTTCTGAGATTTTTTCGGAATATTTATTTTTTGTTTTCCCGAGAACTTCTTCTAAAAAATAGCAATATAACTAAGAATTACTTCAATGGGGATTATTGTCACCTAACTAAATGCGCAATATCGTTTAAGGGAATTGTCAGATGCTCTGACGAAAAAAACGCTTCCTCTTCAAACATTGTTCGTAGCTGTAGATTTATTATACTGTTATTGTATTTTCGCAGAAGATGAATTCAACATTAATTATTCATTGCGATAGAATTTCAAAGTAGAATCTCCCATTGAGAATATTTCACTCCTTTGAAGCTGTGCGATTTTCCCTCCAGCCGTTAAAAACAAATAATATTTGGCGTTCCAAAACGACGTTACTTTTCCATTAGCAAGCTTTTATTTTTCAACAAAAATAAATATTGACCCGAGCGGTAATGAAATCGCCTGGGCGAGCAAAAAGAAATTCGTATTAAAATGACGAATGGCCTTTTTGTGATTGGGGAAGAAAATCCTTTTATCTCCCATCTCCTGATCGTCTGCTCCCCTCCCCGGTTGGCGCGTTCCTCTGTCCCTGCCTCGCCAGCCGTCCCCATCCCTGGATTCCGGCCGACCCCCCCACCCCCACACCCGACCCCCGTGCCGCCTTGTGCGCTGCATTGCCTCTCCCTAGGCCACCTTCATCCCGTCCACCCCGCCCAGACCAGATCAAGCCGACCCAATCTCGCCCTTCCCGCCTACACCCCTTCCACACAATCGCTCCTCCCTGCCGTGTCCGCCCCTCCTCGTAAGCATACCGCCGCGCCACCACCCCGCACAGCCCCGCTACCCCCTTCACCGTCGCCTCCAGTTGGACCCTCAAACGCTCTGTCTTCCTCCTGCGCGTCCGCCTATCGATTCCGCCCCGCCTCCGCCTTCAGCTGAAGCGTCGTGGAGCCACCAGCGCTCTTCTGCCTCCCCCGTCTGCCTCTGCGCTCTGTCGACCCCTGATTCCGCCGTGCGTTCCGCTGATACGTGGATTTCGTCTTGGTCTTATTTTTGTTAGACGACTGCGTTTTGTCTTGTATCAAGTTTTTTCGTCCCCGTTTCTTTTACTCGATTATCCTGGTCTGAGCTGGTTGTCGTCTACGTCTTTCCACATTTTTAATTTCATTGTCTTACTCCTATTTTCTTTTCTATCTTTCTCAAGCTTTCTCTATTGTTCCATTTCCTTTTCTCCTTCTCTCCATAACTCTTCTCTGTCCCTCTTTCTCTCTGCATCATTTCCTCACATTTCTTGAATATACATAGTCCGACATATCTCCAGTTATTTATTGTAGTTTCTCCATTTCTTCACGTTCTCTGCTTGCAAATTCGGTCCATCTTGCTCATTTTCTCATCGCTTTTCCGTCATTTTGGTTCGTTACTCTTCTCTCCTCTTCTGCAGCGCAGACGACCTATTGCGTCTACGTGCGCTCCCTTAACTTTTCCTCCCGGCTTGCCTAACGCCCCGCCCACTTTTAATCTGCGGAGGTGGCATTCATATTAATTCCGTCGGTCGATAGTTTATGTACTCACCCAGCTGGGCTTTCCCGCGTCATGTGTTGCCGGTATGTGCAACGTGGCGACTGCTATTGGAAATTCCAAGCTTCACTGGATCCACTAATGCCGCTTGAAAGAAGTTAGTACTTCGATAAAGGAAACTGTTGTTAAGCTACATAACTTTCCTTTATGGTCTAGTGTCGTTTTGCTCGTATTTATCGATGCTGGAAGTGACAACTTTTGGCAAGCACAAGGGAGGTCTCCGTGCGGGGCTTTTTGTCATTGGAAACACGTTACTCTCTAGGTAGGGAAGGTAATGAATATCTTTTGAGGTCAGTCCCTGACGGCACTGAAGATTGCAAATTGAGTTATTGTGGTTTTATGTAAGAGTTGAGAGCGGTAAGAAGTGATATAGTACAAATTGTGTTTTTTTTTTCTTTTAACTAACCAAAATATAATAGAAGTCCCTGAGAATGCAACATTCCGGTTTTATATTCTAAGAGGAATATATTCTTTAAAATTTAAATGTAATTGTTATAACCTTTTGTGTATTGAATTCTACATTACCATGCACACAATATCAAAATATTTCTGATATAATTTCCCGTAATCAGAATAGAAATCGATATTTTGAAGAGCAAAACACTTTTTAGGCATACTTCAATTTCATGCATTTTAATTAAATGTAATAGAAACATTAAAAATTGTACATCAAGATGCGCAAAATAAATTAATCCCTTCCATATTTTGATTTACTTATTTAAAAATATATCGTTTCAAGACATTAAGGTTATCAAATTATTTTAAATTTTTGCTCAAATTAATGTCTATAAATCAATACATTTTACCTATTTACCCCTAGATACGAAACATATTTTAAGAGGTAAATACTGTTACTACAACAAAGCTTTTACGTGAAGAATTAAATCATTGCTTTTTCTTTGGCAGGTGTACAGATACTACTGTAATACATGCTCATATCCATCAGCTCCACCTCTTCGCCATTAGAGCAATGAATAGTCGTACTGGCTGTCTCTGTCACAATCCACAAATTCCGCGTTCCTATCACCGTCACCACTATCACAAGCGTCTCTCCAATTTAATATTGCAGTCACGCCGCCCTCGCCCTTGCCACCGCACCTCGCGCCGCCACCTCGTCGTCCGTTTATTACCGCGGCGTCCGCTACAGCAATCAACCTACAACTCCCTCACAGCGGCAATCCCGCGTCGCCTCAACATCACCGCAGTTCAGGCAATCATCACAACCGCTACTAGTGATCTTCATGACACGGTCCCTCTATTGTCATTAATATTCATCACCACTATTGCGCTTGGTTCCATCACCATTAAAATAGCGAACCGCTCGGAGCAACGTCAGTTTATCACGTTTCGCAGGCGATAATCAGATTTAGAATGAAAGAAGAGAGGTTATAGTTCAATAACGTCTTGAATGTGTTTGTGGTATGATCTCGTATCTGATTATTTTCAACTTATGCTGGAGGTAGAGGAAAGGAATAATATAATTTTTAAAAAATATGGAATGATGGCAATTAATGGTAATGAAATAGTGATGGAGAGTTTAGTGTTGGAAACTGGAGTCTAGTGAGGAACCTGGCACAAATAATGAGTTAGTTTTAAACGATAAATATTGTGCATCTTTTATCAAATTTTGAAGAATGTCAGTACAATAAAGTGTTTGAGGAATCCACAAAAACCCGTAAATAGAATTTAAAATAATTTAGTTGAAATTTCGATAAACTAAAATTTAAGTAACGTTAAGGTTTTTAAATATGTTCCTTTTCTCTTTTCACTTCATCTACCTCATTAGGATCCGTCTCGAGTTTCCTCCGCCGAACTTTCGCCCAGCTACGTTCATCTCACCGCCCGCGGCGTACTCGCTTCCTCCGCCATCGCCTGCGTTCGTCTTACCTCCCGCGCTGCCGCCGGCCCTCGCCTGTACGGCCCGCGGCGCGGAGGGCAGCTGCGCTTCCCGGGGACGTGGGATCGATGTCCGGTCGTCAGCAGAGCCTCGCTCCCCGCTCGCGCCTGCGGCGGCGCCGTCAGCCGGCCGCGTCCCACGCCGCGCGCCCTCCGCCGCTGTCAGCACCGCCACCGTTACGGCCACAACCGCTGCCGTCACCGCCGCCGCTTCCTCTAACGCCACTGAAACGCCTACAGCCGACAAAGCCACCACCAACGCCACAGCCACCGCAACGGGCGCCGCGCGGCCTCTACCACCGCACCACGACAATCACCACCATCACCATTGCCATCGGCACCTCCCACCATCGTCACCAACACCATTGCCAACTTCAATGCCACCCCCACCATAGCCCCTGGCATTTCTACCGTCTTCTGTGCAACCGCCCTCGGGCACCGGCGCCGCAATCTACTATCACCTCCACCTCCACGACAACCACCACTGGCAATACCACCAGCATCACCATCTCCATTACCATTACTACCAATACCATCCATATCATTGCCATTGCTATCTCGGTCGCCGCCGGCTCAGCCACTACTGCCGCAATCGACATTACAGTTGCCACCAACTAACAGCTAGGGGCGTTGCAGCTCATTGAATCTTTGATACGAAGGCTGCTTTTTATATTCACCGTATAGTACAGCATTTGAATGTATCGAATTCGATGTAATATCTAAATACGGAGACAGAGTACAAATTGTTTTATTCATTTCACATATAGACTTTTTATTCTGTTTTTTTCTTTTTTTTCCCTTCACTTTGTAGCGAAATTCCTTTTATTTTGAGATGAGTTTAGATCGAATAGTTTCTGTTTTCCTTGTATTCGCTATTCAGACCTACACGATCGTATTTAAAATATTTGAATATTCTAAAAACGCGTGTAGTTACATTAGATAGATTTATACTGATGTATGAACACGCAAAGTATCTAACGTGAGGAAACAAATTAACCTTTGAAAATGCGCATTCTGGACAAGGGTGTACTTTCAGTTAATATTCTGTAGTCATCTTCACAGTATAAATGCATTTTCTTTCGGACCGACGGTTCTTATAAAAAAATGCAATTCAGCCTAGTTTCATTAGTCCAACCTAGCGCAAATTTATTGTTCGCTTTCATCCTTGAAAAAACATGCGTTACTATGATCGAAACGTGGGATGCTGTTTAGCGATCAACAAACATGGATCTGCAATGAAATTCCGGGCTACGGCTTCGAAAGGAGTTGTTCGTAAGGTATATGAATAATTTGTTTGCGGGTATGTCGTTACTTCATGTCACGGGTTGTTCGTCGTTAAGTTTTATAGGATTGACTGATTTACGGGCTCTTAGAGATATCCTTTCAATTGTTCTTTGAAGACGTGCATTACACATTTTTGTGTGGACAGGTTTATGGTGGTCGACGTGCAATTAAAGCACAATTACAGCGACAGTATTTCAACATCATACTTTGATAAACGGTCACTTGTCGCATGTTCCATTACAAGGTACTATTTTATATTTAGGGGTGGTAATATCCCGGAAATATGGTCTGCGTCTCTTTCGTCAACTCGTAGAAATATTATTGAAGCCTTCAGACGTATATTTGACATGGTGGCTTTTGGCCCTGGACAGTTCGGTGACCTTTTGTATGTCAAATGATGTGATAGTTGTCGTGTTCCTTATAATACGGATATAAACAATAGTATAGGGGTTAACAAGTGTATTTAAAACAGCATTCTCTCTTCGTTTTTTATACTGATGTTTCTTATTGCATTAAGTATATATGATGAAATATTCAGAACTTAATAGTGAACAAAAAATGTACACAACGTGTCAATATAAACATTATTTAGAATTAAATGTAGAAAAGTGGCATAAATTCCCTTTCGTGGTGACGATTCTTATTCCGGTCTGTCGTCCTTCTTCCCTCTGATCATTTTTTAACCACTTGCCTTTTATTGCCAGCCATCTCCAGTGTTGGGACGATGTGTATTTTCACTGATAAAGTTGGAAACTCCGCTCATGCCGTTTCACTTTCGCTTATTTTCGTGAGCGTTTCAAAAACATTCTTCGTGAGGTGTCAGTTGGACTTCTCACAAACATATACGTTACATTCCGCATTTCGTTATTATGTATTGTTATTTGCACATCATTCATGTGGAGACATATGTATATTCATAAGAAAATACCAAGAAGCTCACTACATCGCACTGAAAGCCTGTTCAGTTTGTGCAGTCTAGTGACATAGACATAGTTTCATTATGTAATGTTTTCTTTCGTGAAGCCTCTCAAAGTGTGAGATAAGCAATACAAATGTAGCTGGTGAGATTTGAAAACAAATCATGATAATGAATTACGTTGAAGAATATGATTTATTATCAGAATTGGAATATAATGTATTGCCATTGTTTTTCTCTATTGTTGTAATGTTTGTGTTTTTATTTGTTTCGGCTGGCCGTGGACATACATTTTACGAAATTCCAATTACTGCTAAAATGGCTGTCATGATTGCGCGTCCACAATGAAATGTCAGTATTAGCAATATATTTCAATTTATAATTAAACGTTGGTAATAGAGTTTTATCTCATAATCAAAACACTCTTTGTTTTCTAAAATAAACTCTTGTATTTCACAATTTTGTTATGAATTCCAGAGACCGTTTGTAAATGAACTGTTTTATTTGCCATCCGTCGGGTTTTATTCTCTGCGAGATGCACAACTCTGAAATGTTTTTATTTGATATTCTTTTCTATTAATAGTTGGATTGTCATTTCGTAAAATATTTCTATGTTTTGTTTCTGCGGACTATGTTAAATGGGACTTTAATTTTAAAAATATTTCTGTTATTTTTCGAATGTACTTCACTCCTTATGAGTATATCCTCTTGTCATCACTTCGAATGATTTTATTCACTCTTATGAGTATATCCTCTTGTCGGGCCGTCAATATAGAATCTTTACCTAGGATGCCACAAATAAGAATGTATTAATTACAAAGGTGGAAATGGAAGTAGTATCAATTTTAGGAAACTTATTTTCTTGTTCGAGCCCTTTTAGACATGCTTTTACGTATTATGCATAGTCGTGGATTTCATTCCAAACTAACACATTGTTTTAAGAATGAACTCGACTTAATACCAAGCTATCAATTGTTTTGCCGGTCAGTTGTGGGATGTGATTTTTCTCGGAAGGCTGTGATTGTCTACATCCAAGGTTAACGCTATGAAATGTGTGGTCGTGCCTGAGGTGGGAATGGGTGTGCGCGGTGCGGCCACAATCTGTGACTCGACGATAAGGAGGCGTAGCGGAGGGGAATCGGGATAGTGCGTGCATTGTGCACAGTCACGGAGAAGCTGGAGGTAAGCCGGAGCGCGGAGGAGACGGGAAAATAGAGGAGTGGTGCCGGTTAGTACGATGCGGAAGCGGAGACGATGTCAGAGCGGATCGTTTTAATTGCAGAGGAATTGGAGAGGTATCGCGGAGGAGGAGCCATCAAGCAGAAACGTGGCAGAGATAGGAAGGGAGAAGAGAAGGGCCGGAAATTAGGGAAAAAGCTACAAAATCCATGTGAAACATGCTTCGAAGAGGGGATGGAATGAAAGTGTAGCCGGCTCCTCGACTGACCGGGATTGTGGGAAATGGAAGCCAAAGAAGGCGGAGGAGGGTGTGGTGCGGGAGCGCTCCGCTTTAGTTAAAAAAGAGAGAAATTGGGGATAGAGCGAAAACGAGCGAGATTGGAGCCGTATCGAGGAGGAGCGGCAACGGAGCACGGACGAGATATAAAGGACGCAAAGAGGTCGCGTGGAAATCGAAATGAAGCTACAAAACTGCTGCGCAAAAGCTGCGAACGGGGATGGATGGAACGTGTATCTGAGCGACTGAACAGGAGTGAACGTGAGTGAAGTGGGAACCGGAAAAAGCTGGGCGAGTGCGTAACAGGGCCGGTGGGATGGCGGAAGTGGAGACGAAGCGCCGGGAGAGCGCGCCGGTGTGTCGGGGCGGACGCACGTCGGGGGAGGGGGGAGCTGCGCGTCCGTGCGTTCAATGAGGCCTCGGCCAAATTAGCCCCCGGGCGCCGCTGCCCGATCGAATTAGCCGCTCCCCTCGCGTATGAGTCGCGCGACGCGAGCTGCGTGCGGTGTCCGCCGTTGCGCGCTGGGAAAACGCGTCCCCGGGGCGCACGTTGGGTATTTTTTCCGCGATGAAATTTCCATAACTGCTGCATATGGTGCGACTCCAAAGCAGTGAGAGTTTATGATGTTTAGCTTTTTGCTTTCAAATCTGAGCATTAGGTGAACATTATTGCATAGAAAAAAAACGGAAACACTTCTTCTCGGAATAATTCGTCGGTGAATCGGTTGTATTTGTGTTATTTTCTGACTTCATTGTACAGAGTTCGGTGCGCTATCGAACGACTTATAATCAAGAGCTACCAGATGCAATTCCACCTAAGGTTTTGGTATAGTCACATTTTCATTCTGGCGGGAAAGGCAATGGTAGCCCATCACGTGACTGATAACACCATACACACATATTATAACAATATTATTTTTCCACATCGATATATACACATAAGAGGCTACAGTTACAAATATGGCACAAAAGATATCTGCAAATGTATATGCAAGAGGAAACAGATTTTAAAGAAGTTGTGAAAAGGATATACCTTCAGGGTAAATCGAATTAATTTTAAGTCCAGTGCTGCTGGAGTTATGTAAATTCATAACACGTCATCATGCATTGTGTCTGGTATAATTTACAAGACCAAGATTCAAATTTTTACAATTTATTTTTTGTCATTTTTTACCATATGTGATAAAGGTTGGTATTTTACCATAGTTGAGAAAAAATAATAGTCATAATGCGTATGATTTCCATAATTAAGAATTTTGCAAGTTACTTGGAATTGAAAACTGTCAATATATATTTGTTATCATAGTTGTTACTGTTAATATATATTTACTAAGAAAACTTCGATCTTTCACGAACGAAATAGTTTCATTTAAGCTATATATCTTATTTCTATTAGTGCAATTAACCGAAAAACAACTCAATGTACAAAACATGATGAACTCTCTCATGGCCAATGTAAGCGTTACAAGAACGATATGCCGAAACTCCACGTGAGCATTTATTTCAGCACGACTTGTAACTTCTCCCTTCGTGAGCCATATGGCGCGCCACTGCATAGATTTACGGCAGGCGCAGCGGGCACGGGTCGAGCGGTGATTTGTGTCGAAGACTTATCTTCTCCTCCGGAGCCTCCTCTTCCTCCTACCTCTCCCTCTCCCCCCTCCCCCGCCCGTTTCTCTTCGCGGGCGGCGCGGCGCCATTTGCGTTGAAGAGCGGCATTTAATCCCACACTGTCGCCGCCGCCGCCTCGCGACCCCCACTAACCCTGCCGTCCCCGTTGCCACGACCCTACCACCATCACTGCAACAAACCCTGCCACCCCCCAGCTCGCAATCCGGCTCACATCTTGCGGCGACGGTCCCCCGCCGTCCCACTTCTTTCTCGACTCGTTGCCCCCACTCCATCACCCCCGCCTCGCCCGTCGCTACGTCGCCGCGGTCTTCCCCCATCTTCGCCTCGTTTCTCCTGCGCTCGTCGCCCGTCTCCGTCCGCGCCTCTCCACGCCCCGCCGTCGTTCGCTGCCATCGTCGCTCCGTCACCGCCGCCTCTACTCCGTCCTCGCCCCCTTCAGCCCGTCCCCGCAGCCCCCAAACCTTCTCCGCTGCCCCTGCCCTCTCCCACCGTCAGCGCCACCCCTACCACCACTACTGCTGGCCTGACGCCATCGCCGCCAGCGCCCCTCCCCATCGTCTGCGCCCCGCTTCACCCTCGCGAGGACGACTTGAAGCGAACAATTCGTTCTCCGACCGAAAATTAACTCCTCGTTCCCGCAAGTTGTTGGGCCTCCGAGTGGCTTCTGGGCGCGGGCGGCGCGGCGCGGCGCGCACGAAACGGCATGAAACGCCGCCTTTGACTCCTCAATTATTCGAGTGTCCGCCGCCCCCGAATGCGCGCTTTGCCGCGCGAAGGGGGGCGGGCCGGTCCCCACAACGCGCGCGCCTGCCACATGGCGCCGCGGAGAAAGTGAATAGCCGGGAGGTCGATTCGAGCTAAATACAATGAAATATAAATAGCCTTTCGTCTGGCGCAAGCGGCCACTGAAAGAGGGAAAGGGGTGCAGTGGGGTAGAAATGGAAGAGAAAGGCACTGCAGAGTGGGAGCGGTAGTGCTGGAGTGGACTGGAATAAATGGAAGTACGTTGCACAAAAGTCGCGGGGAAAATATTCGCGTAGAAACTTCTTCGCGAGTTACGCCACTCTCGTGTTTCGTAACGCTTGCTGCCTCTCACGCACGAGAGCCCCCACGTGTGCACCCAGGAGAGCACACACTTTTTCAGACACACATACACATTTCGGAGACTTTAATCTTTTATTCAGCAAGCGGCAATATTAAATGTTCGGAAACTTGTTCAGGTGACTTACCTGTGAAATTGCTTTAAGTCGATTCATAATAATTTGTCTTTGTTAAAAAAGAATTGAATGTGAAGTTTCGAAATATGACATCAATACTTTGAACAAGCTAGAAAATGAAAGTGTGACAAACGAGTACTTCGAATGTGCAAATTATGGTAACACGAATGTAATAGTTAATCACAGTAGTATTCTTTCGCCGTGTAACTGATTCATGAGTTTCTCCTCACATAAAAAACAGAGAAAAAATTCAGACTAAGACAATCTAAGAAAGGAAATTTTATCAAATGGAATCATTGCTCTCTAAGACTCCAAGTGTTTTGACATGATTTCTGCTCACCTTGATTTTCTCTTGAAATTGTTTTGTAGTATGTATTTATTTTTCCTTAAATAAGAGGGAAAGTTAAAATTCATCTGTTGATGATGTACGAGTAATATTTTTATATTGTAGTATATTTCTGTTTTGCGAGTTACCAGAACATATATTAGCACTGATGTTTTAAATTCTAATCATGTTCAATATTTGTAATTACATGTACAATGGGAGTACATGTAATAGATTTGGATTCCTATTCTGTGCTTCACTTCAATATTCAGTAATTCTGACATTCCACATTCTTTCATAACGTTCTACTCGGACATAGCATGCACTTAATCATTGGTATTGGTCCAGAACTTCCTGGACTATAGTTACTGTGTGGAATGTGTTTATTGTCGCGATATATGTAAAAATTCATTGTGTCAATTACATTACAGTTGATTTAGCTACATTGTCAAAATTGACATTTCTAGAGCCGCCGTGTGAACTAAAAAGAGGTAAGGGCTTGTAAAATGTAATTTATCTTTTCAGTTGAGCAAAAAAATCAATTTTATATTTTTGTAAATTAATGAAATAGAACTTATTTTATCCAATCCGCAATAATTCATAATATTTAACGAGCTCTTTATAAATGATGTTTGTAAATATAATGTGGGTATGAAAAGTACTGATTTGTACAAAACAAAGCTTGTCATGTTCCACGAGCTTATGGAATAATGGATCATCAAGGTGCGGAATTTTGAAACATTTTATTACTCTTCATTTTTGTTTCTGTTATGATTTTAATTAATTTTATTCCAGAAAAGTAACTTTTCCGTCAAAATGAGTGATGTCAGTATTTTCCGTTTCATTTCTCCAGTACTTCTTGAAAAGGAGAACTCAGATGTTGAAATGAAATGATCCACTTACCGATATTGGATTTATGTTCTTTGGCACTACAGCTACTTTGGCGACTGTGCCATGCTGTGGCGCCTCAACCAAACGGCCATGGACTCGGCGCAACCCCTCCCGCCAATTATTGGTATTCTCCAATTGCGAGATGCTTTCACCTTATCAACCAGTTACAAGAAAACAGTTCAAAATATACTCACAAACACACATATTGATCTACTTTTAGTGTCCTGTGGATAGTGTAACTATTATTGTTCTTAAATACGACGTGAACGTACATTGTTTTTAATTTTGTGATTAACATCCCATTAATGATGTTTGCTTAAAATCTGTCCTCAATTAAATCGTGGAAGAATTATGTTTTAAAATCGTCTTCTAGAAGATGAGCCCTAGACCCAGGACATTGCTTGAGGGCGATCCGATCCCGGTAATTAGTGCCGCAGATGGCGGGAGGAGCAGGAAGACGGCGGCGGAGGACAACGCAGCCCGTGTAACGAACGGCCATCGATCGACAGGGCCGTGCGCCTGGAGCAGCGAGGGGGAGGGGAGGGGGCGGGGTCAAGGGTCGCCGCAAGGTGCGGATTGCCCTCCCGGATTATAAATTGCAGGAGGAGCTTCGCCGGCGCGGGGGCGCCACGGGCTTCCGGTAACGGTCTTCCGCCACTGCGCGCACCGCACTCAACCCCAACCGCAGGGAGGCCCCGGGACGTGCGTACGGGGAAGAGGGAGAGGTAGCTCCATTAGCTTACGCTCTAAATTATCGCTGTTGGCGCTTAGGTATACCTCTTGGACTCCTTTCTGGTATGTTTATAAGTATACTTCAGCAGTACGTTACACACCAAATTCTTGCAGTTAGTGCCTAGGTATTCTTCTTGCACACTTTTGTCATGTGTTTATAAGTATATTTCTCAGAATATTTCGTTAAGATCTACAAAATAAAGCACTACAATAATTGTGAGAGCTATTGTCAACACTATATTCAATACTTGTCAAAACTACTCTCGTCAATAAGAAGCTCATATTTTCTCGTTCGAGTTTCACCCTCTTTATTATATTTTTCTTGGTTTTATATATTTATCTTTGTAGGTTACAGCAGCCTTATTTCTATATTCTCTGCTGTTGAAAGTGTTGTGGTTCAGCAAAATCGAATAAATACTATACCGTGAAAGAGGAGGCGAATTTCCAACCGAACCTGCTCCTTTGTCCACCCCCGGCTCACCATGGGGCGTTTCCCCTCGGTGTCCCGTCAATACTAGTGAACAACGCCCCAGCCGAGCTTCCGTCTGACTGGCTTCGCTATTCTAACTTGGTAAGTGATGTCCGTGGCGTATTAAAAGTAAAACTGAATCCCTTGTAAATTTTTTTTGTCTTGGACTTTAGAGGGGAAGGGAGGAGGAAATGGAGGAGAATGATCTAAAGCATGGAGCACGTCAACTCTTGCTTTGGGTTTTACTTCACCATCATGCCAAGCGTCGGAGGATCATTGAAAGGACAACAAGAAAAACACGCAAATGAAATGTCAGTGCCGCCACTAGCTGCCGAAACCGAGGAGTCAACATCTTCCTTAAATTAAACATGTTTGTTTTTTCATTGTAAAAGTACCTACTCGAGTTTTCGTAATTTCACCTCATACCTCGTGTTTCATTCGTAACAGCTGGTTGCCGTTGGCTGTATATATTTTGGTTGCAAATTTCCTTTTTACAGAGTAGCTGCACACTGCCAACTGCT
Organism: Gryllus bimaculatus; assembly: GCA_017312745.1. NCBI lineage: Eukaryota > Metazoa > Arthropoda > Insecta > Orthoptera > Gryllidae > Gryllus > Gryllus bimaculatus. The sequence goes on along the minus strand of BOPP01000040.1, from coordinate 76,576 downwards.
CTCTGACCTCTTGCAAATGACTTTGACTGCCAATCGGCAGAAATTCGAGCCAAATACATTATTTCCATTTACAATTACAACACGTTGCAATGAAATTTATTTTTCCGCTAATATGAAATCTTATCCATTTATTATTTCTTCGTCTTAGTGTATAAATAGCTTGTCATTTGTTAAAAACGGGATAAATTTTTGTTTAATGGAATTCTGTTTTAGTGACGTGTGTTATAATTTATATGAATATCCTCCATACAGGTTTATATAATTTTTTAAGGTCGACCATTAATAATTTGATGCAAATAGCCAGTAAGTAATATTTTAAGATTCTAAAACTCATTTTGAATGTTTCTTTCAATTTTATCGCGGCGTCAGTAACCAAATAATTACATCAGTTGAAGTTTATAAATAGTGTTTTTTTTTCTATTTAGACTGATTTTGTTTCTATAGTTTATTTAGTGGTTTCTGAAAAGATAGAATATTAAAAAGAATAAAATGTGGAAGATTGCTGAATATTTAGTGATATCAATTGTAACGTTCAAATTTTACACTGTGTATGCCGCAGAAAGTGAGTAATTACTCTTTGTTCTGTTCCGTGTTTCAGAAGTTCCGCGTTTCCAGAGAATTAGCACAAAATAGCATTAGGCCTTGTATGATTACATTTGTGCATGTTGACCAACCACAAATCAATATTCGATGTTGTCATTCGCGTCAAATAATTAAATTAACGATCGTAAATGATAAAATATGGCTTTATACACTGAAAGATGATTGAATACATTCAGTTTAGGGGGGAGCATTGAAAGTAACGGAATGGAAATCGCCGTCGCTTGTCATGATTCTGTGTGATGCTGTATCCTGTAGTTGTGCGTCGCCATTTGTATGCATAAGCTCTGGACGCGAACATCCGGTTCATGCAAGCATAGCCTGGCGATTTGGCTTGATTACAGGTCGAGCTTTGCCTTCGCTTGCCCTTTGGTGCGATTGGTGGAAATAACTAGTCGCAGAGCAAATTGGCTCGACCTGACGCGCATGTGCTAAATTACGACGAACTTCCGCGATGGGGGAAGGTGCGTAACGATCAGTGTCGAATTATGTGATGAAATTCCGTTCGCCAAGTGACGATTCCTCTTCCGATTTTACTTGCAGGGGATACGACTGAAAATAATCGTGAACTTTGGTGATATGAGTCGCCTCTGAAACGTAATGGGATTTAAAATTGCATTAAGAATGTAATCTGTATTAAAAATACTCGGAGCAGTTATTGTGAATATATTAGTGGCTGAAATGAGCACATAACATTTAGAATATGCATTTACCCTTCATCGAAAGAATAGTGGTATGCGTGTCTTAATATTCCATCTTCCCACTGTCCTCTCGTGGTCCTAAAAACAGAAAAGTATTGTTTTAATAAATTTATTGAAATTGTTTCCATTTTCGAATATAATTTTACAATTACAGCAAACGAAATAAAAAAAATTAATTTCTGTATTCAGAGAATCACCAAGCAATTATTTTCTCTTTAAATATGCATTCCTTGTTACTGGTGTGCACCACTAATTTATTTCCTGCTTTGTTCTCCACCTAAAATAAATGTAAAACTTGCTGGGATACAGTTTTAGTTTGATGCTTGGGCACAGTTCCTCCAAGATGTCATCTCACTATCAGCACTAATTGCAGCCTAATTACCTGCAAATGCGAGAGGAAACTATCTCCAAACGACAATCCCAAACGAGTTACCATTTATATCGAGCGAAGCACGTTTTGCAGCGACGGGACGACGCTGCGCAGCGCATCACAGACATCTCAGTATTGTGACAAAATGTCTCGTTTGCTGACGAGCGCTGTTGGTGGGCCGCCAACGAAGTGACAGTCGCAGTCGCTCGACGGGGATCTGGTCAGGCTGACTTGGCAGCTCCCGCTGGCTTCCCTGTGGGAGGTTTCCAGCGGGAGGAGTCGGGACGCGACCGATGGCAACCCTGCTTCAAAGAAAAAGGCCACATGGCGTCCGATTGGGGGGTCATAAAATTCGGAGAGTCATGTTTGACTCAGTGACGAGAAACAGACTTTCTAGGCTGTGATACAGAGTGCTCGTATACATGTTGCCAATTTATATATTTCTGAGCGCGAATTTCAAATGTAGAACATGTTTAGAAAATATGATACAAACGCAATTAATTAAGTCCATTATTAAATCAATTGTTTTGCTAATCTAGTATTACGTTAATTAAATGTTAGCTTACTCATGATTAGAACTTATGTAATTTGTAAGATTCATTTGCATGAGATAATTAAATTTAATATAGGAATCTAGCTTTGTGTCAAAGTAAAATACATGTTGACAGGTTAGGCAAAATCCCGAATCATATTCTGCGTGATGAACAGTGTGATGAAAATGTAATTTCCTTGACCATCTGTTTATAAAATAATTCGTACTTGCATGTGATACATTTCGGGTAGTTTCGATTACATTTTGGTCGTTTTATGTTCCACGGACAATATATTTTGCACGATAATTTTCATAAAAAAGATGTTTGGACACAAAGTAAGTGTCAATAATGCGGCACAAAGAAAAATAATAGCGTTTTTCTTTTCCATCAGTTTTTGTTCATCGTTTTACAGGCAAAGTATACGATTGACCAGTCGACCTTGTTGTCACGCAAACATTACATCAATATTGTAAAGATATTGTAAAAAAAATGGTTAAAGTGACGGACAATCTGACACTTATAACTAGACGTCTTTAAAATAACTTAATTGGAATGGAACAATATTTTCAAGACATTACTTAGCAACCCGGTGGCGTACACTGGGGCAAAGGTGCGCTCCACTTTAACGCGGGTTTGGGGGTCCGTCACGGCGACGGCGCCGGTCGGAGGCGCGCGCGTCACGCGACAAAGGGTCGTCGAACTCGAGGGACGGCAGGAAGCCGCGTGCCGGCCCGCACGCGTGAACGCAGTCCCTCGCCTCCGCCGCCACATTGTGCGCGTGTGTGTGTTCCCCTCGCGCGAGCGTCGCGTCGCGTCGTTAGGACGCCTGCCCGCCCTCTCGCCCTCGCATGGGGCGTTGGCTGGCGGAGGGTGTCAGGGGGCTCTGGCCATTGAGCAGGTGGGCGGGTGTGCAGGATCACGCACGGAGGTCGTTTACGGTGGAGACGTGGGGGCCAGCGATTGGAGTCAATGAATTCGCGGCTGCCATTCTGCACGTTACTCCCCGGAGGTCGCATAATGGCGAACGAAACTTTGACATAGGCAAGCATGCCTAGGATACCGCGACTACCCCACAGCCACGAATGCGATGGCATTTCAGGTTGTTGGCTGGCCTACAAAATAGTCAGGAAAGTGCATGCATTTGTGGAACGTGCAGGAAAATTTATAGCGTGTAATATTCTTTGAAAGAAAGTTAAGTTGTAGGCGAAGACATGATGATATCAGGAATGGCGACTTCGGCTGTCCGACTGTCGTAGCCACTGAATTCAGTTGGGATCCCAACCACCCTGTGCATTTTTGACCAAGAAAGACAATGACATTAGATTCTGATTTTGAGGTAACTTGACTACGACTCGGCGCCATATACAATCTGTAGATGCTGCCTCAGATATTTGTCGTAAAGTATTTATTTTTGCGTTTATTTCGTGTTAAACGTATTCTCTGTGATATTGATGGGTAAATGGTTGATCTAGATGACACCACATGAAGCGCAGGTGAGGTGTCCACCCATGTTCTCAACGGGCTTCAAGGTAGGTCTTTTCAGAGTAAAATGTGGTTGTAATAGAACCTGTTTTCTTACGTCTTCAAATACAAAATAATTTAATATACGTGTAACATTTTGAAATTTAAAGAAACATATATTCCAAATTGCTATTTTTTTAAAAATCCTCGATGTTTTGGATGGATTTTGGTTTATAAATTTAACCCTGGCTTGTGGATTTGAGAAGGATTCTCCATAGTATAAAAGGTCTTATAAATTATATTTCTCAGTACGTTCGCAATTTTAAAGTTTTCTACAATAACAGTTTGTGCCATTTTTAACCTATTTGAGTTGATTGTGTTACAACGGCAAGAAGTGATTGTAATACTTAAATATGCTACTTATCAGTGGCAACAGGGCAAATGGCATTTCGGTGTGTGTTCAACGATAGCAAATTGCCTGAACTATGTGTTATTGCATTAACCATCATTATAATATGCGTTTTCATTGAAGTTTTTGTTTGCTTATTTCTTTGCAGGCATTCTTCATTAACTATTTACAAATAGTCAAATCGTCACAACAAAAATACGCCTCTCGTTTTCGCTTTTCGAAAGCGCTAGCATGTGAATACATAGTTTATCGTGGTTAAAAATTATTTGATTGTAGGAAAATAATTATTTTGTGGATACTTCAAAATAGGTCAGATGAAACTATCCTGCGTTTCCTTAACGTCAAAATTTTGTATTAAAACTTTCTCTTTAGGAATATGTTTCGTGTCCTTTTTACAAGTTTATGGACTGAAACGTGAGGTCAGCGGCCCAAAACTGGACACGAAATGCTGGATTGTAAAAAAACGGGGAAAAGTTTATATCCATTGTGGAGTCACATATGTGTTTTTCATAAAACGAAACGTAATGAAAAAAGTTGATATTGTAAAGCCAGCTATTTTGTTTAATTGCAAATTAAAATCAAAATGAGCAGAAGTACTTTCTGAATTTCTCTTCGCATCTGTTTAACTTAAAAAGGCGCCCGTGCTTTGTTCCTGTTACTCTCATTTATGGAATTATACTAGTGTTTATTAAACAAGCATTTATGGAAAAGTTCTCTCACACATGTGTAGGTGCAGTAACAAAATCTCAAAACGCAAACGTTTCACTCTCAGTGGTCGCCATTTGGATGACGCAATCACATAGAGAATACATTCCAATTTATCTCTCCGAATAAATTGAAATATATTTGTAAAAATATATTCAGTTTAAAACGTGAAAATAAATATCATGTTATATTGCCTGACTCTGCATCTCAAGTAACGTCATATTGGTGTATTTGTTCTTTGTTAGTTATTCTGATACTTTATTACAATCTTAACAATACTCGAAAGGGAAACTAATTATTTATTTGTATCAAATCCTGTTGTTTAGAAGATCTTTATGTAGTAAATGTTAGTGTTACGCTCCGTTTGTGTTCGCACGTATATTGACATGCCCGATAATTCATTTTCGAAGAAATGTGCACTTAATAATAATGCTTTTATAAAACTATTATTCCTAATGAAGCATTTCAACGAACAAACTTTTCATCGAGATGTAGGACAACAAAATGGTTCCATTTGCTGGCAAGTAACTCTCCAAGTATGCGAAATATGTGTATTGGAATGTCTTTCACGAGTATTTATGTACGAAACAGATTTGCCTTTGTTTATACACTGACAAGACGTAGTTTTGTGTTTTATTAAGGCCAACAGTAGCGTTTATCATATTCTCTTATTTAACGTTCGTTATCATTCCATTTTTTGCAGAATTATTCACTCACGATTAATAAAACTATTATTTGTAATGGTCACGGTACATACTCACCAGATGAAAAAGCTTTCAACGCAGTGTTCACAACAACAAAAATTAATTCCGTTGCTGGTGGCTAACCATCCAGCTCTGTGTGTGTTTGTCCCTTGAGCAACGTGCGTACTTTGACGCAGCCTGTGGCGACGCGAACCAGCTCGCAAAACCGGAATAAAACCTTTACGACGCGTGGCTATGGGTCGTTTTGCGGACCCCCAACGCACCCTACCCCACCCTCGCCATCTCGCCGCCACTACCCCCCGGCCCCCTCGCCGGACTTCGAGTTGGCCACGACGCGTTTTACACGCACATCCTGTTTAAATGAGTCCATTGTGGACGGCCGTTCGCTCATACTTTATTCCAGCACGAGAACGGGTTCATTTTGTCGCGATTTGTCGGTGTCTGTTCCCGTGTGTGTGTGAACCAGGCCGGAACGACGACCGGAAACCTACTTGCTGAATCGGTTCTATTGGAAAACCAAACGAGTTTCCTGTGATGGATTGATCCGGAATTACGGGAGAGCTGGAGCTTGAATATTGAATCGTACGAAGATTGATGACGGAGATCGTGAATTGTTTTTTTTATATCGCTGAAAAGGCTGTTTACCAAGTATTCGGCTTGGTCATAAGGATCTGTTGTGATCTGCGTCCTCTTTGGGTTCGATTTTTTGTATATATTTTTCTTTCATGGATTCTTTGCTTTATTTTTAGATACATTTATTTTCTTCGTTTAAAATACCGAAGAGAAAGTATTTTCGAACTGTGGGTGTATTTCCACATATGCGTGCGATTAGCAAGATTGCATCATACATGCAATTCCCAATTCTTATTATTGGCTAATTGCCCTCTAAAATAAATTTATTGCAGTGGAAAAGAGTACTGTTGTATGTTAATGATATATTAGTGATATTTCCTCACAATCAAAATATGCTATTGGAGATGATATCTGAGCCAGGTAAAGACGGATATCAGCTTAAACAACCAGCATTGATTTCCTCTCAACCGAATACGGGGCTCTGGACACATGCGCCAGCCCATTTGTGAGCTCTTTTACATATTCATGTTTATCACATGTGAGGAGAGTGTTTGTCATTGTACATCAGGCTATCATTTCATCATTATTCTTATGAAAATACTAAAATTATTTTTTTTTTTGAAATGTACTTCGAATTGTAAATGTTTGGCTGTGGTCCTCTTTGTTTTAACGTAACATCTTCGGGACATGTACGTAAACTTGAGACCGCCTGCCAATGTTCATGCTACCTAGTTTGCTGTCGTGTTAAAACCTTCCATACAATTGAGATCTCGAGTAAATGGTGAAAGAAGCCAGGAGACAGTGCAAAGGATAAGACTGCCCGAAGTTGCTTGGTGACACTGATCGATCACCAGTCCGCTTCCCATTGACACCTGTCTCTGAAGAAATAGACTGTTCCACACTAGTGACACCGCGTTATTAAGCGCGATGTAGGGAAAGAAAGTCAGATGCTGTACTGTGTTCACCTAATTCGATACCCAGAAAAAGAATAGTCTCCCTCCGCCCCAGTTTTATCCATAGATGAAATTGTAAATTAATCCGCGCTCTCATTCATTGTTGGCATTCGACACTCGGCCGCCTGTCGCCTTGCGACAGCACAATGACAAATCATGTTCAGAATGTATTCACTTAGTATTTACTGTCATTAAAAAGTTAAAGCTGAATTAAGACATATTTAATTAACGAAGACAATCATACCCTATAGCGCCCTCGCCGTCTGTTTTCTTGTCGTTTGTGCAAAACCGATTATTATTCTGAATTTTCTTTTTTAACAATTTTAACTTTTTAAACATAACTGATTTTTTAAAAGTTTTCCACCTTCCCTTGCCTATTTTTCCATCCAGCTTATATTGTCGTACGCCTTTTTCTAAACCCTTTCCCGATTTTTTCCAAATTGTATTCTTTGGTTCTCTTTCGTTATTTCATGAATCGCTATCCCCGGTGTGGCCATTCCCCTTCTGGCTATTCATCGTAATCGCCAGAGTTTTTCCGCACATCGTTAAGTTGATGTTGCTTCTCGGTAATGTCATCTCTCGTCGCCCAAGATTTTCCTCTTATTTCTTACTGACTGTATTTGATGTTTAACCCCACTCTGAGAAATTTCATTATCTCATTGTGAGTATTTCTGAGAAGAAAACAACTGTTTCTAAACCTCAGAGTTTGCGATCATAGACTCCAGGCGACAATCTCAAATAACCAATATTCGAATTCTGGGAAAAAAAGAGTATGACGAGAAAAATAAGATTATGCCAAGATAAAAATCACCTTACGTGCTAACAGACACTGAAAGAGAAAGAAGAAGGGTAGTAAAGAAGAGAAAGAAAATAGGTGAACCTGAATGCCAACAAGATGAAATACGGAAGCTGAGTACAAAAAATTGATTGGGAGATAGATGGGTTCGGAGAGAGTGGAGCAAGGAAGGAGAGGGGCATATACGGGTGGAGTTATAGAGAAGAAGAGAAAAATAAGATATCACAGAAAGGATGAAGAAAATTCAAAAGAAAGCATTGCAGAATAATTTGTATTTCAAATGCAGAGCATGAAAAGCAACTTAAGGAAAATTGAAGGTATGACAAGTAACAGACAGTCCGAGGGTACACCTTCCACGAGTAAGAAGCGTTCAGTCAGGTGAAATGCCAGCAAGGAAAACGAGGCAGAACGCGAGGTGACGTCTCTTCCGAGAATTGATCCAGGGCGCCCGGAGCGCTCCCGCGCCCGTAACCTCCTTATCTCGCGGCGCGTAAAGGCTTCTGAGACGGCTCCGTGCGCTGCGACGAGGCGCCGACGTTATCACGCACCAGATCGCGACCCACAGCAACAGCGGCGAATACAGAGGCAGCTGTGGAGGCGGTGGTGAGAAAGGTTAAGCCGCTAGGTATGCTGAAAGGCGGCAATGGCAGGGGGTGGCGAAAGCATTATGCCAGCTTGATGGTCGATTGGTGGTAGAAGGAAGAATGGCTGTGGTGGTCGTAATGAGTGGGCGCAGCATTAGAGACTATTCGTGGTGGCGGTAGCTAAAGCTCCTGCGGTCCTAGTGGTCTGTGGGGCAGCGACTTTATCAGTGGGAACGGCATTCGTGGCTGTGATGGTTGAGAGGTCGCGGTATTCTGGATGACGGGGATAGGGATGGGCGCGGTGCGGCGGCGGTGGGAGGGGGAGGAGGATTTCGGAGTCAGAGGTGGTGTTGGCGGGAGGGACGATTGTAGTGGCTGCGTTGGCGGCGGCGGCGGAGCCGTTTCGGTGAGGCGAAGGAAAACGGGTTGAATATAGGTGGCGGCTAATGACATGCGCTTGTTGATAGTGGTGATGGGTAAAAAAAAGGTTCGGTTGGGTGGGTTGTGTGGAGGGCGTCCCCGGGTGGGTGCGACGTTGTGTTTTCGGTGTACGTGTTTGGGAGACAGAACGTGTGACAGATGGCTGCGGCGGGGCAGCGGGTGGGCCGGGTTGCTATGGTGGCTACGCAGGATTGAACGTTGGCGGGTTGCGGGGTTTGTTTCGGTGGGGGAGGAATACGGGTGAAATAGGTGGTGGCTGTGACGTTTGATATCGCAACGAAAACGAGTTGTATAATCATAGGTGACTGGCAATCGTGAAGCGCTTCGGGGTGGTAGCGGTGGCATGGGGTGGCGTGGCCGGTGGGTATGGCGGGGGTGACGATGACTGTGTCGTGGCGTGTGGCTTGTGAAGGTGAAGGGTTTGGAGAGGTCAGGGGCGGTGGTGGAAGTCGACTGCAGTGGTGGCGGGAGCGGAGCGGTTTCGGTGAGGATGATGAAGCAGGTGAAATAGGTGGCAGCAGTGGGAGCGCTTGTGGTGGTGGTGGCGGCGGCTGCCGTGCCCTTGGGCGCCGCGCAAACTTATCTCCTGGAGCAACGGGGGTGGCGGGCCTCGCGCCTGGAATGACTGGCGCGATCTCGGCTGACGCCTTAGGTGCTTTGCGCGTCTGCTCTTTGTGATGTGAATTATCGCTGACAGCGACGAGTACGCTTGAGGTCACAGTGCAGGCGTGCTGCATATCTTGCAAAGATTGGATCGCTCTGTAACGAGTTTTTTTTTCTTTCTAAGTTTGCGTGTAACCTTTGTCGGCCGTAAGTTTCAACGGTGATTTTCAATGATTTAGAATACATTTGCAGAAGAAAATGTTTCGCGGCCTCGTTTCATAAACTATTGTGACGTCAGTAACATCCTCTCATTTAACTTGAACAGTGAGGCACAACATTTCTGGGGGTCTTGTGATACGAATCCGTCCTATATTTTTTAAGATATTTTGCTTATACATGGCCCTTTCACTTTGTTACTTAGTTCTCGCTCCCCACGTTTGTAAAACTAGAATTAATTAGAATATCTTCCATAGACACTCTTATCCCCATTTTTATGTTAAATCCATCTTCAGTTCCTTCCTTGAAAGCAAAAGATGAAAATTAGACATTACTACGAATCGAGATGTACTGAGAAAGTAGACTAAGTTCTTCTAATAAAAAACGTTTAATTTTTTTTCTGTAGAATATGGTTTATTGTTTATATTATTCGATTGTATTCTAGCGAGATGTTTACATTATTCGATTGTATTCTAGTGAGATCTAATCCTGAGCTCTCTTATAATATATTGAATGTAAATATTATCACGCATGTTGTGAAGAAAATCGTCTTTTATATAGTGCGCGATATTTTCTATGCGAGTTTTGAATTTTGTTGTCAATAAATGCTAGTTGAATAACATATGGATAGTTACTGCTACAAGGAAAACACAGAATTCCGGAGACCCCTTATAAATTCTCTTTTTCTGTGTGTAAGCACTACTTTCTCGTGTGAAGCTATTTTGCAACAAATGTTGCAGTTGAACCCTCCTCAAATGCCTTCCGGCGCTCCACAAGTGCACTGTAGGTGCTCTTATTAGCATGCGCCAGGCAGTTCCGGCCGCGTCGCATCTGGCTCGTTGCCCTCAGCAGCCGCGCCCTATCCACAGTCACATCCGCCGCCACCAACATCGCCGTCGCCACGGCCGCCGCGCCGCCGTCATCACCCGCACCTCCGCCACCCCGATCACCGCTGCCGCCACATCCACCGCCGCCACCGCCATCTCCGCCACCGCCCCCATCCTCACCAACCTGACCCTGTCGGTTCCGCCGCGCCGCCCCTGTCACGTGCCACCGCCCCGCCCTCGTCCACGTGGCCCCCGCCGCAATCCTCTCATTGCGCCCCGGCCTCTCTGCCGCGTCGCCCAGGGCGACCTGCGGTGGAATCGCTCGCTTCCCGCAGACCTCACGGCGCGCTAGGGCTTCCGGAACCCTTGCCCCCCCCTCCCTCAGAGCACCGGTTGTGCAGAACAGCAGCTCCAGGTGGATGGCTAGATATGAACCAAAAGCGGATGACACTACTCAACGTGGCTCTCTCAAATCAGCTACTCTACTCCTGTGCACTTCGTGATGTTAAACACGTTGTTCGGCCAAAGTCTCGTACATTTTAACGTGGATCGTGAGATTAATGGTAACTTAAAGATAAAAATATCCACCTGTAGTCCAAAAGTAATTTAAAAACTATTACAGGTATCATTTTTACGAAAAGTTTAAATTATATTAGTTATCTATAGTCGTTGAAAAAGTAGTGCATGATACTTGATGTAATATGTACGAATAAGTGCTTCATATTCTTTATTAATTACCCCTATTACATCATCGTTTCATAATATATTAATCCTTATTATCTATTAAACTGTTATTTTTAATGGGTGCTGATAAGACCAATTATTGTCTAATACAACTATGCAATCGCATTGCTGAGGAGCAATGTTAAATAGAGAGTTTAGAGACAAATGTCAATTCTATGCCCGAGTCTTGTTGAAGTTGGACTGTAATATTCACATTTTGCTTATACACCATAGCTTTTAATATTGTCATTTTACAGAATTAAATGTACCATCCGACATGAAACTTTATTTCGCTACTCTACGACTTTATTCGTACCTACTCGTTTTTACGACTCTCCCGCTGAACAAACTTTCTCGCTCAGGGGACGCCTCGGCTGCAGTCGCGTCCATTTGGCAAAAACGAGTGGAGAGTGCGATATCTAATACCACTCTCCGCTTTGAAATTTATCCAGAACAAAATAAATGTGCTGAGATCAGTAAATATAAAGAAAATCACAAAGAAAATACTGAAACATTTCATTTTCTCCTTTAGATGGAATTCCTTTTAAGTGTATGATTCTGCTACATTATCTTTGCGTGATAAAATTGCTTCATAAAGAAAATAACCCGCTGTACGTTTTTTTCACATTTCACCTAATGTAAGCGATACTCAGAGTTTTACGTAGTTGGCTTGATTTTATAAGTCAATATCGTGTATTTTCTGACCCATCAGGCTTTCATAAGGCGTGTTCTCTCCATGTTTGTTTCCATCTGCCAATCTTTTAATTTTATAATGTGTATGAATGTCCCCTATTCATGTCACCTATATTGTTCTCCGTTCTCTTTCTATGTTTACAATCCGTTTTTCCATAAGATTCCCTACTTTAGCTCGCAAACGGTTGCTATTTTTAATGATTTCAATTTCTTTCGTTTTTCACATACTGCTCTTAACCTTTCTTTATTTTTTAAATTGTCCGACCAATGAATTTGTTCCGTTTTTCTCATTTCCAGTTCTTCTGGTTGATTTTTCAGATATTCTCTTAATGTCATTGTTTCAGAATCATAATGAAGCTCACCATAATACTTTACCAAATTATTTCTCTGTGTGTTATTTAATGGGCTGCACTTTATTTATTTGCTTCGTGGTAAAGATTTCCTTGGATATATTAATTCTGCATTTACTTCTTTTCCACAGTGTATGTTTTCTCTACATAAACATCCTAGCTAAAAAATATTTTAAAATTATTTTGATTGTCTATTTTGCAACATTGTAGGTTTTATGGTGGAAAGGAAAGGGCTACATCTTCATTTACTGTCAATGAGTTATAAATTTGATGACTGTGATTTGCTACCCTTTATTTCACACATAGGAAATGCGCTCCTTGGCCAAATAAATATAAGCATAGTTCTGTAACGTGATTTCCAGGAATTCGACATTTGTGGGTATTGTTATCTTCGTGGACCGCAGACAGCCATTTTCGTTTTAATTCTTCGTGTATCCAAGCGTATTATTTGCCTTCAATGTCTTTGGCTTGAATCAGATTTTAGCCCATTTAGCTGAACGTAAATTCGTAAAGGAAACATGAGTCTTAATGAATATTTTCGTAGATGCTCACTACGTAATTGAAGGGCCCCCAATTGTAATCACAATAAGATCAGCTAGAACAATTAGGAAATATCAATTTTGGAGAAAATGGGCTGATCGGTTTATGTGCTAGCGTTGTGCGCAGATGGGCGGACGGACAGGCAGACAGACAGGCGTTTTGCCGTCAATCGATTTTTCGGTATCAAGGACCCACGAAACATGAAATTCGGCTTCACCACGTGTTAGAGGATTTTTTTCTATAATTAGCAACTGGATTTATCCCCTTTTATGACAATAAGATTGAGGTTTGGAGCTAACTAACTGGTTTTCCGCCCTTGTGTGTCGTATTTGTGACACTGCTCTGCCGTCTCCACTGTGGCCGGTTATGCCGCTCGCCTTGGGCGCCGGCGCGGTGGGCGTTTGAAGGCGCCTTCATCGCCAGAGGCCGCGGGCTGGTCTCAAGAGGCCGCCCGGGGCGGGAGGCGAAGGGTGGGCGGTTCGCGTGTAATGAGGAGCGAAGGCCTCCCCTCGACGGAAGGGATTTAATAAAGAGTAAAATGCGGCTCCAAAACGGAATTACCCGCGCCGCTTCCTTTCTCTTTTTTTCCTCCCGTGCGTGGCCACCGTCTCTCCTCGCCCGTCCCTTTCGGCCCCGCTATCCATACCAATCCTCGCCTCTCCCTCCGTCCCGCTCGCTATCCGGCTCACCCACATCCTCCTCGCTCCCTCCCCAACCACGCCCTCCGCTTCACCCTCTTCCTCGTTCCTCTGCGTAATCTCACACTGCTCCTCGCCCCAACACCAGTGCTATCCCCATCTGAACATTTGCCCACTTTCATCAATATCCTCAACCTGCTTCAGACCGCTTCTTCTTCGCCTTCCACCGCGCTTCTCACTCAACCCTCTCTCCGCTCCTGTTCTCGCCCCCACCTTGCATCTTTTCCAACTCTCGATATCCTATTCCTCACTTCCCTTCCCGCTCTCCATCTCATTCCTCGCCTTGTTCTCCTTGACGCTTCCCCTCACCCCCTTTCCTCTTCCTATCCCTTTATCTTTTCCTCTTCACCCTGTTCCCAAATTACTCCTCTCGCCGTATCCGCTCCTACCTCCCATTCTTGCCCCTTACATACCCGCCCTTACTCCATTCCGATCGCTCCTCTCGTCTCTTGCCATGCTCAACACCCGTCTAGTTTACTGGTGATCCCCTCTCCGTCCGCCCCTCCCCCCTGCCACGCCCATCGCGCGCCTTCACCGCCCGCTGTGCCCTCTCAGGGCTACCGGCCTCGTCCATTTCCGTCGCGCCTTCACCTTCGACCTCCTAGCCCCTCCGTCCCATTCTTCTTGTTTCCGTCCTCCTTCAGAGGTCACGTGAGACCGTCTCCCACCCCCCACCCCACCCCAGCCCCTTTGCTCTCATATCCACTCAGTCCTCCTTAAGCTGCTGTCTTGTGATGTTTTTCGTTCTTCGCGTCTCATCACTCCCTCTCAGTGCCTTCATTTTCTGTGTTAAGCTGCCGGCGTCTTAGATGCAGCCGCCATCACTTTACGTCCGGTTTCTCGCTTGCCTCGCGATATGAACGTCGAAAAGGCACGTAGTGGCTTCCTTTTCATACACTTCGTGTGTCTCAATTGGTTGCTGAAGACCCTCTCTCCCTATTGTTGCGAATAATCTACATTAATGAAATTGAGGCGTCGATCTGTGATTTAAAAGTCACTGTGTTTTCTAAGTGTCCCACAAGGGCTTTTTCATTAACTCCTCGACCAATGTTAATAAATTTGAGACCTATGGAGACCACATCTAAATTAAGATATTTTTATATCATTTTTTTAAATCGGTGTTTAGTGTGCAGTGACAAGTTTGATTCCTATTACTGGAAGCTAGCTAGGAATAGGCTATCAACATTATATATAATGTTTACAGTAATTTAGCGACGAGGGGGGGGGAGTAGCAACGATTATCGAACGGAACGGATCATGGTTGGCGCGGGGCGGGGTGAGGGACGGCTAAACAGAGCAGGTGTTAGGTGGGATGGGGCGAGGAAAGGAAGGCTGGAACTGGGAGGGTGGTGACTACAGAAATACTTCGGTCCTTTTCCGTTCTATCAAGTGATTGTAATGTAATAATTTACGTAACACGTGTACGCATTACCGCGCGCTCGTGTTGCAAATACTATTTTTAACTCGCTCTGTGCGAAAAATATGTTTTGCCAACATTTCGCCTTGTTGCGCGCACACTTCGTTATGTTTTGCATACTTTGTTGGAAAACGAAAAACAAAATGCTGTTTCGGACTCGTAAAACTAGCAAGGATAGCCGGCCAAAACAGGTTACAACAGCTAGTTTTCAATATGCCTATTATCGTTATAATGTTAGAAGCATGTTACATATTATTATATCACTTTACAGTTCGCTATTTAATAACTATGTAATTGTTTCTCATCTTCATTAGTACCTCCCAGTTTTATTCTCTGCCATGTCCAGTTTTTTTTTCTTAATGTTTGATCTGTAGGATATTTTTGTTCTTAAGTACGTTCCGAGTAGCTCCTTTTGGCATAGTACTTATTTCATACAAGAACTGAGATAATGTTTTTTAACTTTCAAGATCCTCGTTTTTTCGCGAATTTTAAGTTATTGTTCGAATCGACTCACGAACAGAATAAGGGTCGCAGTAACTTGAAAAGGTATTCAATCTTCCTGCGTTCCTCGAAATGTATTATGTTACGACTATGATGACTACTGTGCCTCCATCTCGGACTCTATTTTTTCTTTTTCTCATATTTTTCAAATTATACGTCTTTTTTTTCTATATCCGTATGTATGTTTCTTCGGCTCGTTTCTCTACCATAGAATTGAATGCCTCAGCAACTTTAATTTTTACTTTTCTCCCATTCCTTCCTCATTCTCGACGGCGACAGTAACTTTTCGCAGGCTCATTTTCTTGGCCATCACATCTTCTCATCTCAGAGAGTTACCACTTCTCGGTCCCGTCAGCGACCCTCTTCTCACTCCTCCTCCTCCCCCCCCCCTCTGTCTCTGCACGACGACTCCGCGCTGCATCCGTCTCTTGTTTTATCACTACCTCCTGCGGACGCGATGAGGTTCTGAGCGGTGGTTCAGAATGGAAATAAAACATGAAGAGATAAAGCAATTGTATAAATGTTTTTAAAATGTATTTAATATGATCTCTGCTTCTGAGGTTCCGTCCATGTCAGTAAGGATAAGTGATGGAGTGGTTAGTGAATAAACTTGATATTGGGGATGAATGATGATTCAGCAATAGTGAAAATGGCAGGGAAAATTGTAAAGCCCCGAGCAAGCCAGCCGTAAACTCTCTGTCTATCATAAATTACACAGGGAGGTAATATTTATAACACAAAGGTAAAATGTTAGCGCGTTGGCCGACTGGTTGCTCTAAATTTATATATGGATTCAAGTTGAACTTCGTGTTTTTTTTTTAAGTGGATAAATTCCCATCTAACTATTTAAGTTTGAAACTTGAACGTACTATAATCCATTATCTTTTACGTGATTTCACTGAATTTTCAAATAGTATCAACAATGCAATATCGAATATTATACGTGTATGATGGTTAAACCTCAGTTTAAAATGAAGTAGTTCTTTAAATTGTGTGTGATAATAGTACTGTCTATCTTACAATAATAAAATGTTCATATTTGATACATCACGTCAAATCCATAATATTTTCGTCGGTGTATATTATATACCGACTGATAGACTCGCTCCTAAAGTCGCTCGTTTTCATAACATGTACTCATGCAATAAAGCTTAACATTATAAACTAATTGCATAAACTACTATTTGCTGGTTTATCACAACCATTTCCCACTGCGTGCCGCGCCGTCGCCGTCGCCTCGCCTCGTGTCCGCGCGGCGCCGCTACGCGAGACGGCGGAATTCCGCTCCGCCGGGCGGGCGGCTCCTTCGCCGCCGGAGCCCTTTTTCATTAAGGGCTGTGTGTTTCGAGGACGCTCGCTCCACTCCGGCGTGAAAAATGCTTACGTAGAGACATCCCTCCCCCCCCCGTCTGATTTCTTTAGGTTATTCACCGGTCGAGGCAAACGGGATTTCGGTCGGGGGTTGAAATCCTGTTAGAGGCTGCGGCGGTTAGTTGTGGGGAGTTCGTTCGCTGAGCTCAGAAAGCTTTTCGACGGTGGAAATTCGCATGAATTGTTTCGAATTTGTTCGAGTGGGTTTCGCTAAGGGGATGCCTTTTTGCTTTTCCTTCGTCGACTGCGGTGGCTTCGGGAGATGCAACGGTTTTTACTGTTTTTAACACATTTGTTTTAGTGGTTTCTCGGAAACGACTTAACAACGTTAAAAAGTATTTAAGGGCTAATTCTTTTTGCTCAAAAATTTAGAAAGCATATGTGTGGACTGATCTTCTCTTAGGGCAATGAACAAGTACGAGTATGTTGTGATTTATTTTGTTCCTTACTATAAATTTTACCTGTGGTTACTGCCTCATCAACACTTCTTGGAATTGGTAAATAGAATACTTGCTTTCAAAATACGTTTGATGGGAAATGTAATTGGCATATTTGTGGGTTTAAATCGAAGGTGGTTTGTGTTAAAACAAAGATATCTTTGTGGTTGTCTGCAGCTGATCCTATCCTTGGAAATGTATTTTATAACAAAATTCGCGTATTCAAACAAATTATAAACTAGTGTTTGTGATATTTGAGTTATGTTCACGTCTTGATCATAGTGGTTCTTAATGACATGGTTAACTAATTGAATATCATACAATAAGTCAATGTATGACTAAACATTGAGTATGATCTTGTATAAATATCTTGTTCTCACGATACACATTTATAAATAACATCATTCGTATTAACACCTGGAAGCCCTGGGCGAAACATTTGTTTAAATATCTTTTTTCTCCCTTAATCGAACATTTTTTAACAGCTGTAGTATTACAACCATTACATTGCGCCCTAAAAATAACATATTTCCCCCCCTGTTTCTAAACCGTTGGCTTTTCTGGCCAATAACAGGCGTGGACAGCGAAAGCGGGAATGTCAAAACGCTGGCCGCCTCCACTTCAAGGCTTTTATTGCGCTGTTTATTGCACTTTGTTACCATCTGCGCGAGCGTTTCTTTTTATGCGAGGGCTGCTCGCAACGGCCGCTCGCAGCGCTATCTGACGGACGATCCGCTGGCGAAGCGCGTGCCGTGAGAGGAGGGGTGAAGTTGTGCCGTGCTCTTCATGCGAGGTGGCTGTTGGGGTGTATGACGGCAATGACTTGGCCGATCAAGGGTAAAGACCGTTGTTACCCCGACACAAGTTGCACAGAGACAGCACCACCGCGGTCAAAAAATGTTCAGACACCAATATTATAATGCTGCTTGTATGTATGCATTCCGAACAGAATTTACATATCTTCTCTTCGTGGCTTGTATGTGTCCTGATGTGTGTTACTTGCTCGAAGTTTTGGAATATCTTTTCATATTGTAGGTCTCTGGGTTCCGGCAGATTGCCGTTGGAGACCCTTGCTCAGTAATGGCAATGTGTGGTTTTATAAATATTGTATCTTGAACGGTCCTCATATCATGTTATTTTCAAATATCTACGTACATCTGTTTTAAGGATGCTAAAACCTATTATATCTACAATCCTATATAGCATTTCAATCCGCATTAATTTTCGTACATACTCATCCACTCATTATCTCGCTAAATTTCATTAATTGTTCATTGACGTGAGTCATAATCTTTTTAAAATGTTCCTCGGTGTCATCAAGATTATGTTCGAGCTCTTTTATTCGCAAACGTCCTGGCGCATTCTGTATCCACCTCTCTAGGCCATCCTATGCCGTAAGTTCTTTGTACTGATCTTGTTAACCCTCATTTGGATCTTCGTGTTTTTTAATGCTGTAAAGTCTACATTCTGGTAGTGTGAACACTACACTTACTCGATCAAATGTTCTCGAGCGTACAATTTGGCAAATGAACCGAACGCTCCATTGCTCCTTAACTCTCCAAAAAAACTAGACGTAAATATCAGATCTCTTGAAATAACAAGCTCGTTGACTCAGCAAACAAGTCTAGAATAAATATCAGAGGTCGAGAGTTCTTAGAAATAAATAAGAAATTTTAATCTCGTGGCGCCAGCTGTGTCCGTGAATTTTCAAAAGGGTTGTTGCTCTCTGCTACTGACTGTGAAGGCGTTTATTTTTTGAAGGAGAGGCCCACTCGCAATCGCATGCCGCAGCGCTATCTGGTGGTGCGATCCGCAGGGTTGCGCATGCCGTGATAGGGCGGGCAGCGCCGCATCATCACGAGAAGTCGGCATGGGGCACTGACTCTCGCTGAATGCAAAGTGAAAATATTAACAAACCCGGAATCAAAATGGGGGTCAACTGACACAAACAAGACGCATTAAAGAGCGGAACCGCCCACTGCAAAATAGTAGAAATCTGACATTTTATAACAGGGAGAGGTGGCTTTGTGCATCAACTGATGTCACTGCAGTGCCTCTGACGTGGGAAGTCCTAGGTTCGAATCCCGACTGAGGCGGTACCCCACTGGTGGGAGATACTTGGCTGGGAAAACCTCGGTAGCCGACGATAGGTCGGCTCCGGATCTCGTCAACCAGCTGGGGAAGATCACTGCAACCTTCCGAGTAAAACAAAGTACACTGCACTTATGTGACTAATCACCTTAGCAGTTAACGCACCCGAAATCAATAACAACCAATCAACCAACCTGACATTTTATAATTTTGCGTGTAAGTTAGTTGTATTCTTTCGTGATTTAATATTCATACATCTGTTCGTAAGACTTGCCTTGTTTCTGTTCCCTACTTTTATCACAGCAACCACCACCATCTTCCTGGTGTATTGTCTGGTAGCTCCTATCTGTCGCGTCTTCTATCAGCCGCTTCATCGTCCCTCGCTATGATAAGAGCTGCAGGCTTCAGGAGCGCCTCCGAAGGCCTACGATCTACTTGATGTCAGTGTGCATTAATTCGCTACTTGGGCGCGGGAATATTACTGGTTGTGTAACCGCCAACCGTCTCGAACGCTTAAGGTGGAAGGTAAGGATACGAGATCATTTAATTGCTAAACGCAAAAATGGAGAAATCAAGTTTCTGGTAACGGGGAAGATCCGGGAAGTAGGAATAAGATCCGTGGCGTCCGGATAGGAAGAGATGGTCAGGAAGGGATGATCTCGTGCGGTTCCTTTCCGTAGGGTGATGAGGAAAACGGCGGACCACAGTAGTCGACGTACGAACTAGATCTCGGCAGGCCCCTCACTTGTTTCCAACTTGTGATTGGGATTGGGAAATAATTGGCGGGATATTTGCCTTATCGCGAGGAAACGTTGGTTCTTACTTTAGAAACATTGATAATGTGGTAAAAAAATAGTCGATCAATAAATCGCACCAGTGCTTATATTGTTCAATTTTTGGGTGCGATATGAATATGATTCTGATCTCGATTAGTTGTGAAGAGATGCAAGTGATGAATTTAAACATTTAAAAGAAGTATCAACACGGAGTTGACTTTTCAATTATAGATTCAACATTGTTTTAATTGTATTAATTCAATTGCATAAATAAATTAATATACGTATGTGTATGTATATTTATATTCACGTCTTTTTACATTTCAAGTTTATTTTCAACTCTTGATATTTCTGTAAGATATTCTATAGACAATGCTATTCTCAGTGCAACTATTTCGAACTGAACCACCACGGCTTTTAAAGGTCTTTACAATGCTCCCGTATATGTCTATGGTTCAATTCGCTTTGCGTTCTTGTTTATTTCCCGCTTTACAAGGCAGCTGTTGAAGTACAGACAAAAGCCTCATTTCCCACATTGTTTTATTACCTTTGAAAGAGTGCGTCATAAAAATTCAAAAGTATCTTGAAATTATTTTCAGCTTTAGTAATACAAGTGTCATGAAGTCAATATTTTGTTAACTAAAGCTGCTCTCAAATGGTGTTAAATCCACAGTTTTAACGATGCCAAAGATGTATAGTTAAGCAATATTTAGATAAAGTTACGCGGAAAGCGAGCTATCTGCTTGTTAAGCACACTGTCTCCTTATAATTTTGTATATTCTCCTATGTCTAAGGATACTAACGAAATGAACTGCGTGGAAAAAATGGTGGTTTTCATGTTGAATGTGGTGGGGGCGGTGCTAGTAGTGGTGACGGCACACACAAATTTGGAATAGAATCATCGCTCCCTGTAATTGGACTTAGCTTTTCAGTTTGTCGGTCGAAAGAGAATGGTTAATTAATTTTCACATTAATTGAACCTACACAATCATCAAAAGAAAAGATACCAAGCAGAGAAACTTGTTAATTTAGAATAGAGTAAGTGTTTATGTCAACCTTTTTCTTACAGTCATTGTAAAAGAAGTACCTTGCAGTGAAAACAAGTGACCTTCATGAACCTTGACATTGTCGCCCAGGGAAATCGCTAGTAAATCAGCACTGTCCACTAGTCAAAACAAATTCGGAGGTATGAAAAAGAGTGGGAATGGATGATGCGCATGTAAGACCATGCGGATCGGGAAAGAATCATGGAGACTTTTTGCGCCCGAAACCTAAACACAAATCCAATTCTCAGCGGAATTTTAAAAAAAAACTAAATCGGAACGCCCGGAAATTAAATGATAGACATTTATATTGGTTTTTCTTAGTCAATTGATTGTCAGAAATGAATGTTCCAGGACTTTATTTTAAAATTAATTTTAGACCCGTCCGTGGATATTTTTCACCAAACGTTCTCATTAGCTGTGGAGAACCGTGTTATTACGTGGAATATAGCTTGAGAACCAAAGAGGTACCTCATGCAAATGCGACATTCGCATGGATTAGAGTCCTAATGTATACACTAGAGAGTAGCGCAATAATTTGCGCTGTTGAATCCATATATTTGTATCCAGTTTTCATGTTTCTGTGTGTGCGATATTTTATGTGTGTGGAAATTTACCAAATTTACCAATTTACCGAAAACCAATGTCAATATACCGCACCACGAATTAAAATCTACATCATGGCGTCAGTTGTTATAATTTCTCAACTCTCGGATGCTGCCTGGCGGGGCTGTCGAGTGAGAGACCTATTAAACGCTGGCGGTCGTTCACGTTGCGCTATTTCTCTGCATCTCTAGCGCAGGCGGTTCAGAAGCGCTATCTAGTGGAAAGATCCGCGGGCGGGCGTGTGTTGGCGGAGTCCGCGAGGGGCGTTTCATGCCACGCCCTTCGCCCTTCGAGGCTGCTTCCCGCCCTCGCGAGGCTCCACCGCGTGATTAATGTGCGCCGCTCCGATATCGCACGATATTTGCACGTGCGCTGCTGACGGATATGCGTGTTGAAGAGTAATTATGCCAGCTTTCGAGGGCGCTGTGGCCCGTGAGATGTGTACCAATATCCTTCGCTGGGGATTATTCTTAGACATGGATTAGCCTCGTAATGTGATATGCTACGTCTGTTGAAATGTGTAAATAATTTAATGTCCCCGGAAGAAATTCGCATGTTAAATTTATTTACTTTTATTGGTGATTAGCTACGTCAGTATATATTCGAAATATTAACAATGTATTTATTGTATTTATTTTTGTACATCAGGCAAATCAAATTAATCATGATCTGTTAATAATTTCCATGCAAATGTACTCTTGAAACTTATCTCTATAATTTGATATAGGGGTAATTTAAGGGATATAGAGGTATTTCGAGGCTTTCCGAAGGTGCTTAAAATAAGTACTTGTTCATGCATAGTACCGCATACATTTATTTCAGTTCGTGGCACACTTTGTGTGATGCAAATTTCTTATTTTGTTCATTACCATGCGTGTTGTAGGCTACTAGTAGTTATTCGTCGTGTCACGGAAAAAAATACTGTAACTTCAAAATATAGTACACTTTGTGATGACAAAACGAGGTAATAACGAACATGAACGAAGATATTTATTTCTACAAAATCTGTTTCACTTACAAAAATCGGCGCATAGAAAAAAATTATACTTTGTAGCACTTAGTTGGGTTATCCGGCTTCTAAAATTGAATCATAATCACCCCATTCCATTACACCGAGAAACCAGATAATGTGCTCGTGCGCGGCACTTGAAGCTGTCGAGTGAACGCCTCTGATTTACCGCGTTACGTACTCCCAAACGGCCCGGGCCCTCAGCGCCACCGCAGGGCGCGCCACGTGTACCGCGTTGCCGGGGCGTGTTTACACGTCGCTGCGATGATGA
The DNA here is from genome assembly GCA_017312745.1 of Gryllus bimaculatus. NCBI lineage: Eukaryota > Metazoa > Arthropoda > Insecta > Orthoptera > Gryllidae > Gryllus > Gryllus bimaculatus. The sequence continues at coordinate 53,574 of BOPP01000040.1, read as the reverse complement.
TGAATGCGACACCGAGGGGCCGAAAGGAGGCGGAGCGCCGAGGGATGAAACGGGGGTGAGCGGGATGCGTTGGAGAGACGCGAGGCGGGTTCGAATGGGCTGAGAGGTGGATCTAGGATGAGTGGGAGGGGGGAAAGTCACCGGGTGCCATGGTTCGTGGAGGAGTGGGACGGTGTGGCGTGCGAGGTGGGGAAAAGTTATGAAATGGCCGCGAAGTGGGGCGGGACAAGGGGAATTGGATGTGACAAAGTGAAAGGAGAAGAGATGAACCTGATTCGAACGAGTTAAAGTGATGTGAGGAGCGTGATGGAAGGAGGGAAGTAGTTGGGAGAGAAGCGAGGTAGAATATGACAAGTCGAAGCAATCCGCAGGAAGTCAGAGCGGGGGCGAACGGTAAGGTTGACATAAAACGAGACAGATCGGATGGAGCAGTTAAGGTTGAAACAATTCGCAGCGAGTGAGATCGGGTCCGGGCAGGACATGATGGCATGTAACGAGGCGGGTCGGATTGAATGGGACAAGCCGAAGCAATCCTCAGCGAGTCAGATCGTGTCAGGACAGGTGAGGGTGGTACGTGACACGGGTCGGATAGGGCAGGGCAGGTCGATGAAATCTGCAGGGACTCAGACTGGGTCCGGACAGGACAGAGTGACATGGAACGAGACGTGTCGAATCGGGGAGGGCAATCCTCAGCGAGTCTGATCTGGGGCCGGGCAGGACAGTACGACATGAAACGAGACTGGTCGGATTGAGTAGGATGAGTGGGCGGGTGGAAACCTGGCGGGGATAGTATGTAGGGCGGGATGCAACCAATGCGGGGAGACAGGGTGGAGTAGAGCACGTTCCAATGAAGGGTAATGCAGACTGGGGAAGGGGCGTGGCAGAGCGAAGCGGACTGCATGGGCGGGGACGCATAACCGGGACACCCGCCTTTTCGTGTATTGTTTCGTTTTATGTAAATGCGCGTGCTGTTCGTGCGAAAGTTGAATTTTTAAACCTCGTTTGGGTCATGAAAATGTACTGCCGTGCGTGCCTGTAGAGGGGCGTGTTCTGGAAAATACCATGAACATTTTTTTTTTTTTGTGTTACGAGTATTTAGTCGATCCTTGCTGGGTAATTATATGCAAGTTAAATTAGGTTATACTATTAAAGCGCTGCACTTACTTGATTATGAAACAAGTTACATTCCCATTTGGCGCATACGGGCGAGATAAGTGCTACGAGTACGTTTCCGCGGCAGCCCTACATCTCCCGCTCTCTTCTGTGTTCGGTAAATTCCGTTATTGGATCTACTCATTCTTCTCCGAGTACGATAAAGCATAATTCTTTTTTTTTATTTCGTTTAATTATCTGAACATTTGCAAATATGCAAACGAGCGCAAATTAAAAAGAAACAAATTAAAGTTATCACAATAATAATTATCAGAGTTTAATAATATATCAAATGTGAAATGTGAAAAGTGTTTTAATTTTTCAAAAGGCGTTAACAAGTCTTTCATGTTTCTTTCGCATCATATTGTATTTACGATATTGTGCTACTCGAGTAATAGGGGAGAGCAAAACTGATTGGCACCAGTTGGTTTTTAATTTTTCTTACGCATCTTCGAATTAGCTTTAAGAAATATACGGAAACTACATTGACGCGAAATTATACAAAATATTGTACGGAAATACTTTGTGGCATTTTATCGTGAATGTTTGTGGAACTTTTAAGAGTCGTTACAAGGCATTAAGTCAAGATGAGCCAATCGCACCCACAAGTGGGTTTGATTGATACAGGCCTTGGGGTAGGTTGGCACTAGCATGAGGTTCGCTAGTCTTTCGCATGAGGCACGCTACTTCGTGAGAAAGTGGAAAAATAAATCAACGTCAGAATGAATCATTTTTGAAAGTCAATTATACATCAATTGTAATTACACAAATAAATGCAGATAAGTTTATCATCGTTTGGTCTTGCAGATCAGCCTCATTTTGGTAACTACAGCATTCTTCGTAGTTTTAAAATCTTTAAAAAAATGAATGATAACTCTTTAGAAAACTGAACATCACCGTTTGAAAACAAAAAGTTAAAGCCCTTTCATGTCCGCAAGTGCAAGTCGCTCTTATCGTTTGAGGAATGGCATGTAGGCACTGCTGTGACTTCTTAACGAAATGTGCCGTCCGCCTCATATGTCTCCCGCTTGTGTCACCTCATGAATGCCGAGAAAACGCCCAGGGTGAGTCCACTACGTTGATGTGTAGCAAGCCGAATCACGGGCCTATCACATAACTTCATTCAATGGAAATGATGGTATTTTTTGAAAATACGTCACAAATTGTACATAAATTTATGAGATGGTCAGTGGGAGGGTAACACCACCGATAGTGGCTTATGCGTCTGTGGCGGCCGCATAATGAACAAAATTTGAAGAAAAAAAATTGAACTCTGCCCACCGACTTCAAACTCACAAAACGTGGAGCGTGTGTCATCAAAGGATGAGGATTAAAATGGAATTTCGAATTCATTTCTTGCCTCTTATTTTATGTATAAATAATGAGCTGCAAAATTGTTATTGGCATTGCAGTAATGTGACATGAAGGGCTTTTCGTGAACGTTTTTGATCCCAGACACATTGGGGGGAGAAAATAGATTTTCGATTACTGAATGAATATCTTGCCATTACCAAACTTTTGCCATGTTTAAGGGACTACTGCTGGAACAAAATCAGGATTTGGAAATAAATTAATAACAAAAAATAGCCATTTTTAGACACGAGATCTATGCTTTAGGTCCTAAAGGTCACGTGTCATAAAACGTAGGACTTATGGAACGTATTTGGTTAGGCGATCTCGATTTAGGAATCTGACCGCCAAACAGCCCCGGTCTACCGTACTACCTTTCTTTAGCCCATCAAAACTTCTGTACTTTCCCTATCTCGTGTCTTCTTTTCTGCATACTCTACAGTGCATCACAGTAGATCTGCTTGTTCTGCTGAACAAGGAATGAATTATTAATATCGATAGAGCTTAGAACTTCGCTTATGAAGTCTAACAACCCTCCAAAGTTAGGTTTTTTATCTTACCTTCTTTACAACACATACAATGGAGCAGAAAAGAAAAGACACAATTGTTTCCTTATCAGTTTTTGTGTGTTTTTTTCAAATTTTACATTGCTTTTCCAAGCAATCCTCTCATACAGTATATCTTTTAATTTATAATATAATTTACTTATTCCCTTCTCTTTGCGTAATTACTTCCCGTACGCAGCAGAACTGGATCTCATCTCTTTCATTTTCATCCGTTTCTCAGCTTTGCTTCTATATCACTGCAATTTCCCCAACCCTAACACACTCCACTCCGCGCTCAACTTGGCTCACCGCAGAACTCCCACCTGCCACGCCGCCCTTCCTCTCTCCCGCCCGTTGTCTCTGCTGCAGCAGCCTGCGGAACGTGCTGCCACGTCATATTCCTCCTCATGAAGCGACTCGACGTCCGTGTAACGAGACACCCGCCACGCGCCAGCTCGAAATCACCCCAGGCACCCGCACGCTCTCGCAGCCACCGCCAGACGCGAGCGGCGATAAAGCTTGGCTCTTCTGTCGTATACTATGAAAGATTATACTGACTTCTAGAAACTACAAGGATGTAACGTTTATTGTGTTAAATGTGTTCATTAATATATTTTAAAACATCTTAGCAGTGTCGTTTCATCTTGCTGAATGAAGATTTTAATTCGACATTACTGTGTTAGGAGAGAAGCTTCTTATTAATATGCGCCTCGACTGTGGTTGTTTCATTGTTATGCTCTGATACGTCGTAAAGTTCTCTTTCCCATGGCGCATCTAGACTGTATAATAACATTTTTGTCTCCGTGTGTCGTTTAAAGATTTTACTTAAGATATAAAAATTCCAAATTAAACAATATTGATTTTCATAAACATAATTTATGCTAAGCAATGCGCATTTTTATTTTGTAAAAAAATATTCGTTAAAAAATTAGTTCGGTAAATAAAAATAATTTTCCATGTATGAAATGTTTTTAAGCGGAATTTTCAAAGGACTTAAAAATAATTCGATTTATAAAGAATTTTATTTTGTAGAGGTTCGGTATAAGGAGGTCCGACTGTAGTTAGCAAAGTTACGCTGCTTCCACCAGCTGCAGTGGTCAGTGCTGGTTCATTGTCGTCCAGGTTCCGAAAATTTGTTTGTATGTCAAGTTTGCTAGGCTTGTCGAAATGGAGTTCGTAGATCGACTGGTTGGTAGTTTCCCTAATCACATCCAGATGAATGCGGGAGGAGCGACATATAAATCGGACTCGAAGTGATCTTACAATCCCATTCCCGCCTCTGCCCATGCATCTCCCAAAAACTAGTCTGGGACGACATGACGAGAGAAGTCCCGTACTTTCCCCTCGCAACCGCCGTAAGCCGGCGAGGAACCGGCCAACATCCCAAAAAGGATTGAATGAGAGACCATCCATAAATTACGAATTTGGAATATTTTGAATACCCACTCTCCGTCCTGTAACGCGCACTGGAACCCCCTCCCCATGTAATTACATAACCTTTACGACAAGACACCCCCTCATATTTTCAATAGATAAAAATAAATTATAAACAAACAACAACGAATTGTTTTAATTTTCTTTCTGTTGTACATTAAAAATTATGGTCATCAAAATAAGAATTAGTTGGCGATACAGACTGCACAAACAATAAGACAGTGGATAATTTGTGAATGAAGGAAGGACGTTTAGGCAAGAAAATGTCGAACAAGAAGCCGCGCAGACACTATCATGGATGGCGCATTGGCCCCGTCCTTTGCGCAATTTAATTGTATTCTGGAATGAACTAGAGAACGGTTTTGAATATTTTATTCGCAATTTAACAGAGTCAATCAATATACCGTTGACGAACAAATATTTTGACATTTGAATATTCTATGAAGATTCAATAAAAAATATTTCAGCAAATGTTGAAACGTTTTAAAATGAATATCAGCATTACTTAACACTAATCTCTGACTCCACCTACCGCTATGTAAAGCAGCCTAACCCCTCCCCCTCTTCAGCGTTATGTAATTTATAGACGACTTCTAATGCTGCTTTCATTCCTATAATCAGAGACGCACTGTGTTTACGAGGGTTCAATCCTCCCGCCGTTCTCTTTGGCCGGATGCCACCGCTCCGCATCGAACCCCCGAACGCGAGGGATCGGCAGCGCTTCGCCGCCCTTCCGCGCCCGCCCACGGCCCACAATCCCCGCCCACACCCGACCACGCGCTCTCGCTCGCCCTCCACTGCGCCCGCGCCCCCGCCCGCGCTCGCCCGCCCAGCGCCCAGCTCTCGCGCCCTGCGCGCCCGCCGCCGCCCGCGTTCCGTCCTGCGGCCTGCCGTCCCGCGTCCCAGCCCGCCCGCGCCCCCGCTCGCCCGCGACCCCGGCCGTGCCCCGCCCGTGCCTCCTTCCGCGCCCGCCCGCGCGCCTGCCCGTCCGCGCAGCGTCGTGTGCTAATAGCTCCGCATTATACGCCGGGCGCCCCATTAGCCCCTGCCTGCGTTGCCTTCGACCGCAGCGCGTCTGCGGAGCGTGGCCTGATAATGAAGCTCCGAATCTAACATCGACGCCGATGGAATTTGTGGGTTCGCTGGTGGGGAGGAAGACTGGATCACTTCTTTTGAACAAATGTGGTCCTGGAACGTAGAAAAGGAAAGGATGAAATGGGGAAGTTAGGCGAGCTGACATTGAAACTAGTGGTTTGTAATATGCTTTAAAGGTAGGCAGAACCTTTTTCTGAAGTGAAAATCAAATTTTGGTGCTACAGTAGATAATTTATGGATGTGTACTAGAGTGCATAAAAGCAAGATAAGGTCTGAGATAAGTCTAAATTTGTGAAATTTATGTTTGCGTACACGTTGTGAACGAATATTTTGTTAGACGTGTGAAGTGTAAGATTTTGAAAAGCAAGGAAGGTATATCTGACATTTCATTTTGAATGTGTGCTCGTTTTTGTGATAAATTCGTAGTGTAGGGAACTAAGTGGTCATTTCTACTACTTATGTGAAAATAAATGTAATTTCTATTAAATTACGTTTTAATTAGCATATTTTATTGGAGCTTGGAAGGCTATTCTAACTCATGTTCTATTCCGGCATTTCTTCCATTCTTACCTGAATGGATCATTACGTATTCAACATCAATTAGTCGAGGAAAAAGGCTCTCTAGAGACAAGTAATTATTTTATGGGCTTTCACAAGGCTCGAATGCTCACTTTTTTTCGGGTAAATGTTTTTAATGTCTAAACATTACATCAAAATCAGTCTTTACACTTAAAAAAATCGTTTTTATATCGCCCATTTGCGATATAAAAAATTGAAATCAATTTTGGCAACACTGCTTTAATTTTTTCCTGTTTCGTAAGTGACCTATTTTGTGAAGCTTAAGATGGCATAACGTCTTTAGTAGCATCACGATAGTAGTATTACATTTTCATCCCTTTGAAAAATGATGTGTTTGTTAATATATGGTGATAAAAGCTCTGGAGCTACTACACTTTGTTTTCACGAGCTGATGAATGGGCTGGAAAAACTAAAAGGCCTCATCGAACGTACAAGAAACATGAAAGGCTTTTCAGAGGCTTGTTATTTTTGGCGGCGAAACCTGTGATCCTCCTCTTCTCTAGAATTTTCAATTTGGCACATTCTTCATCTTTCTTACAAGAATTTCGAAATTACAGTCCTCAGAGAAGACTAGTGCGTCTGAGCCGGTTATTCTGTAATAAAATGATGAGATCAATTTAAGCATTTTCTTAAAACATCTCCCTTCTTGCAAACAGTATTATTTCCCAGGAAAATCATTGTAGTAAAATCTTCTTGGGAGTACTAATCACACTAATTTATTACACGTGGTTTGCCAGGCACTGCTATTATAAGCCCATCCCTCATTTTCTTCTTTATAAAAGCTGCCCCTGAATTCCTGGCTTATGTCATTTTTCAGGCTCCTTTCGAAATATTCCCCCTCGCTCCCAAAGCGCAAATTTATTAAACACTCCCCTTGGCCGCGCTGCTTGCAAACAAAACACGGGCGACGCGCGGAAGCACGCTCATGTTTACACGCGCGATTTGCCGCATGGATGGGGAATTCCGGGTGTCCGTGTACAAGCGTTCCCACACAGTCTGTCCCAAAAATCCTCCCTTAGGCACTACTCCGATATTAGTGGTGCAAACGATGCCGAAAAACAGCCACTTGGGTTGTCTCTAAATGAATTTGCGATTAGTAAAATAGTGAAATTACATGAGGAACGTCCATTTCTGAAATGTACCTCAAAAAAGTGGCTGCAATCAAAATCAATCCGGGGAAGAAAGATGAGAAAGGATATGGCATGTGGGGTAGATAGTAGAAAAAAATAGATAAGTGTAGATTTATGACATAGTACTTCTGTCATTAACTTTTCTACCAACGAACTTCCCCACGACTTCTGCAATTACTAATGGCATTGAATACGATGATATAGATTCCGATAGCTTAGAGTTTGCAACATTGCAAAGGCAAGCTCATTGTCTCATTGGGCACAGCCATAAAAGGTATCTTCACCGATCGAATGTCTTGTACCTTTTTACTGTTCGAATATCTTGTTTAACTCTGTCCCTGAAATCTGCATTAATTCTGATGTAAAAATGTATATGAAATATTCCCCCTTGCGTGTAAATGCCATCTCTTTGGGATATCCCGTGTACAAGACGCTAATAAAGATAACGGTTGTGTAGTGAGTGAGATTCCATTGGTTCTGGGAGCGTCAACTACTCCGGTCATTAGTAGTGCACGCTGTATCAGGAAAGTGGCGGTGTTTTGTCCCACTGGTTAACCACCAGTGGGACAAAACACCGCCAATAGTAAAGAATAGGATCGGCGATGATATTTTCAAAATGTAGGTAGTCATTTTATTAATATGATGAAAACCGTTCCAAAAATTTATTTTTTTAACAGAAGTAATGGCGATATCGCTCCACAATATCACTTTGTGAATGGGTTTAGAGAGGCAATGCAATGAATGATCGAGTTGTTTCAGATGTTAATTGAAATACAAACGGTTCTTCAGAACTGTACGGAATCTAAAATCTGGAACTCTGATTAATCGAAAGAACAGTGGCTTCATACGAAATCTTCAAAACATGGAACTTACATTTGAGTGTAATTTCATGCCAGAAACTTCAGTTATCCCTTTTGCATAAGATGTTTTCACGGTGGCTTTGGCTTTACTTTTCCTTTACAAGCCGCTTGAATAGCGGTAGATTCTGCCAAAATGTTTGTCACGTGTGAAGTATGATTTTTCGTTTCGTTAGGGAGATCTTCTCTCCAGAGATTGAGAAAATGAATACGTGAACGCTCTTTCCCTTGCGTACATGTAGTTCCCGTAATTTTTAAGTGGACATTTTTTCACACTAAGCCAGACTAACTGCATTAAGAATTTGTGTTTTCGTTTCTAACAATTATTTGGTATATGACAGTAAAATAAAGATGCCACATAACTACATAAAACCGATTTCTTAAACAATTTTTATTTGTTTGACGTGTTGTGCAAACTTTAACATTTCCGACGATGCCATATTACGATACCCTTGGAAGGATGATTGTATTTTTTAGTTTTTCTCAATGATACATTTTCTGACACTGATTTTGACATGAGTTATCTCTTTTATGTGGGACTAGTTCAGAAGTCACAATAACTTGATTTACTATCGAATAATGCTCTGGATTGTTACTGCTTTTCGTAGTGGGAACAGTTTCTACTTCCGATCGCTCGGAATGCTTTTCACCCCTGCTGCGAACAATGGCGCCCGCGGGAAACAAGAGGTCTCTTATTATTGACAGAGTCAATCGATATCGAATTATGTATCGATATCTGATGCGGTTATATAGCTGTCGTATCATTTTATCGGTTTTTGAAATTTGCTTATTCCTACTGTATCTAATTATGTTTAATCGCGGTGCCTGGTGTTGCTCGATCAAGTTGAACGCCACTGTAATTTCATTTTAACGTCCCTGATATTACTTGGAAAAGCAAGGTCGTGTATTCAGTATCTGTTGCTTCATTTGTATGTATGGGAAAACCTGGGCAGTTACAAAGCTCTGTTTATCAATTTTAGATACCTATTTACTATATTATAATTGCATGGGAGTAGCTGGCGAGGTGCAGCAGGCAAAATTAACTTGTTCTAAACGCGACAGTGTGAGTAAATGGGGATGTATCAATTTGCTAACAGATCATCGAACAGGTGCACTGGAATCATTTTTTCAGCTGAAACATTTTCTCCTTCAAATTCCGTGGTGGTAGCAGATATCTTGTGGTAATCCATAATATGGTAAAGGAAATAATCGTCCACAAAAGGTTTAAGAAATTTTATTAATTTTTACCCAAAGTTAACTTTCCGGAAACACTTTTCCCATCCTCAGTAGGTCATCCCCAAACAATGTGGATGTAAGTGTAAACAATGTAAATGTTCACAAGATGGTCAAAAATATGAGAACAGCAAAACATGCTGATTAGAGTTAGTTGGCAGCCATCTTTCGGAATGGAAGAAGAGCTCTTCTGATGGGAAAAGTGTTTCCCGAAAGTTAACTCTGGGTAATAATTAATAAAAATTCTTAAACCTTTTGTGGATGATTATTTCCTTGACCATATTAGTTTCTCCTCCAGTAACTTCGTTGCAAATAATTTTAATTATTACTTCTGTTGTTTAATTCTGAGAGCTCCGCGTTTTTATCTTCTGTACATTTGGTCAGGTTTCATATCGCTTATTTTACAATACTGCAATAATATAATAAATGTCAATGTTCTCAGCCAAACCCAATTACTGATAGGGTTAATAGATAATTCAATTATTGTGTGTTGTTCATTCAATTAGCCTACTCTGTCTAGATCATGGAATATTCAGTCCAATATCCTCCCACCATTTGTATTGATTGCATACTGGTGTGCGCGGAAAGAAGTACTTGAAAATCAGAATAGTGATAAAGAAAACGTGAAATTTGGGTTCTGTCACAGGATATATTTATATACTACTGTTAAAAATAAAAGCTGCAGCTAATTTTTGAAGTGGGAATAGATGAACTGCATTTCGTGAGGGTGGAGAAAAGAGATTATCCTAGCATTCGTGCGGAGAAGAGTCATCATTGGCAAATGTATTATTTACTCAACTGAGGTGTGTTATAATTAAAATTATAATAATAATAATAATTATTATTATTATAAATTGTTCAATTTACGAGTTCTTAAATTGGTAAAACTTGTAAATATGTTTAATGTAATGTAGGATAATATTGTTTATGTAATATCAGGCGTTGTCAAACATAAAAATATATGTATTCCACTTGAGAAATGTACTGTTGATGTTGTGATAATAATTATAGTAATAATAGAAATAATAATAATAATAATAATAATAATAATAATAATATTCCGCCTGCGTCCCCAGTATTCATGTTTCCCCATTGCGTCGTCAACATTTATACGTCATCCATTTAGGTAGAGCGATTATCACCCTGTAACGAGAGTGCTCCCCTGCAGTGTGTTTGTAGCCACAGATGGGTTGCCCCAGCGTCCCCTCCCCGTCGCTATGGCTATTCACCACGTGTCCTGCGTCCCCTGGTTCCACACTCGGCCTCTGCATTCCAGTGCACCCCTGCACGCTGACGTCTCACTGCGGCGAGAGAGAGGAATTACGGTTGACCACTCTTAGAGAGTTTTTGCACAGCGGGAAGCACCACATCGTAAATGATATGAACGCTAACTCCGACGTTACGTTAGAGTTTTAGCGGAAAACGCTAATCAACTAGAATTTGTGAATGTAATCAGGTGTCTTGTCTCGGTCATGGTGTATCACGTGATAAAAATGAACGTAATTTTTAGCATCTGTGACAGCAGTGAGTACTGCTGTGCGTTCCCTCAATGCAACATGATGATCTGTATATATTTAATTCTCTATATTTATAATAGTAATAATAATAATAATAATAATAATAATAATAATAATAATAATAATAATAATACGTATATGTGTGTAATTACAATGCAGAGGGATGGGGTTTGGTGGGCAGCTATAATCAATCAAATGAGAATCAAGATAATGTGGCTTTATGACAAGTCAGAATTAGCGTACACTCTACCGTCACAAATTGAGACTATTTCCATTTAGAACGAAACGTTATGCAAAAAGCCTTTTTTAAACCTCACGCAAGACAGGTTACGTTGTTGCCAAAAGAAGGTTATACGCTGTGTGCTGCAAAAACTATTTTCAGCCTCGTTAGCGGAAAAGTATCGAGTAACGTGTATGTACACTCTGGCGAATGCTACAGGTTCTTGTGACTAGTAAGGAATGAGTGTTTTCGCCTTATGTGTGTGTCGTGAATGACTTCGCGTATCATCGCGTAGGCATCTCCCTGTGACAGTGACTCGTATTCGACCCACTGTCGCGAGGAGGGAGGACGAGAACCTGTCTGGCCGCGCACCCCATCCGCCCTCCCCTCGCGGCGCCCCTCACAACACAACGTTCTCTCTGGAGGTGTGCGCCCCCCCCCCCTGCATGCGCCTAGACTCGCTCTGCACCAGGCCCGCAGCCTCCGCAGTACAGCGCCCGTCAGACAAAGTGCCGAACTAACAGTCCAAGATGGTGGATAATACGAACGGGAATTAGGTTGTGCGTTCTTCACTCATGTGTTTGTGACGTGTGTTTTGAGTTAATGTTGTTAGAAAATGTTCGTTAGTTGCTACGCGAGCATCATTTGTGAACACGTGTAAAGTTTGTTCAACCGCTAAGAGATATATCTCGTCTAAAGATCGCAATATTGGGTGAAAGTAAAAGGACTTTGTTGTTAGTAATTTCCTCCTGGACAACATCGATCTTCTGAGAGTGTAAGTCTTTTAAAACATTTAACAATATATTTATTCATTTATTAATATTTATTTGCTCTGCGGTATAGAATAATTCACAACTGTCAATGAAAATTACATTTTGGAATACCCCAGGTTGTCATCTTACTTCTTTAAGCTAATAAATAATGTACCAAAGTGAATTGTTTGCTCCAAATGATGCATGAATAATAAACAATATATCCAAAATATAAAAAATACAAAATTACATTAAGATCATATGAAATATTTCTGCGAAATAAAATATTTATTCAGTTTAATGTGACTAAACCGGCTGTGGAATAATTAAAGCACACGTATGTAAAATATCCTCTTCAATGCAAAAGTACATCTAGTGGAAACTGTCCAGGAAATCGATTAAAAACCAACAACTTTTGTGACAGTGTGTTTATCTGTCGGGGGGCCGCACATGTCGCACCCACCACGTGGTTACTCTCTGCTCGCATCCCCACCCTCTCCAGCGGCGTCTGCGGTGGGGGTTCAGGGAGATGGGAATGGAGCCCCTGGTGGCAGGGGGAGGGGTGATATCGCGGAAGGGTAGGAACGGACGTGGAGATGGGAAGGATGGAGTCCTTACCTTGGGCAGACAAGGAGAGGGGGGGCTGAAATCGTAGCAGGGTAGGAACGGACGTGGCCAGAGCTGGAAGTCGATGACGAATGGTAAACGGATGTAGACCTGTACAATTGAGATGATGAAGTCGCAAAATAGCATCGAACTTGCGACGTTACATATGCTTATGTACGACGAAAGAAAATGATTGGCAGAGACAGATGTACATGCTCGATAGCATTGATAATATTCAGGTAGCGAGAAAGGTAGCAAGGATGAAGAATGGTTGGGGGTGTCAGAGCGGGGCAGGTGACGAGTACACCAGGCTTGCATCACGATGGCGAATCGAAGTTGCGAGGGGCAAGAAGGATCATGACTGCGTGAGGAAGCGTCACCGGTCGGCAGTTAGCGGGCCCTGAAACAGAGAAAGACGGCAATGGAGTAGATGCGGAGTGGTGAATAAAGTAGGTGGCAGCGGTAGGCAGCCCCTCTCCCTGCTGGGAGGGTGAAGTCGTGGCCATCCGGGGGTGGGGGGGATGGCACCGTTCTGCCCGCAGCAGCAACTGTGACAGTGGCTGCGGTGACAAAGCGAGAGGCCCTGAGGGGGCTCGAATCCTGAGCTGTAATCGACACTCCCTGCTCGCAGGACAAGAGCAACAGCGCGCGTATTTGGTTTCCGACGTTGGCAAATCGAATACGTGAACCGGTGTGCGTACACGGAGAGATACTCGAAGCTCAAGCAAACATGTATCTAATGTAATAAAAAGAATGTGTTTTTATAAATAATGCTCTATGAGATATTTTACTTGTATTACTTGTTTTAAATCCTACATCTTTAAAATAATAGTGTTAGAAAACCGACTGAGTGTAAGGAACTGTTGAGAGGAAAGCCAATATTTTTACCTCCCCAAAAAAGTATGTCTGAAATTGAGGCACTGCATATCTATTTATAATTTCTCGTATACCTACGTATATTCGGAGAAATACATATAGAAAAAGTATGTAATGCTGCGGAAAAATGAATTCGGTATTTCAAAGGAAATAAACGTTTTGGGGTCCCCAGATACCGAAAAAAGTGTTGTTGGGTTCTTTCACATCGTGCTTCCCGAATGTACATAGGTTATGTCCGTCCATCCATCCGTTCGTCCGTCCCGTCTTTTTTACTCATGACTCTCCTGGAACATTTTAGAAATTGGCTCCATTGCACGTTTTGTTAAAAATTGCAAATTTTGAAATTTTGCAAAAGCTCGAAATTATTGCGCATCTGTATTATTGAAGGTAGAGATTTTTCTTCTAGATGGGGCAAAAGGATATCGTGGACTAGTACGAGAGGTAAAGGTACAGAACCGATATAGGTTTTTGCTATGTTCACTGTGCGCAAATATGCACTTCACGACACCCCAGAGGAGCTATAGGTACCGCGGTAGCCGCTGGTTGTCTTTTTGAAGTCGAAGTAAGTAGGAAACTAATGCAAAAAGTCGAATTTATTTTCGAAATATTTCCTTATTTCGAGTTGTACGCTAAAAACTGTTATATATTTCTCTTTCTGAACTTTTGCTTTATAAATATTTTATTTTGAATATTCGAAATATATTATTAATTTGGTCATTTTCGTGGAATATTTATTATAATGTGTTTTAATCTCTGAGCGCCCGGAGATTCCATTATTGAATTTTTAATGCTGCCAGAAAAATTGCTAATAGAATCGTTCGCTCACTGCTAAAATGCATCAACGGAAAATATAAAAACAAAATGATTTTACTATTGAGTAGAGCATTTGCATGTATATGACCATTAATGAATGATCGGTCAATATTGCAAATATCTTTTAGTTACGGCCAGTTCGCTTGAATCTGAATCGCTGGCTGTTGGGATATGCACGTGACCACCACAAAGGGATATGTTGCTTGATTTCGAAGCACTTGCTGTGGATACTGCGATGTATACACTAGCCACTAGCTTTAACATTGTCATTAACAATCGATATAATACAGTGGTGTAGCTTGAACGTGAGGCATTCTGCTTAGACAATGACTTTCTAAGCGTTCATTAATTGCACGAGTGTTCACGATACAAGTTTTATTGAATTTACGAACATTTAATTGCATAGCAATAGCTTGAACCATCCAGAATATAATCCATGCCATCACATGCCGCCATGCGTCATCCAGAATATAATCCATGCCCATCACAAAACAAAAAAGAAAATAATTTGGGGTTGATGTCTGTAAAAAATGAAAATGCTAAAACAAGAAAATAATTTTTTTGGAAGATTTCAATTCGTTGCTGAAAGATTGGTTTAAGTATTTGCCTAGCAAATTAGGCGCCAAATTGGGAACATGTTTTTGTATATTTTGCATTAATTGTCAGAAAGCAGTGACATCTGTATGTGAGATATGTGGGAGAAGTACGTACAATCCGAGCACATATTTTTAAATAGTACTTTCGCCGTCTATTTGAGTATTCTTCGCAAGCGCTTGAAAAATGGGAGAAAGAGCATTTTTAGCAATATTTGATAACAAGAAATATTCCTTGATTTTTTAGAACTGCTGATGAAGTAGCTAACCCCCCATTTTTCTGCATCTAGCAAAAGCTAATGGTGAAGCTACATTTTCTGTCGAGAAACAACGCAAGGATCCATTTCAGCATATACACAATGAATCAAAAGGAAGTCAGTTGTGGGAAAAGAAAAGACGATAGGATGACATAAAGAGGAGGGGGTGAAAAAGTTAAAAACACACGGAGTGGGGGGATGGGGTGGAAGGGAAACTGGGCGAAAAACTTGTTGCAAATGGACGAAAGCGTCCGTGATTATGGCCAGTCATACGATGTTAGTTGGTTGTAGAGTAATTGGGATTTAGTGTGTTTTGCATTAGTTTGAATGGTGTATTTCAAGGATCTCTGGAAGTTTGAAAATAATCATACTAGTTCATGAGTACACATTTATTGTTGGTGTGTAATTGAATGTTTTCATTACTGAAAAAGAAACAATTCTTTTTGAACAATTGAACATTGTTGAAGTTACTGTACCAATTCAGACTTTGCAAACTTTGTGAGAATTAAGTAAAAGGAAATTTGAGTCCACACAGTGGAATATGACATTGACATTTTCTTATTGATGGAAATATTGTGTCATGGGGTTTATCTTACAAAGTATTCGAGCCAATGCAATGTCTCACCAGCTCTCGTACATTGTCGCATGAAGAAAGCCTCAACCACTTTACGAAATACTCGTAGCCCGCTAGGAAACGGACTGTGTATACGTAGCCCGTGATGACAGGCTGCGGGCTGCCTGAGCGCGCCTATTGGCCCAGCCGCGTAACTGCTCGTGTGGAGTTGGTAATAA
>BOPP01000040.1:0-28412 GCA_017312745.1 Gryllus bimaculatus | reverse complement strand
GACAGGCGGAGGTCCCGTGGCGCTATTCTACAAAAAAACCCGGCAACTACACAGGGTTGTGTGTGTGTGCGTGTGCGTGCGTGCGTGTGTGTGCGTGCGTGCGTGCGTGTGTGTGTGTGAGAGAGAGAGAGCGCGCGCGCGCGTGCATGTATATATTTGGCATTTTAGAATGGAATTAATCTGACTTTTGCCACCCAGCGGTGTTTTCAGGCCTGGGCCCCGCTTGTATTTGTTATCCACATTATTTTATATATAATGAACAACATTTTTTTTATGTTCTTGAAATGTTAAAAAACTGCAGTACTATGTACTTCTCAAATGAATTGACAATACTATGTCATTGCATTATTCGTGAAGACGGCTTTTGTTAAAATATTTAATTTATTGCGTGTTAAATAAGAGCATTTGTTATTCTTGAGGAATGTGCGTGCTACTTCTTTTGGAAAAATACGTTGTGTGATTTAGCTAAGCAGCATGTTTGCTGCTGCAGGTCACTAAGAGTAATTTTTTGTCGTATCTTCGTGACTACTGTACGTTACGCAGCATCAGTCGTTCGATGGTAGTTGACTTTCCACGTCCTCTGTGCGGGAGCAGCCCTTTCGCAAAGGGCGACTCGCGTCCCTTGTAAGCTCAGGTCTCACGTGTGCGGCCGCTCTCTCGGTCAAACGACCGTTCGGCAGAAGAGCTCACGGGAGGCGAGCAGGTGCCAATGCCGCTAAGCACTGAAACGAGAATTTCTCAGAACGCAGCCTTCATGTCCTCCGCCGATATTGACAGTTTCATGTTCAAAAGACGTGATGAATTCACGTTCAAAAGACTTCCAACAAGCAGCAATGCCAGATGTATTGAGTTTCATGTAACTTCCCTTTCCCGATATATTAAGAAGAAAATATCATTGTTTTTTGTAGTAATTTATGGTGAAAGTGAGTAAAATAAGAAATTATTCATGAATGGAGAGGTCGAAATTCTCGTTCATCGAGGGCGACCGTAGGAGCAGAATATGGTAGTTTCACGAGCGAGTGAAATAATTTTGCTCTCGAGGGCCATTTATTATTTTATCCATTACATTTTGCAAAATTTCATCACTTATTTATAAATCATTATAACTCTGGCTCTAGTCGTCATTTCATTGTTTGCTGTTTTATTGTCGTAGAATGTAGTGTACTAAGGTTTTAGAAGAGTGAATTAATTCTTTCGAAATTATTTTTTTCATTCACAAGTGAATTAAAGTATTTTTTATGTTGGAAAACGAGATAAATGACGGTTTAGAATGTTATAATGGATAAAATTCTTAATTTTTTAATTTTTATTTACGTGTTTTGTATTGTATTTAATAATTATAAAAAGTTGAAATAAAAAGCATAGAATAATTAATTACTGATACTTGAAATGATCCATAAAAATTATTTTGAAGATAGATGTGTAAGAATTGTGTGGACAAGTTCTCTTCAATCCAACCCTAAACACAACATCACCCTACATCTCCGTGTTTATATATATATATATATATATATATATATAAACACGGATATATATATATATATATATATATATATATATATATTATATATATAAACAAGGATGTAGGGTGAGTTGTTGTGATTTCATGTGACAAAAGCACAGAAGAATTATGAAAATTCATTTTTGTGGCCACATCTACTACTATTAATTACAAAGCTCGAATCTTATTACTGTCCGTCTCAGAATTCCACTGTTTTAATTTCACATTTTTATTAATGTAAATTTATTTTTTGACCGACAGCATATCGTCTGTGAATTGGCACGGTAACAAGGTTTTTCGTTAGTATTAAGTACAGGTTGCCTTTTAGTTTGTGATATTCGTGAACCGACAATGTTGCTTTATTCTCTCGAGTTAAACTTCGCTCAACCCTGTCCGAGCCTGACACGCCATTTTCCCCCTTGGGCGTTTTCGCGGAGGGTCTCCATTTTAGTCCGTAAACTACGTGTATGCACGTGTTTTCGTACAGCTTCATTAAACATCAGCCGTTAGCAGCGAATAACGAACTTCCCACCTCTCCAGCCACCCTGCTCTCTTTTTTACTTCTTCCCCTTTCGTCTTACCCACGTTATCGACGTGTATCGGCTCAGGGGAGCACAATGTATCGGATTGCGACCTTCAATATACTCCCTCCGGAGTGCCGATCTCTCTCTTGTGACGAGAAAGAATCTTTTTCAGATATACGATTGCGTCCTTTTTCAGACGATAGCAGTGTACGCCCTTTGCTCAGTGGACTAGCGTGGGCGTTCAATAGTGTATTTTGTGATGTGTCATTTTGAACGCTGCTTTTTCCTTTTATAAACCCTGATTGATATTAGATTTCTGCGGAAAGTTATTATGACTGGGAGCGTTCTTTGTTCCTTTGGAAGTAATATGTATTAACCAACGTCATCACTGCTCCAGATATGATCAACGAACTCTAATATTGTTATAATGAAAACTCGCCGAGTGTTTTCATAACTTTTTTCACCGCTCTTGCATGACTAATTCTGTTATTTTAAATAACACAATTTTAAGTATTATTGAAGTATACCAAGTAAATAGATATATTTCAATCGAATCTATATTTTTGTTGTTAACTTTCAACATTTATCAGTGCGGGAGAAGTGTCACATTTGGCACCGCTGTCGTCACAAGAGGCAGTACTACATGTAGATATCGGTAGCGATACCTGATCGACATCATCATTGCCTTTGTATTGACCAGGAAGAACTAGGGTACCGGTCGGAAACAGTGACGTATTTTCGATACCAGTGAAATTCAAGAAACGGGAGGAGAATTCTAGGGGCCGGCTGCTCTGATTGCTAGTTTTCCTTAGTTTCTCTGATCAACACCGAATGCCGGTGCTAGAGAAGTGCCCTAATAGTTGGGCTAAGGACCGAGCGTAATACGTCTTTCCTTCTTTCCTCTACACACACATTCACACTTGCGTGCACTACATTACGACTTATTTCGTAAGCTTGGGGCTTGTTCTGATTGGGGCGGTGCTCCCCGCAGGGGTGATACATGAAGGGGAGGAACCGTCAAGCCGATGAATTGGTCGGCGCTAGATTCCACGTTTTAGAGGGGAAGGAACACCGCCATCTCCCGGGATGTAACCCGGACTACACATACGGGACTAATAAAGTACGTATTTGACGCGCCCAGAATCAATCCTCACTCACTCTAAAAATAACCCTAGAGCGCACCGTAGGAACGAGGGATATCTCATCGCTCGCTTCTCGCATCCGCGCGCAGTAGTCCCCCCCCCCCAAACCCCCATGGCTCTGTTGCGACGCGCGTGCGGCGCACGGGTCACGGGGTCACGCGACGGCCGGAGAGCGGCGCGAGGGGAGGTTTCCGATAGCCGCTAGTGTTTGCGCGCGGCGCGGCACGGCGCGACTCGGCACGCGCACGCTTGTGGGGGGCGGTGGCGGTATGCGTCGATAGTGGGCTCCGCTCCGCGCCGCGTGCGTACGCCGGCCGAGGCAGTTGCTTGGCAACGCGCGCTCGCCGTCGCCGTCGCCGCCGTTGCAATTACGACGGCTCTTTCGACACGGTTGGATTCTATATTTCGTTCTGGTTTCGATGAGGAGGCAATCGGTATCGGTTCGTGGAGGCGTAATGCAACCGTGGATATCTAACTAGAGAGTACAATAATAGTAAATAAAATTGTGGTGTATATGTGTGTATCAAATATTAATTCTATTTCCAGAATAATGACTCTTTTTTTCTAGTCTTCACAAAGTGATTAAAAGTTGGAAATAATTTAGAAATTATGGGGAACGATGATAGCAACGCACTGATTACGATAAAATTACGCATAGATCGTTTTCCCCCAGCGAACGATGTAATAGTGACTCATATCAGTGAACGTGCATCTTCAATAACTACCAGTTCAACAGTAACTTGATGTTTCTGAGTATTTCGCTTTTCCTGGACCACAAAGACCATTGTATTCACTTTTAGTAAGGGTGTTACGCTTGTTTTTGAATTCAGTAATTTGGAGCGATCCACGCTCGTTCAATATGAAGTTATTTCTCATAACGTCGGACGTGCCGAGCTGCTCACAAGGTTCACGCAGTGCCGCCGCGGCAGTTGCCTGGCAACGCGAGCTCGTCGCCGCTACTGCGGATTGCGTCGTGCGCCGTCCGGAGCGCGCTTTTACCTTCGAAAATACGTATGTGAGAGACTGCGAAAGCTATGCATATACGCTCTTCTCACAAAGGGAACGTGGACCAGCCTTTCTCAAAGGTTCGCGAATAAAGTGAGAGCGAATCGTATGTTCATGTCTAACTGAAGACATTGACTGGCTTAGGTGGCTCAGGGCATCAATTGATGTGTCCCTGACCGGGAGATCCTGGGGTCCGAGTCCCAACGACGGCAGGAGTTTCGACACAGATAAGTTAGCTATGTCGAATTCTGCCACTGCTGACTGAAGGATAATTCTAACGACCGCCTGCTCTGATCGGTGGTTTCCCGTGGTTTCTCCGATCAACACTAATGAATGCCGGGGTACCCTAACAAAGGGGTCACGGACAGCGAGCGATCTTTCCTTCCTCTTCCTATCTCCACTCGTTACTTACAGACACATACACTTACTATACTACTACACATGTCCTATTTCAGTCAGAAACTTAGCATGCTATTCGCATTAGCTTGCTATTCGCATTCGCATGTATTGAAGGTTTCTTCAACAATAGGAACGACTTTATGGTACAGACAGCCGTTCAATTTGACACTCCGAGCATGACTATAGCTTCATTTCTTCGTGAATGGATTTGCGGAAGGATAGCTGGTCATTCCGTTCGCTCGTACCATGCACCTGGTACTCAAGAATTCGATGCGACGCTTGACACTTCGGCGTCTATGTCCCAATCCGTCACTTCTACATTCTACTCGTGTCTCTCTCTCTTTACAAGTCGCTTTCGATCATTGATAGGCTTTCCACCGTCCCCATGTCCTCACCCCCTCCCATAGCTATGTATCCTTCTCTTATTTGTTCATGACCCTCACATCACTCCCTCGCGCGCCAAGCTTTCGCGCTCTTGGTAGATGACCCCATTATTGTCTTTCTTCGATCTCGTCTGCTCTTCATCAACCCGTTTCCGACAGCCTCTTTGCGGATTACCTACGAGTGATTCCGCTTTTTTCCGCCATCGCTATTCATCCCTAGGGAAATATAATATAACTCATCCTTTTCAATCACCTTGAGTTTTATCTGTTCCTTCTTTCATCTTCTTTTCTTGCGCTACTTCTTCCCCGTCTGTCCTTTTTCCTCCTGGTCGTTCTCGCTCTTCTCGCTGTGTTTTGCTATTCCTATTTCTCCTTCAGCCTTCATCGGCCTCCCATTTCTCCTCGCCATTGCTCGCTCGCTCCCTCGCTCTCTGTCCGTTGCCCATCGCATTAACTCTCTTCTCGCAGCTCTTCGCCCTCTCCGTCACCCCCACCCCCTATTCCCCTGCAGCCTTCGCCCGCCCATGGCACGTCCTTCGTGAGCGGCCGTTTGTCCGTAGGCGTTCATCTGTCTTCGTTGTTCGACGCAACGGTCCGCCGCCGGGAAACTCGACCGACGCCTCCCCCTTCTCGTTGCACACTGGGTCGAAATGATTGCAAATGAAAACATGGAATTGTGTGCTAATTACAGATATCATTTCAAAATTTCAAATGATAAATATAAATGTGTAGTGCGATCATAAAAACTAATAAAATTATATACATGTTTTACTATTATTTACTAAACTTTGGATATTTCTTCAGCGTTTTCAAAGCTGCTGTGTAGACCCAACGCAATAAATTCCATTGAAATATTCCAACTAGAATTTGTATATACATTTTCGTTTACAAACATTTGTGAAATAAAAATCAAACCCGTATTTTCAATGTCCATTTACAGCATTTTCAAGAAAAACAAGTGTCCTGTTGCGTATTGAACGCTCTCTCTATATCTCAGGATTCGCGAGAAATTATTGAAATTGAAAATTGCACTCTATCCTCACTTGCAATAACAGGTATCTGTTTACCAAGTCATTCTTTTTCTCCCTCTCCATCTCCAAAAACTGACTCATTCTGAATTTAATTAAACATGATTGTAGTACTTTGATGTTTCTCCATACAGCTCAATAGCCTAATTGGAGCCTTGACCAGATTTATCTGTTGTACCTAAGTCGTTTAAGATCTTGGACCATGGTTCCTGAGGTTTTGGGAGATCAAGCCTTTGCTCGGTTCTAAATATTGGAGTGCTAGCTAGCTGAAGGTGAAGGGGAAAGAATCGAACACTGACCATGATCGGGTTTTTAAAATTGCCCGCATGTGCTTAGAATTGTTTGGAGGAAACCAAGGGAAGGAAAGAAGGTTCCTATAAAGGGTGGGGGCAGGATCGCATTTACCTACAAGCAAGTTAAGCAAGTGCATGGCACCCGTAAGCATTGCATCACATCCATGGGGGAGCGCACCGGAAAGAATAAATTCAGAAAAAATCGAAAAACTGTGTTCTTAATAATTAATGTGTATTGTAGTACAATGTTTGCATTTAAAAATTATTTTTAAATAATAATTATTAATATTAAATAATATTAATGTTATGTATTTGTTAAATTATTCTACACTCATATTTTTGAACAATAAATTGAAAAATATGGGAAAAGGGGACGAAATGAGCCAAAGAGGTGAAACGAAAAAGGGAGACAAGTGGGACTAATGGGGCAAGGGGGACAAAAGGGATGAAATGGGATATAAAGGACAAGTGGAAAAAAGGCACTTATTTATCCGAAGATTTGTGACTGCTGGTAAAATCTAAACCTGAGAGTTCTGTGAAATATATTAATTTAAGTTAAAATATATTTTAACGGCCGTTGCTATGAACGCACTATTAATGCGTTGTTTAGATGGTTGGTTGCTAAGGAGCTGCAGATGCACGTTGCTAAGGATGCGCGTGTTTACTGACGTAAGTAAAAAGAACATAATAGTGTATGCCAAACTCTATAGGCAACTTCTTACTTTCATTTTGATTTGATTAATGTTGCATACTATACTTAATGTTTTTTTAGTAAATCTGCGGGATTGTTTCCCCAGGGAAGGCCCTTACTGGATATTGTAGTCCGGAACCCCGTACAACATAAATCTAACCCTCGGCAGGGGCGTTGCTTATAAATAGTGTAAACTAGTATGAATACCTGAAGCGTCAGTTTCAAATATCATTAAAGCAGAAAAGCTGTGAAACGTGTATTCATTAATGCGCATTTTATTATTGTACACGTGAAACGTTTACATATTGAAAGTAGGTAATCTGGTAGGTATTATTGTGTATTCAATAACGCACGTATGAAACAGTGTTAGTTAGGTCACGTATGAGTTGTCAAATCAAAACTCGCATCAATTCAAAACTTATTTTCTTATTCAAGGTACTTGGAGATAGTACTTATACATACAATACTTCAGCTTGTCTAGGATTAATTGTTAAGTTCAATCTTATTACTTCCTGAATTGGTCTGCATTGATAGACCACTTCAACTCTTGGCCGGCCAATCACTAAAACAACTAAACAAAGCAGATGGCTTTTGCTTTCTCCTTATGGAGTAGAGAGAAAGTTAAGTAATGCTGCGCGAAAAAACGGCGAATTTTTGGACGAAAACCTCTTGTTACAGAGCTCTAATAATGGAAAGGTGGATAAATCCAGTTGCTAAATTTAGAAAAAAATCCTCTTACTCGTGGTGCAGCCAGAATCCATGTTTTGTGGGTCGTTGATACCGAAAAATCGAACGATGACAAAACGTCCGTCCCTCTGTGAACAACGGTAGTGGCCAAACCGATTGGGCTGATATTCCCAAATCGATCTGGCTGATGTCACGCCCCTTGAATTTGAAATCGATATTTCAATTTTGATTGAGGTGGGTGCTTTACATAAAACCCCTGAGATATATTCCAAATTTTCAAAAAAAATGGCTCCATCAATTTTGATTATTTTTATACTGTGAAGGACGTTTAAGAGATTTGTGTAAATCTCAATGGTGTTCGTTCAAAAGTCTTATTTTTCAAAAATTGCCAAAGTTCAAAATGTGTTCGATGTGTTCCTACAACTAATATATAAAAGATGAGATTTTTCTCGTAATGAAATCTGCTCCTTAAAGATAGATTTTGAAATAAGGTCTGGTACAATTTTTCGAAATTTCATTACTTATCGCATACTTTGCGTGAAAAACAGGCGAGAAAATGCCGTTTAAGCAGCACTAGTTACAGTTCCCATGGATGCTGGGTATTCCCAATAACAAATTCGCTCTTCTTTTTTTGCGCGCGCCTTTTGAGGGCTTTGGCCCAGCGCGCGCTGCCCCCACCAGCCCCCGCGTGAGAAATGACCTCCCACGCGCGTTTTTCAAACTGCGTCCGTCGGCGCGGTGATTTTTGCGAATGGAACCACAACGCGTTGCCTGCGGACGGTTTGCGAAAAATTCAATTAAAGCGAAAATTCCTGCAGGATGTGGTAGGTAAAACTCGTTAATTGAAAGTTGTCAGCTTTTGTAATGGATTCGACTGCGAATAAAAAATGTTACACGTGGTCAATGTTTAATTTCCATTATGTTCGTACATTTGTTAAATATCACAAACACTCGGAGTTTCAGGATTATTTAGTCTCTTTGTAGATCTTCTGGAGGTGGTGTGTTGCTTGTTTGTGTGCGAGTATGTTTTTCATCTACTGGAATTTACTTGAATTTAATTTAAATTCTGTAAATATGCTAAATGTTCATCAATTTGCATAAATTGCAATCAATAAAATTAAGTTTTTAACAGGTCATTTTACTTCATAATATATTGGTTGTATAGAAACGTAAAAATGTAATAGTATAGTATTGGGTAGAAGTCTTAATTCTAAAAAAGGGCGTTTTTATTTTTTTTTTCTTTCTTTCTGTTCGTCATCTAGGATCTGAACCGTACATTGACTCAGTTTTCTTAACTGCTATCATCATATTGTTGATCTGAGATATATTTGTCTTTGTCTAAATATTCTTAACTATTGCTTTGTGTATTCTAAAACAACACAGATCTCTGGACTTGGTCTGGAAGACAAAAATGTAAAGATTTAACGTTGTGCAGAGATGCAAAAGTACTTCAGAAACATTTGCTTGCTAGTAAACAGAAATTATATTTTTACACCCTGTGGTTCGACATTTGTGGATTACCTAGATTCAGTTGAATGTTTGCAATACCAAAAACATTTAGTTACTCTCATATCTTGAATTCTCTAAAGCTACGCGTGGATCCTCTCATTCTAGTGACCAAAAATATGTCTTAGGTATTTTGAATTTGAACTTTTTTACTTAATAGGATTAGCATTCTGCTTCAAAATTGTTGCAAGTTTGAGCATTATTAAATTTAGACAATTCTTTAAAAAAATAAATCGTTAATATACCTGTAAAACTTTTTGGGTCTGAATGTTTCGGAAAATATGCTTTTGATTGCTGAAGACTGACTCTTACGCAGTGGAACAGATTCTAGTAGTAATCTAGTGAGCGCCACGAGCTCTAGCGACGCTTGTAACAACGTAAGTAAAAAATGGCTCTAGCCAAAATTATCATCAGTCCTTAATATTACCTCTGCTACTATCATCGGGGTCGTAATATCAGGAATTAGCAGGGCTCGTTAGTTATTTTGTTAAACCGGGATTAGTGAATAGAGCACACTAAACGTGGTAGTATTGATATCAAACGGTTTACAGTGGTTTGTCATATTATTATACTCACTAAGAACATATCACATTTTTTTTAATTTCTTTATTATGCAAGTACTTATTTCACTTTTTCTTTATTATGCAAGTAAGTTTAATATTTGCGTAATAAAAAAATTGAAAACATTCATCAGAAATATTTTTTATTTTAAAAAGAAATTTAAAAAATGTGATATTTTCTTAGTGAATAATAATACGGCAGGCCACTGTATGTTTGCCGTGACATTTTTTTCATAACTTACGAGGATTTTTCGGATGAACTACTGATGTCGTTTCGCGGAGAATCGATTCATGGCGATCCTCTGCGAGTGGCCATCTCGAACGCATCTCTTCGGCCGCCCCGCGTCTTTTGTTCCGTTCCACTGTAGTTGCTCCTTATCGCCGCGCCCTCGTCGAGCGTCGTGGTCGCGGAGACGCTCGCACTGAAAGGCCTTCTTATCGGCCCCATTGTGCGGGGGCCGCTCTGAATGGGCCGTCGAGTTCGCGAGACCGCTGCCCGAGGCAATTGCCCGCTGAGCAGCGAAGCGGTTATCTTAATGACGTGACCAGTCATCGCTAGTGTGAGCTCGCGCAGGACAGAAAGTTTGCGAATTACGTAATCTGTTTGCTTTTTTTTTTCTTTCTGACAGTATTTCGCTATCTACGTCGTTTATCGATTTGTTCGTGCTGTGTGTGTTCAAATCGTTCCTAGTATTATCTTGCCCATTGTCGTATTTTTTTCTGCCTTCAATTACATTTTTCGTTCTTTCGCATCTTATACCTCCTTACATGCCTTGCTTTTCTTTATTTTTATTACTTATTATTCGAAATTACATTATCCAACTCCTTTTTGTACGTAGATTATGCAAAAATCAATCTGAGGCATTTCAAACCAGAGTAACATATGATTGAATAAAATTAACTGAAATGTTTTCGGCTTTCTTCTCTTTTACTCCTTTAATCTGCTTAATTACACTGGTGTCTTATTTTTTTCTTTCCTTTTGTATTCAAAGTTATTCCATTATTCTTTATAAACTAGCTAAACATCACGTATCTTCTTTTCTTTAGAAAGTAGTATGGAATTGGCGAAAATTATTTTTAACCGCCTTAGATTTCTCTTCGCTAGTAATCTATTTTGTTTTGGTTTTCATGAAGCAGAGTAATTCATTTTTCCTCATAGCTTAGAATGGTTTGATATTACATTACTATTCTTCTAAATAAATTCAGAAAGAAATATCTGAGATATCTTAACAGAATTATCCGTCCCATTTCTTCCCATTCGAAGGCCTCTGGAGCCATTAACTCTTCTTGTGTCCCTTGGAATCAATAGAGAACGATTGATGTTGTTATGGATTGGCTGTCAACATAGTTTACTCTCTTCCTTATGCATCACTGCCCTTATGCAAAGCTGTCTTCCCAGTAAATTCGTATGGCTTAGCAGCAGAGTTTACTAATTTTCGTCATTCATCTTCATCAGGATCTTACGGTGCGTCGGAAAGTAAAAACTTCTTTACAGAAAACCGCCTAATTTAATAGTTTTATCATAGCATGAAATAACTTGCTTATGTTATTAATTGTCGCCTTAAAATAAAATTAAGGACTCTTGTCTTTGTTTTCTTTTACCTCATTGTATTGTAAATTCATTTGATTCATATTTACACATTTTATTCAATTCAGTTACTAGGTATTGCCTCTTTTGCAAAAATTGTTAGAGAGTTTGGAAAAAATATGTTTCTTGCGAAGTACAAGTACATGACAACTGTTCAGTAATGCAGGTGAGCTTTACTTCCTGAAAAAATTGTTTTAAAATATGTTGAAATGCATTAGAAATTGCGTATTTAAAAAACTAAAAAAATTGCAAAGAACATTATTGTTTCGTTTATTCTTGTTCGCGTAATAGCTACAAATGAAAGATATTATGTTGATTATAGTTTGCTCACAACTTACAGAGAAAAAGAAACATGTAATATTCTAAAAATTATAAAAAACAGAATACAACAATTAGTTTTAATTAAATTAAACATAATAAGTGAAGGCTTTAGATAAATAAAGCAAGGAACAGACCTCAAATGGAGGAAAGAAGCATTTCTCTGTGCTTTTCCTTTAATAAAAACATTATATATCTTCCTGTTATTGTAACGAATGTAAAGAATATTTGTTAGCGCAGTACTCCAGCGTTTTTACAACTAACAGAATGCGCTGTGGAATATGGGAGGAAGGCCTTCGCGTACCTCCGCAACGCTGTAGTGTCAAACGATTACTACCGAACCGACGCTGAAATAACACAATTGTACGATGCGTGGCAGAAGTCACGACAGAGTCGTCATAAAAGCAACTATAATAACTTTCCGTAGCGTTTGATCGTTGTGAAAAGGTTTATTTATAGATACGCTTCTGAACATGTCATCAGGCCGATTTTACATTCTTAATTTCTATCAAGGCATGGATTTGCCTTTTTATATTACCTCGGCCGTATTGATTACAATCACAGAATCTTTCGAGTAGTCAGAGTAAGTTGTTCTTCAAGTAGTCAGAATTAAAGTCTATTCGTGTTTTTTTTATAAATAAATAGAGATATTGTCAGGTATCAATATTGATACCTGACAATATCTCTATTTATTTATCAAAATAAAAAAAAGGTATCTACTTCACCAACAATCCAATTAATCTATTCGTGTTGTTCCAAAGATTGTTATGATTGGTGCAGGTGGCGAGGAAATACACGCCATTTTGTACCGGAATGTCGGGTTACGTAGATGGATGGATTGATGTGACAGGCATAACTCGATCTGATTAGAAGCTCTTGATCTGAAACTTGGCAAGTGCGTCAGGAATAAGATCTAGCTGCGCTGTTCCGGAATTCTTTAAGATATTTTAATTTTAGGAGGTACTTTACATTAAGCAGTATTAAAATTTTCAAAATTATCTGGAAAATGGGGCAATTATTTAATTTACATTATATTTTGATCGGATTGAAGACAGTTACTAGGCATACATAAAGTTGGTACACTAATTTTCAACACCTCTGCAATTTTGAAAATTGGTAAATTTGAAATTTATTTTTTATCCTTTCTTACATCTTCAATATTAAAACCAGAGATTTCTTACTTGTCTCAATTTTAGATGATCTTTAAATTTTTCATTCATTTTAGTTTTGTTTTTTTTTAAACATGAGTTTTTAAGTAACAACCTAAGATGAGGAGTAGTTTCGATATGTCACGTATTCGCACTTGTGTTCTGTTCCAAACACCAAAACCGATTGTTTTGCTCGATCTGCCTCACAGTAAGCATGTACTCGTATATGCAAAGAAAGGGAGACCCCTAAGAAGTCAAATGGGAAAAACGTACTTGTTTTTTTAAATAAACTGTTGAATTGATGTTACGACAGATGAATTGTTTCAGTAGCATTTCAAATGCTATGATCACGAACTTTCCCCTAATTAGTCGGCCATTCCCATCCGTGTTGCAGGACAGTGCAATGCCCGCGGAGGCGGGGCCGGGGGCGGCGCGGGCGAAACGGCCCGGGGGCGAGGCGTTCTGGCGCGAGACGCTGGGCGGCGCGCAGCGCTTCGTCGCGCCCATGGTGGACGCGAGCGAGCTGGCGTGGCGCCTGCTCAGCCGCCGCCACGGCGCGCAGGTGTGCTACACGCCCATGCTGCACAGCTCCGTGTTCGTGCGCGACCCCAAGTACCGCCAGGAGGCGCTCGCCACCTGCGCGGAGGACCGCCCGCTCATCGTGCAGGTGAGTGCGCACGCGCCACCGCGTGCAGAGAGAGGATGCGGAATACCCCATCTTGGCAATGTTAAATGTTTGGGTAAAATTCTCAGAATCCAGATATATCACTCACAGCAGTTTTAGAACATGTTTACTATATTTGTAGATACAAATATTTTCTCGTAATGCAATTTTTACCGTGTTTTCTAGTAAATAATGTTCTGTAGAATTGATAATAGTATGGTAATCGTTAAAAAAAATTGTTTTCGTAAATGTTGGAAGCCTTTATTAACAACTGTAAAAATTTCAGCTTCTTGTTACAAATGTAAGCGGAAAAAAAGACACATTAAGTTTTAAAAATATCAACTTTCGGGAAATGTGCTTTTAAGGTTCAATCCCCAGAACTCGCCAAGTCAATATCTCGATTCATCAGAATAATTATTTTCCAATAACTTCTTACTTTTGACACTTTTTTTTTATTTTGGTTAGCTTCACAACACAAAGTTTTTGGCTGTGTTTTTTTGGCAAAATTATTGTCTGTATATCTAAGTCTTTCAGTATTTATGCGCTGCATTATGTAACAGTATCTAAAAGTATTGAACTCAAACCACTCGTCGATCTTTTAAAGAACAGTGTGAATGGCCAATGGCCAATGGTTATGCCATGGAATATGCTTCCTTTGTTGTACAGAAGTGTGCGTAAAAGAAATTGTGAACCCTGACCTCTACATAACTGATAAGTTGTAAACGCACTCGTAATTACGTCAACCGGCATCTGCCACTTATTTTCTACAGTTGCGTTTTGTGGATGCGACCTCTAGGAGAACTGCGTTTGGGTGAGTTGAATTACTGAAAGCTCGTCCGCAGTCATAGATAGTAGATAGAAAATAACGTGTGAATATTCCTCAAATGAAAAACGCTAACTGCTATCAAGTCTCTTCTTTTCGAATGAAGTAATCAGGAGAATGTGAGTTACACACGGGCAGAGCAGCTCGTTCGTGCGCTATTCGAGAAACACAACTTTTATTCAATGTCCCTCGAGGCCGCAGTTGCTGGGAGTTTTCTGAACGTCGAGAATGCCAATATAGACGACGGAGAGACTTCAGCGAAATTCCATTTCCCATGCCGGCGACTGTTGCACGAGTCCGTGAACTCTCTTCTGCCTTTCGGTCGCGAGAGAGAGAGAGAGATCACGAGAGACCTGAGCACCTGAGGCGAACACATCGCCCTTTTCGGCAGGACAACTCCATCTTCGAACTTCTTCGTTCCTTTGAACGAGGCATACCAACTCCACAAAAGGGCAGAGATTGTGTCACTTACTGTTAGAGCGAAGGCGTGAAGTGTGAAAATGCATATTATTGTCTGCACTTGTGGACTGTGAAATTGGGTTTATTTCTCGAATGTGACACAATTAGCGGTGACGTTTCTGCAAGTAACTGCATCACAACCTTCCTATTCCTATTAAATTGAAGTTGTAAATAATGAGGTACTAAAATTCAGCATACGGGGAAACATAATTCGAGCCGGGAAGGAGCACCGGCGTCTCCCGAAATATGACATGCAAGTCAGTTATGACAGTCATGACCGTAATGGTTGAAGCTCCCGGGAACACTAAATAATAACAAAGTCACAAAATATAAAAAAGTTGTTATATCGAAAGGCTTGACACATGTTTCTCTATGTATGTCCACGCTCTGAATCAGAATCTGAAGCCAGAATTGCGCCACCAGCTTCCAGTTTTTTTAATAAAAAAACCTTTTAAACAAAACCAAAATACCATGTCTGGGTGGTTTTTCGCGATAAAAAAATACTGCAGGGTGGTGGTGCAATTCTGGCGGATTCAGAGAGAAACATATGTCAAGTCTTTGGGTCTGCCTACTTGTATAATCAGTGAATCGAAAACGTAGGCTTCTGCGTCCGGCGTTAAGGGAATCTTGGCTTTTAAGTATTGTCCCCTGGGTGAAATGTCTAAGACGTTTTTCTTGACTTCTGCCTTCTACTTTAGAAATTGAATCAGTGTTTATTGTAGAATATGTTCTCTGGAAATATAGAATTATTCAATAAAAAACATCCACCTCGAATATCTTCTAAGTGGTTCCAGATATTGAGATGGAATTTTCACCAAATGAGTCAGTTCTTAAAGTTGTGGTTTTAGCTTTTTAATAGCTTTTTTTATTTTAAATATATTGAACTAACATGTTTTTTAAACGGTACACAATACTTTTTTAGTCGAGTAGACAAGTCTTGAGACGGCAAATTCAGCGATACTTCATATGTTGGTATTTGATGAATAATTATAACACTAATGTGCTTTAAAATAAGGCATTATTGCAGGCTCGGAAGTTCGCGGTGCATCAGTCATTCGTCGATTCAAAGAACCGCAGAATAAGATGTGTAGTGCACGTTGTCACCTCTAACCGATAATCGAGGTGCAGAGGTATAAACATGGCTATCTACAAATCGCGAAATGTAAGTTTGTCGAATGCAGAGAGTGAATGATTCAAAGAGGGCACAGCAAATACTTGCGGCGCGGAATAAGCTGGAAGTTGATGAAGAAACTTTGCAAACCGTTTGTGTTCTATCAGCATCATAATTTCATAAACGTTATTTCGTTTTATTAAATGCCTAAGTCAAATTCACGAGTAAATTAGGAATAAAATTGGATAGTTACATTAAAAAAATATTTAAAGTCGTTATCTCTCTTACTGAAGAAGTTGCAACTACGCCCTTGCCCGGAAATTGCGCAGTTTTGACAATGAAGCAGAGACAGGTATTTGTGTATTTTTGCTACGTATCGAAACAGATCATTGTAGAGGCAATAGGCCCACACTGCAATTTGATGCGCAATGATTTCAAAAAATTAGCTAGGTAATGTTTACCGTGTGATATATGTCGCAAGAGTTTAGATAGTTACGTCGAGTATAGCCGCTGTCTGGAGAAGAATTCTAGTGGCGAAATGCTCTGATCGGTATTTTCGCGTGGTTTTGGCAGATCAACTTCAGGCAAATGCCAGTGCAGAACTCTAACAAACGGGCCACGGACAGCACATGATTTCATTTCCTTCTTCTTCCTTGTCTTATCACCCCTTACATACACACTCTTACACTTACATCCCAGTATCACACACGACGAGAGACCAGTCGGGAGCTTAGAGCTTTTCCCGGCTGGGGCGGTGCCCGCCATCTCCTGTGACGAGACATGCACTACACCTACGGAAATACTGGCATTAGCAATTGAAGTAGTTGATCAATCGCAAGAATTATGCTACCTGGCATTATACAAGTACACTGCTTTTTAAAAATCGAAGTTGATTTAATGAGCGAATCGAGTTTGTCTATGAACGATGCTACTAATTAGAACATACCGGTGACTTTCTTGTCCACTCTATGACCATGAGTTATTTTCGTTCGATTCTTTCAAACGAAAAGAGAACGCATTGCCTTAAATAATTGTAGCATACGAGGGCTTCGCCGGGCCGTCATGAAAGGGAAATTCGACCTATGCAGTCGCGAAGGTCGCTGCACTGCCCTGCCCTGCACCTTGGACTTGGTGACTGCTTTAGTTCCCAGCAATGCGCCACGCTTTCGAGAACTTGCCGTTCTTGTAATGCCGAATTTCGTACTCTTTTATGTTGTTAATTATTCCTCAAATGCCACCATATTACGTAGTATTGCTGAATTTGCCTTTTCCAGACCTGTCGTATCGTGTAAAAAATGTGTATTGTTCCAATTTAAAGAGCTTAGTGCAGTATCTTTAAAATTAAATATGCTGCCAGAAAGCTAATAAATACTACTGACGAGCTCCTGTGTTCCGAATCGTTTGATGAAAATATCTTCTTAATATCTTGATCCGTTGAGAAGATATTCGAGGTAGACTTCTTTATTAACTCTATATATGCTAGATGGTACTAATCTCGCTCCTGAATTTCCAATTAATTCTCTCTTCCTCGAAGATGTAATGGTGAAGAAACGAAATGTTAGCTGGTGTATAAACGTATCCTAGGGGTAGTTGTCAACGTTTAGGTCTTCAAGCTGCGATCTTCTATGGGGCTAAGTCAAGCGGCGTCGCCCGGACAGACAATAACCTAGCGTCTAACAGATCGCCGCTCACCCCAGACGCTGCTGATTTAACGCCAGGGGGCGAAAACGATTGCGTTAGCCGCCCCACGTCTCGCGCCGTGTGTCTGAGCTGTGAGCGGGACCGCGTGTTGCAGTTCTGCGGCAACGACTCGCAGACGCTGCTGGAGGCGGCGCTGCTGGCGGAGCCGCACTGCGACGCCGTCGACCTCAACCTGGGCTGCCCGC
Organism: Gryllus bimaculatus; assembly: GCA_017312745.1. Classification (NCBI taxonomy): domain Eukaryota; kingdom Metazoa; phylum Arthropoda; class Insecta; order Orthoptera; family Gryllidae; genus Gryllus; species Gryllus bimaculatus. Next base: position 10,696 of record BOPP01000040.1, on the reverse strand, counting down.
AGGCCATCGCGCGTCGCGGCCGCTACGGCGCCTTCCTGCAGGACGACTGGGACCTCCTCCACGACATTGGTACCTACGCACGCACGCACGCGCTGCGCCGGCAATAATCGCTAGCGCCAAAGACTAAGCACTCGACCAAAACTGAAATTCAGTAACCCCCATCGCCACCAAAAACCGAAAGATGTGAATATGTTATAGTTTAATTAAAATATCAAAAGACAATGACTAGTGTGTTATATTTGTCAATTAATCACAAACTAATTGATAATATAATACAATAACGTGCGACATTGCCGCAACTCATAAAATAATGTTAACATGTTAAAATATTTTTATTAGTACCGTTTAGTTTTTTGTATATCGGTTGGAACATTCGATGCCCCTCCATCATCGTTTACCCGGACGTCATAGAGTTCGAGTTTCGGCGGCGTCAGATTTTCGGTTCTGGCTATAGTATAGCTGGATTGAGCTCAGTGAATACTTCATTTACAACCTTTTCCTTTCAGAACCACAGATTGGTTCGCTTTATCGTATTCCAAATAAAAAATAATACCTATGTGATTAAATAATACATTTTCTCCATATCTACCTGTATAATGTTCCTCTCTCATTACATTTTCCACCAATAATAACACCTTCACTTACCTCGCGGCTGGGGCGACACGCCTTTGGGAGGAGATTCCTGGAGGGGTAAATATTCTCCAAGTCGGCGTATAGGTCTGCGCCGGATCTCGCCATCCATTTAGGGAAGGCCACCTTCCAAGATAAAACATAAGTTGCATGAACGGGACTAATAATCATGGTTGACCTGCTTGGAAACGTCCATTAGTTGATCTATTCCGTAACATATATGGTCTGAAACGAGCAAAAACTCGAAAACCATGTAAAATTAAAATGAAGAATAGGGAGAGAAATAATATTTCACGATGAAATTAAATTAACTATTTTATTACTGTGCAATTTAATCCCAACGCTTGACAATATTAGAATAGTTACTTAAGCGCAGTATGAGATCCAAAATGCTGTAAAGGACAACTCAAGGGCTGGCCGTTAGAAGTCGTATTCCAAAATGAAGATATTTTCACATTAATGATTTATTGAGAGCTGAATGTGAGCTCGGGACCAAATAGTAGTTTTGGCTTGAAGCCATCAATTTCACAGTTTCGCCTACTTTCAATAAAGAAGTCGGTGAAACATTTTTCCGGGACGTTTTAAAATAACCAATTTTGTTTTATTGTCTAGTAAGCACACTGCACCGAGCTTTATCGGTGCCTGTGACGTGCAAGATCCGAGTGTTCGAAGACGTGGGGCGCACGGTGGAATACGCTCAAATGCTGGAGGCGGCAGGCTGTCAGATGCTCACAGTGCATGGCCGCACTCGCGAGCAGAAGGGACCTCTCACTGGACTTGCTAGCTGGTCCCACATAAAGGCTGTCAGGTAACAAATTGTCATTAATCTTCCAAATCGGGTTGTGGTCAAGGCTATTATATTGATAACTCGATAGTATCGTGGTGTTTTGTTTGTTGAATGTGCGAGCGACTAACAAGCATTTGATTTACATTACTTGTAAATGATTGTCATCATTTGTTACTGTAATGTTTTAATAAAAATATTTGGAAATCCTCACACAATAAAGCAAAACATAAAACTAATACTTGACCTTTTAATATGTCATATTCGAAAGAAATTCAAAATGAAAGAAAAACCGGCAAAAATGTCAAACTTCATTTCATTGCGAACCTGTTGACCGTGTTTTATTACATTTGAATCATATTGCTAATGTTTATTTTCACGTTTTTGATTTTCCATATATATTTTATCCATCTAGTCTTAGCACTTTATTTTACTCTCTGCTCCTCTTGCTCATAAAATTACATAATTTTGTTCTGAAATATAAGCTGATGAATGACGAAAGAGTATTGTAATTTTTTACAAATTTATATAAAACACGCCAAATGTGTTACAGAATAACAATATCTCAAGAAAAGTATTATTTGTGTGTTAATAATTTATTATCTACTCTGTTTAATAGAAAGAAATTACCCCCAACTTGAAGATAAGTAATTTATTTATGTTTTCGTTTCACTTATATCTTCAGGGATTTCGTAACGGAATATTTTTAACAAAATGAGCCATATATATTTCATTGGCTGAATGTTAACAGTAAAGTGTTTGAACTTTTGAAGCGATTCTGAGATGTTATCTATTTATTTAATATGCTTATGAATATTGATTGAAGCGGTGCCTTGATTAAGTCGCCACAGTATGTATCAACTAAACCAAGATATCGCAGTTTTCTGACACTAGATTTTCATTTTGGTCAGCTAAAACATAAATAAACTAAGGAATATTTAGTATACAGAACTATTTTCAAATGTAGATATATTATTGAAGGCAATTTAAATATTACCAGCGTATCGAGTCTGTTGTTTCAAGCGTTTGAACTGTAATTAATTTGTCAACTCTACATCTGTAAAAACCGCTTCTTTTACAACCATCACGATGGAGGAAGCTGAATTATATCATTATGAGAATAATTCAATGAATTCATTTTCAATTCAATTTTAATTTGTTTCAATTTCAATTATCTTGATAAATCAAGATTGCGTACCTACAACACACTTCACGTCAATATCTTTCTATCATGTATTTCGTTTCTTCATAATTTTTCCCCTGAAGTATACGACTTTATTTAAAAGAAATATACAGAAGTAAAAGACACTACATTCCACGTACAATTTCCCATCAAACACATTCAAAATCCATATTCACAAGCTTACTCATAAAGAAAGGAAGGATTGTATTATACGATGTGGTGAAAATGAGAGGAATGTTTGTTACATGTTTGTGATGAATTTTTGTTCCTGTAGATCAGTTAATGATGTATGTTTTGGTATGATTAAATTATCGATAACCTTATTTTCATGATGGTGTTGTTGAGACACAAATTGCGTAGATTTGAATTTGTATATCAAATGACGAAGATTCCCCTTGTCAAGTTTTGAAAGCGAATAGATCCTGATGGTTTAGTGCGATATAAAATATTTATTTTTTACTCACGAAATGAGATAAGTTATTTTCGAAAAGATATAGTGTTGCAATGCCACCTAGAGCATGGATAATTCTTTCATCCTTCACAATGTGATATTCACCTGCAAAGTTGTAATGTAGTGTGTCGGCTGAGATTTGTGTGACGTGGTATAATCGTGTTGTTATTATAACAAAGATCTATTCAATTATTTATAAATTATTTAATTAAAATGTAATAAATCTGATGAGATCTGGAGCATTACGTTTTGTGAAACTGAAAGTAACAGATTTTGTTTATTAAATGAACTTGATTAAAATGTCGCTTGGTAATTTTGTCCAAATGTTTTAAGATAACTGTTCTTGCCATTCCATTTTTTCCTTCGACATGAAACCGTTGAGGAAAGAGTTTCGGAATATTTTTCTTCTGTGGTGGAACGCTAGCAGGCCTCTTTCACTCCAAACCCGCTTCGCGACGCTTCTTTCAGGCGTAAACGTACTTTCCCACACACCTCTTTCTTGAAACCGTCAGAGTTCGTCCCGCTTCTTCATATTAGTTGTCAGTGCATCTAGATTTACCTACTGAGGTTTGTTTAAAATGATCTCCGTTTGAATCAAATGGATAGAAATGCTTTGATAATGACGTGCATGACATTTTGTAGTTGTGAGAAAGGACGAATTATAAACCATAATATGCTATTGTGAATGGGGATTTAATATATTCATATATTTGTAAAATTGTGAAATATTTTATCAAAGTAGTTGCAATTTTTCGACAATTCAGTGAAATTTTGAAAGTTGGTGGGAAATGATTCTCAGATCGTAGCCAACCGGCGTCTACTTATTGTAGGCCGAATGTAGTATATTTTGCTGATCTTTTTAGCTTTGTTATAGTCCAAGCAATCTTGTTTACACGAAGCTTCCGAAGAACAACACCCGTTAGTCATATTCAGTTATTCAGAGAAATATTGCACTGCCAGGAAGTTGCCGACAATGGCTATTTTCATTTACAGATTTCTAGGTCATTGTGGAATGTTTGTACGAGTTTCTACTTGTTTGTACTTGAATGTTTGTCTGTGCTAGTTTTGGAAGAATTATGTAACCTTTGGTATTGCAGCAACTTCTTTCGTTTCAAAGAACCATTCTGTGATATGTTTAATTGAAATTATCGGTGTCATTTTAATTTTTGGTATTAGGATTTTATATCTCTTAATAATACTCATAAATATCCATAATATAAAGCTTACAGTTTAATATAAATTATATCAAATGCATTCATGGTTTGCACAAAGAGCGAGTTGTCATAACAGGTTCTAAATCTGATTTAATGTTATTTACGTAGAGAAGAGATTTACAGTAGGTGTATCTTTAATGTACATAAGAAGTTAAGTTTTTAATATAATTTGTGAGTTTAGATTCTATACTTGACATATGACAGCACATATCGCGAATCTCGAAATATGAGAGTAGTTTGAGTATATTTATAAGTGTGAATGACAATTTCTTGACTTGAGGAGAAAATAAGATGTTCGTTTGGTTGAATAGCCTAAACGTTTTTGTGTTATTAGTGATTTGGGCAAACTCGCATTCGTCTATCTTGATTATAATACACGACGTCTTTCTTCTCAAAACTCCTTTTATGTTGATACGTTGTAGATAATTTTGTCATGGATGGAACCATATGGGTGATAACCGTCAGTGATTAGTACATATAATATAGTATTAAGCATTTATCCGTAATGGCTATTTGGTTTTTCCGAAATGTATACTTCCTACTGTCCGTTATTGAAAACGATTCTCTTTCTAATAGTTGAATTATTTCGCTCAGATGCTTTTGTTCACATTTCTAAAATCAATTTATTGTCACTATTTTTTAGGGCAACTTCCCTTTTTCTTGCATATATACATCCCATGTCGGGTTAGAACGTATGAGGCGATTCGATGGGTGTGACAAATCCTTGTCAAGTAACGTTTGAACTTCATTATTTATGTCTTTAAAAAGGGGGATATCTATAGAGTTTCTTGCGACGTTGGATTATCGTCTGTTGTTCGGATATAAGGCTTTACTACATTGGTTAAAGAAAAGTCGCGTTCAGGGCAATAAAATGCATTAGAGGATTAGGAACGTTTTAAAATATGGCCTTTATTTTTCGCTGTTGATTTGTTAGGTTCTGAGATATTCTTCAATATTTAATCTATGGTGGAGTTAATTTGTAACGGTTGAATTGTCATATTATATACCAATTCAACAAATTTGGTTGATCAAATTCCAATTCTCCTGCTGTTTCGGTTTGGTTTTGGACAGTGAAGTTCTCCGAGAGTATAAAATTGATTCGAGGAATTAGTAATTAATGCAAGAAAATGAGGGGACATGTACATTTCCTCGCTTTATGCAGAAAGTTCAGGTACTGAGTAGGGCTTCCACAAGGCCGTCGCATTTGACGAGGGTGAATATAAAGTGGAGTTTTCTTGTTTTCTAACTTCTTTCGTAATCGATTTTGTCTCTCTGGCACCAAAATCTGCACATCCGAGCAGAGCGATGAAATTATAAAATAAATTCGTAACTCCGAATTTAAAAGCTGTGTGTAAACATCATTTTTTATAAAGTGATATTATGTTTTCTTAGTGTCAAAGGTTTCCACGTACATGAAGTGAATACACAATATTTAAGTTAATCTAAAAACTATGATTAGGCAGGACCTGGGATCATCGTTGAATTATTTTTTCCTGAGACGGAGGATTTTGTAACCAAAACCATAATAAATGGGAATTGTGCTGTGTTATAAAGGTCTTTTCAATGTAGGACCTGCTTACTCGCGATAGCAGGCGTTTACATTATACTACAGTGAAGCTTGCATTAGTCATTGTTGTTCTTACACAGGGGTTGATAGATCAATTTAATGTAGATCCCTGTAGATAATATTTTTCCAGATGGTATTAATTCAATATTATCAATTGTAGGTTTGGAGTGGTAGAGTCTAAATGATATTACGATTATTACCATCGGTACTAATAAAATATCTACTAGCCTATAACATAACTGAGTCTTAGTGAACTTTTAATTTTCATACCTACGATATGGGTCACTATGAACTATTGCTTTAATTGGATTTATACCATATAGATGATCAAAAAAAATTTAAAATTGTCTTCCTGTGAAATAATTGCACTTTGGACATGACGATAAATGAGACTGATAGTACTTTTCTAGTCTGCATTATGTTTAAGGTCTTTTTAAGTACATTGCTATGTACTGATGATGTTCTAGAATTCCTAAGTGAAATTCGTGCTTTAATTACATATATTTGAATTACGTCAAATCTAAATCTACTTGACACATTTCATTGTAAAATTTCTGTAAAATACGTAGAATTACTTTAAGTGACTAATTTATTAAAGTATTGAATTTAATTTACTGCGGTCTGTTTGTAATGTTTTAATGTGGTCTTAAAGCCTCTCCAGTAATTAGGCCCCTTTTATTTCTCAGCTTTGGGCGTAATCACTTTAAAATATCTTCTTTATCATTTTCATAATTTTGAAAATTCAAAAAATAAAAATTGAAAGATTTTTTTTTCTAATTAGGATAACTGAAGTATTTTTTATTATATTATAAGATTCTTCTAAATTTGTGATATTCAAATGGAACTTGAACTTGTAATTATTGTTCACAATTACAGCTGAGTCGAAAGTATCTGCAAAAAATCCTAGTTTCAATTGTTTTGTGTTCTGTTCCTTATCTTAGGTTTTCTCATGGCGAAAGTGTCTAACATGGAATTTCCTCTTTTTCATTTTCTCCGTGAATTTTTTTGCCTTTGATCGTAACTATTTTTCCTTCTCAATAGAGATTTCTTTGACATCGTAACTATTTTTCTCTTCTCAATAGAGATTCTTTGGTTTAGTCAAGGGATCCAAGATAGGTCATCTAATTTATATTTTACTGGCAATATCGTCTCTCTTTTTGGTGGTTTTCTTCAGCCAAGTTTTGAATTTGGATTTCTTTTTTAAAAGATATATTCTTCTGCATTAGGAGTCGGAAAATACGTGATTTCGAGCTTTATAATGGTTACGTATTGTAAGGAGTTTTCTTTGCGGTACATTGAATTGAAGTGAAAAAGGTAATAGTCTACTAGAAGGTTTAGTGGCCTATTTCAATCTTTACTTCTAAAATTCGTATTTTTTCTACAAGTATAGAGTTAAATCGTTGTCCCAAAGAACGAGACTAGAAATTCAAAGGTGTTGTGGCAAGAAAACAATGTTGTGGGAGTTTACCATGCTGTTGACGAAGTTGTCAATTAATTTATTCTGAAATTCGCACCGTGACCATGATTTATTTGAGATGGAAAACTATGGTGCGAAAGTATTGCTTCAGTTTCTAGAATGCTGAATATCCAGTGCCGTCTTTGTTTGTGTGCTTGGGCGTATTTAGAAAAAGCGTCTAATACAGTGAGAATTATTTGTCCTTCAAAGTGTAGGGTGTCAATGTGAAAAAGGGAGAATGAATATTTGGAAGATACTTCGATGAATGGGACCTTCTTTTGGAACCTTGTTACTATGGCGTCCATATCTGTTCTTCTGATAAATTCCCAATTGTTAATATAATTTACTAATTTGTGATTTGAAATGAAGACAATAGTATTTTTGTTTTAGTTTTTGGAAAGTGTCATTTATTCCAATACGATAGAGGATTTGGTATTGGTCTGCAAATTGTTGTTCAACTGTTTTATCTGCAACGTTTTCGATAATTTTTGAGGTCCGTAGAATTATTAAATCGGTGGCAAGGTTTGAACAGTTAACAGCTATCTCATATTGCTGAAAGTTCTATTTTTAAATTTGAATATTTTCTTTCCACCATTTTTAATATTTGGGAATGGTAGGAAATTGGATTACATTTTTTTGTGAATTTTTGTGTTGTCAATGTTCATTTGGTTGGAAATGTGTTTGGAGGTAAACTGGGATGTATAACATTTTCTAACATGGGCTAATGTCTGTGGAAAACATTTTGGAATTAGAAAGGAGGTTGATTTGTTTTCACGGGTGGATTAGAAGTGATGAGTTAGGCTTCCGATTATCCACATAGCTTTCGTATGCGCACCCACGAGGCCATTGTCATAGCCTCGGCACGCACAGAGCGCTTGTGAGTTGTCGATAAAGTGCGCTTATCGTACGTACTTGTGGTATGGATGTAAAATTCTGGCCCGGAAAGCACCAAAGCCTTTCTGTACGCTTTTTCAAACCTCGTTTGTAAAATAAAGGCTTCATAATTTAATCTTAAAGTACTATTGTAATTAGTAATTAGTTGATTCAGTCCATCTTCATATTCTGAAAAACTTTTGTTTCGTGTTTGATAAGTTTTTGGTAGTTTGTAGCTTTACCATTTCGCCGCAACCCGTTTATCAACGGACCTTTATTCACAATTTCAAGCTCTAATGCGCTATTGTAGACTTAGGAAGGCTACCGGCGTCATTTGTAAACAGTGAGTGCACAACAGTTGTGACAGCTGGCTAGCGGGCTAAGATTCTGAGTGAATAAAACCCAAGAGGCCGAAGTGCGCGATCCCAGGGCTGCACGTGATACAGAGCTGTTGTAATATTCCTCCAATTCCGTCAATCCACACACGTTTTTCGTTTGTAACGAAAAAGTAGAATTTTTCTTTGGCAGTAATTAGAGCTATCAATATTTTTTTAACGTTATAGGAGAGAAATTATCAAGGAACTGCTGTTCAGAAACAAAGCGTTTTTCAGCAAAATACTAAAGAAAATCTTTGTTCATTTAACTGAAGAGAATCAGGTAGTAGGTGGGGGTTTTCTTTCTTTTCACTTTCTGAAATCACTGTCATTACCACCTGAATTGACTATCATACGTATATTATTTGAATGGGTGAAAACCAGAATGGAATACGTGCTATTTTATTAATTCTAAGAAAAATGTGTTTATTTAAGGCTGTATGTAGGTGGTAATGTAATTTCATGATTTTAATGAACAATTGAAATGCTTTGGTTTTAATGATGAAACAAAACTTTACAGTGATATTGACATATAAACAGATTTCTCAGAATTTATTAAATGTCACTTATACCGTTCTGGTTTTTACCCATTCATTTCTTACATTATCTAATGTGACAACTGTATTTTCAAACCTATTTCTCTTTCTGTTTTTTCTTAACCTTACTTCATTCAATATTTTAATTTTCCTTTCTTTCTCAAGACAAAATAAATAATTCTCTTAGATTAAAACTCTGATTGCAACACGAAAAAAAAGCAGTATACCAGATCCATGATACTGTAACAAGGTAACTTGTTACTCTATCATGGATCTGGTATAGTGCAACCATTCTTTTTGTCCGTGAAGTGACCTGTTTAATTTTCTGCTTCCTTAACATCTTTGAGGATTTCCTTTGTACTAAATTTTATGTTTGCTTGAAACTTAATTTCTGTTTATATCATTACAGAGAAAATGTCAAAATTCCTGTAGTTGCCAATGGTAATATTCAGTGCCTCCAAGATGTATACCATTGCTTGGAGGAAACAGGCTGCCATGGTGTTATGTCTGCAGAGGGTAATCTTTATAATCCATCAGTATTCGAAGGTGGTAATCCTCCTGCCTGGGATATAGCTTTAGAATATTTGGATCTGGCAGAACAGCACCCATGTCCCACATCATATGTGCGAGGCCATCTCTTCAAATTGTTTCAACATTGGTATGTTGTGAAGAAGACTTCAGTTTCATGTAGACCTGCATTCTGGCATAAAATGTTGCAATTTCAATATTAATCAAATGGAGAATTTAAATGCCATTGTTCTGTATAAAGTATTTTATAATTACTATTTTCATGACGTTATCTACCTACGATAATGATCTAGATCAGGGTGTCCAACTGGTGACACACAATGCCATTTATTGTGGCCCACAGACTTTTTTAGTCAAAAGTGAAGGTTCCTTTCATCCACATCAGGTGCGAACATTGTGGGCCTAGCATACATACCCTTCTGTGGCCAACACACCCTTTAAAGTAATAATAGGTTACGTTTAGATTTAATAATTTGTTTTTCTAGTAAATTCAGAAATTCAAAGTCATTCCAATGCGTTTCACTACATTATACATGGTATGTCCTGATATCATGCATGGTCTCCTCCTCCTCCTCTCCCCTCTCCTCCCTCCTCCTCCTCCTCCTCTCCTCCTCACTCCTCCTCCTCCTCCTCCTCCTCTCCTCCTCCTCCTCCTCTCCTCCTTCCTCCTCCTCCTCCTCCTCCCCTCCTCTCCTCCTCCTCCTCTCCTCCTCCTCCTCCTCCTGCCTCCTCCTCCTCCTCCTCCTCCTCCCTCCTCCTCCTCCTGCCTCCTCCTCCCTCCTCCCATCCTCCTCCTTCCTCTCTCCCTCCTCCTGCCCTCCTCCGCCTCCTCCTTCCTCCTCCCCTCGCTCCTCCTCCTTCCTCCTCCTCCTCCTCCTCGACCTCCTCACCTCCACCTCCTCCTCCTCTCCTCTTCGCTCCTCCTCTCCTCCTCCTCCTCCTCCTCCTCCTGCCTCCTACTCCTCCTCCTCCCGCTCTCCTCCTCCTCCTCCTCATCTCCTCACTCGCTTCCCATCCTCCTCCTGGTCCTCCTCCTCCTTCTCTCTGCCTGTTCGCTCCTCCCCGTCCTCCTCGACCTACCTACCTCCTCGCTCATCCTC
>BOPP01000039.1:9459836-9474579 GCA_017312745.1 Gryllus bimaculatus | reverse complement strand
CGATTTGTAAATACTATTTGTAAAGTGTGTTTTCTGATCATTAAAATATTTAAATGTGCAAAATAATTCATAATGATTATCTTCCTGTGCTGCGCCAAATTCCTGGAGACCCATTCACAAAAATGTACTTGTCCCTGGCATAATTTATTTGTCGTGAAAGTACCGCTTCCAGGGTGTGTCACAGTTTAAAGTAATGTATAAAGTAAATTATAAATTAAATGTGAAAAGTGTAAAGTACAGTGTAGTGATGTACAGTGTAGTGATGTACAGTGTAGTGATGTACAGTGTAGTGATGTACAGTGTAGTGATGTACAGTATAGTGATGTACAGTATAGTGATGTACAGTATAGTGATGTACAGTATAGTGATGTACAGTATAGTCATGTACAGTATAGTCATGTACAGTATAGTCATGTACAGTATAGTCATGTACAGTATAGTCATGTATAGTATAGTAATGTACAATAAAGAAATGTACAGTATAGCATAGCATAGCATAGCATGGCATGGCATGGCATAGCATGGCAAGTCATAGCATGGCATAGCAGAGCATAGCATAACATAGCAACGCATAGCATTACATAGCAACGCATAGCATCGTATAGTATAGCATGTAGTATAGTGTAGAATAGTACAGCATGTAGTATAGTGTAGTATATATGTGTATAGACGTGAATAGTATTATAGTATGTATAGTATAGTAAAACGCGAAATAGAAAATGAATTAAAAATTGTGCGTGTTTCAGATCTCCAGGTGTAGATAAGACTTTTTATGAAGCCTTTTATTTAAACAGTGTCTTAAAAAGACGTCAACAAGTGAATAGTCCTTTCAGACGTCATCGAATGACGGTAGACATTTTCTACAGGTTTCAAAGTTAGGCAAGGAATTTCAATATCCGTCCTGTTTCAACCTCACATTGGCTGTGAGCCCCGGTCTCTCGGATATGGCGCGTCTCGGTGAAACGACTCATTCTCCTAACTTGGGAGTGCCGAAGATCGTCTGGCTTGGCACCTGTTGATGTGATTGGGAGGAAGCGTTCTCTGATAGTGAAGTATCGCGAAATATTTTGCAAACATGACAGAAGACGTGTTTGATATTGATCTGAAGATATATCGTATTAACAGTTTTATTTATTTACTATATTGACTTATTTAAGTCAAACACAGTTGACGTGCTAGGGGGAGGAGTTTAATTTGAAGTTAAATTTATGCACAGAAGCAAAACAATGGGCCGTCTCAGCATTTGCTCAGTGATCATAGAAACTGGACGAAAGCCTATAGAGATGGAAGTTTTTGACCCAGAAGCTGAAGTACAATATTTTTACAGGTTCTTAAGATTTTCTGTCCAAATGGTAAAAAATATATTAAATTTCATTGTTAAATTTAATATCTTTCTTTCGGGTACAGTCTCCAATTATATATAAACGGTTATGCAGCAGAAAGGAGATTACATGGGACTTAAACTTTTGTGTCGGACAGTCGTTTAAAGTCATTTGGCGAGCTGTTGAACTGTTTATACTGAGCTGTCAGTTGTTTGGTGCACTGATGTGTCTAGAAACAAGCAAACCAATAAAAAATACTCAAGTACAAATTCCATTTATTCTGGCGCTACATTAAGTTTCAAATAATAACTTGAATGAATTAAATTTAATCATTTAATGACATCTGACTAAGTGTTGTAAAAGAAAATACGTGTATTGTATGTGAATATTTTGCAGTGAGCTGTTGAAACTTAGCTGATGATACTGTTCATATTGAGCTGTCAATTATTTGGCACACTGTGTCTACAAATACTCAAACTAATAAAAATACTTAAGTGCAAAATACATTTATTCTGACGTTACATTGAATTTCAAATCATCACTTGTATTAATTGCAAAAACGCTTATTATGTAGTCCTTATATTCTGTACTAATTTCTAGAACTATATTGAATTATTGCATGTTATTATAAAGACGAGATTCTATTTGTTCTTAATTTAATAAAATCTCTTACATTCGACAACTATAGCTTCACTGATTTTCATCTTGATGAAACTAAATAATATTTTATCAACTGTTTTATTTTTACCTGCCAGTCAGAATATCTCAAATAAGTTAAAAGTACACAATTAAAAAATTCTTTAAACTTCGAATTATAATTAAATAAAAAAATCTGTTTTAAATAAAGGTGTTGAGAGCAAATCTCTCTACTCAAATAAAAAGTTTCTTAAAAGAAAATTTAATGCTTTTTTATTATAAATCTCTTCGTGATGGATCGCATTAATTACTAGATTTGTATGATTGTTTTTAAGAACATGTTTATATAAAATGAACAAAGACGAAATCATATCAGAGGGAACTTTTTTATTTTTGTTTTGTAAAAATACATCAACATTCCAAACGATACTCTTTTAGGGTCTTAATTGTTTAGATATCATTATATATTTTAGATATTCAACGTTTTATTAAACATATTAGAGTGGTCAGAATACAATTTGACGTAAATTTGTCAAGGAAACAACACATTCTATGACGTGTGATATGTATTAGTTATGCTCATACAACTTGCTGCAAATTGGAAGTGAATAAATTATTTTTCATAATCATCCAAACTGTGTATACTGTCATATATTAAACAATAATATACACAGTAAGGTAAGTATTGTTTAGAATTATAGAGATTGAATTCAATGTTTGCACTGATAAGCCACTTCAATTCATATATACACACATTAAAAACTATTTAAAAATTTAAATCAGGAATACATATTATATGGGCTTATTCACACGAACCAGCAGTACATTGTGATTTAAATGAATAGACATTTTTGTTACAAAAATTCTGTTGTTTTTCACTTGTATTGTTTTACACCTCTTTCGTATATTTTGATTTGTAGTTATGGACATTTAGCCTTCTCGTGCACACCCCTTTATCGGATATTCTTGTGTTCTGGCAATTCAGGAAGAGAATCTGGAAGAAAAGAGAAATACACTAATTAAAATAGGAAATGTTACAAAAACTGAGATACATTAACGTTCTGTTAAAGGCAATGTGTTAAAATGTTTTCTGGACACAATACGACAATATTTGCTCATTGTGTTATGCTTAATACTTCAAAGAGATCTAGAGACTTCGGGTATTTCCAGACATATCTACTTAAGATAGTCAGATAGACATCTTTAATGTAAAACTATAGGATTTGTTAAATAAGTTTGAATTGACAGAGAACTGTCAGTTCATGTGTGCAAATATGTAAAGATGATATATTTTGCGGGAGAATAGTTATGGTTGTGTTATATATATTTTATTTGCGTTATTCGATTTTGTATGAGACGGTTTACAAAATATACGATATACTCTTCTTAATGATGTCCTACGTCTTATCATTATTCAAAAATATAAATATATGTAATATCAACAAAAAAGTGACCATCTCTTTCATGACCCTGAGTAAGACATTTCTGCTTTACCTATGATGAATACTTTTCTCGGATGGGTGATACGTGATTACGGGATGGCAGTAATCACATGATGGCAGAGTATCGTTCTGTACATTTACACTCCTATAAATTACGTATTTTTGTAATTAGTTTCTTTTCCAGAAAACAACAAATTATATACACGTATTAAATTATAACGGTAATTTATTAAATTAATAAATTTGAGTTGAGGTACCCTACATGTCCTATTCAACGCCGCATTCAATGTTGTATGATACACACGAGGCGGACAGAACGTAGCGATAGCAACTGGGGGGAACTGGCTTTGGCCCAACGTGATTAGTAGCGCGTCGCAGGGCAATTCCTAAAACTGAACGGAACCCATTGCCTCGATGCACTGAGAGACACTCCTGGAATAGTGTAATTACTATTTCAACAGGCGCAGATTCGATTCTACAAATTCGTGTCGGGGCGTAGGTGAGATTCCCTGTTCACGAGTCCTGTGCGACGGGCTAGGCGAGACGATCTCGCCCGTGTGCATGGAAGGGAACGTTGCGTGGGGTACTCGTGAACTGCCAGGGAGCCGACGCCAAGGGCCGGCCCAGGGCCATGCAACTCTTCACCAAAACCGGGAACAAAGCTGGAGGGTGCTACTATAGGCGGCGCTAGTGTCACCGAGGGTAGCTGCAGGTTAGGCTCGCCAAGTTCCCACATACAAATTTGCTAATTTGAGAGAAATACGAAAAGGGTCTTTTAAATGTTCAATGATTTATGACATACACATATAAGAAATTTCTGAAGAAAGCGCGAACCTCAACGCTATCTTTTAGGCCTGTCCGCATGCCATTATGGGCCTGCATGCGTCTCGCTAACCCACGCAGCAGCCACGCACGTTTAAAGTATCGTTGGCAGCTGTTTGTGCTTTAGTTCCTGTAAGAAGGTGCTGCAGGGGAGCGAGCCACTGTAATTATTTCCACTCCGATATATGAGAGTTGAAGGGCTCCGGCGCTCGCCGGCGCCCGCGGCTGCGCGCGGCCGCGCTCTGTACGGTCTGCCCTGGCGGCACGCGAGAACAGCGCCGCCCCGCAGTCGGGGCGCGTGCCCCGTGGAGCTCACGGCACTCGTCAATGATTCATTAGCGATTCTGAGCGCGTATATTAACGCCATGTTCCCATGGGTGTAGTGCATGTTTCATCGTGGAATGTGGCGATGATCTTTTTCTACTGGACGGCGAAATCCGGCGTCGACCTATCCGTCGAATTGCGGTTTTCCCAATCAGGTATCACCCACCAGCAGGGCACCTCCCTGCCGGCACAAACTCTAAGCTCCCGACCGATCTCCAGGCATGTGTGGTAGTGTAGTATTCGTTAGCGTAACTGTGTGTACAAAAGAGATAGGACAAGGAAGACGAAGAAAGTATCACGCGTTGTCTGTGGCCCATTTGTTAGGGTATTCCTCCGGCATTGGCCAGGAGTTGATCGGAGAAGCTATGCAAAACTGCCGATAAGAGGACTCCTGAAAGATTGATGAGTAATAGTGATCGCGCCTATTCCCGAAAGTGTAGTGGATTTTTTTATCGCGGATGTTGGCAGTTATCTTCCGCGACTAGACACGAGATCCGGCTTGCGCTCCCCCCAGTCTGGTATCTCCCACAGGCGGGGCACCGCCACAGCTCGCATAAGCTCTAAGCTCCCGACTGGTCTCCTGACATACGTGGTGGTGTAGTGTATGTAAATGTGTGTGTAAGTAAGGGGGGTAAGTATAGGACAAGGAAGAGGAAGGAAACATCACGCGTGTTTCGTACCCCTTTTTTTAGGGTACTTCACCGGCATTCGCAGGGTGTTGTTCGTAGATACCACGGAAAACTTCCGATCAGAGCAGCGGTCCGTTAGTATTCTCCAGACTGCGTGTGAACTCGTCCCAGCTGTCGAAATTCCTGCCGCCGTCAGCTCTCGAACCCTAGGAACCCTATGTCCTCCCAGTCACAAGCTCAGCAGTGACATCAATTGATGGCCTGAGCCGCCCTAGCCGGTACGGCACTTGTCAAGTTCCAGACTTTTCGCGTTGGACAGCTTGGAGCAACTGGTATAAATGGCAATGACTACGAAAAACAATATACAGCAGCAGGAAAGTCGCAGTGACGCGGTTTCTATCAGTACCTCGAATAAGCAAGAAGAGACTGGTGGTACATTATAGTTTTAATCTCTAAGCTCGACAATCATGACTTTAAAGTCTGCATAAATATGTTCGGTGCAATAGGTGTCATTGAAACTTGGTGGAAGAAGGGATACTTCACATACGTCTGACTTTGTAGCCAAATGCAAAAATAAAATGAAAAAAACGCTGAATGGAAAGAGGTTGGTACCCATGTGGTGTTGCATGTATAGTTCGGGCTACTCTAACTATTAGAGCAACTCAATGCAAGAAAATTTCATTGTGTTTGTATACAGTCACCCACAGTTTACTATATTACACTTCCGAAGCCTTCGGAGAAATCATTGATTTTTTATACAAGTTGCAGCAGAGCTAATTCAATACTAGTTTATAAGTAGAGTAAAACCTGTCTATGATGGAATCTGACGGTTCCTTCAAAATGCTTCCGTTTTAGCTTGTTTCCGTCTTACAAAGGTTTGCTAAAAAGTCACCAAATTACCTAAGTATAGAATGTTTAAAATAGTTTTGTTAGTTTAAAAAAAGAAATAAAACATTATTAATAAAAATGTTGCAGGAAAAGAAACGTTAACAGCGAAACACAAGGAAAATATAAAACAAATTATAATCCGTATCTTCTGCGGAAGCTTCTTTGCTGTTGATTACCTAGCCGAAATTCAGGATTTTAGTTATATTTTCCACCTACGTTGACGGGATTTTAACTGATTCTGACACACCTGGGGAGATTTTATTAATGTCACTAAATCTATGTAGATTTATGGGGTCTGTTTGACTGTTCAGTTCCTCAAATCTATTTTTAGTAGTGACCGTATAAATATACTGGGACGATCTGGTATCTGGGAAAGGGCAGAGAAGTCCTTAAATTTCGGTCGCAGTGCACATCGGAAGAAATGCGTTGTGCTCCGATTCATGGAAATCATCTCGTACCATGAGCCATGTTGTATTTACTGCTAAGCCACAGGGACTGCGCAAAAGCTGCCACGTTCCCCGTTTTCAATGTAAACATATCTGTTTACTCTGTTTGACCACTGTTTCTCGCCTTTAGTCTCTGTGGTTCTGCCATTTATGCACGTTGATGATACACGTACTTTGCATTCAAATGTGAATCAAAAAGGAAAAAAATATTTATTTTAACAATGATAGTTAATGTATTAGTAACAATTTTGAGTGGATCAAAATAACTAAAACATGTCCGTAAAAAGTATTGTACTTGTGCCTAATTTAGAGACTTCCATCTCGATGAGATTTTCCGTCGAGTTTACTTGACACATTGAGCACGTTTTGAAATGGTCTCTTGTTTAGCGTTTGGACTCAAGTGTAGTTTCACGATCTGTGCACGTTTTCTTGATATCAATTGTAAATATAGTTATTCCAGTAATCGTTCTCACTGTTCGTGCGCTAATAAGTCAATTTCTTTGCAGAAGGCACGATAACATTGGCACACAAAATAAAAAAAAAGTGGTCAGACCCAAACTCTTGACACATGTTTCTCTATGTAAATTGACGCGCTGAATCCGAAACTGAAGCCAGAATTATCCACCACCCACCAGTTTTCTTAAATCGCGATAAACCACCCTAATATTGTAGGTTTTTGTTTTCGGACTTGCTTCCAATTCCAAAAATTTGACACATATTTTTCTATGCACGTTAATGTACTGAATCCGAAGCCAGAATTGCGCCATCGCCCACCACTTTTTTTTATCGCGAAAAACACCGTGAAATTGTATAATGTAAATTTCACGGTGTTTTTTAGCAATTTAAAAAAGCTGGAATGTGGTGGCGCAATTTTGTCATCGAATTCGGATTCAGCGCGTCAACATACATAGACAAACATGTGTCAAGTGTTGAATCTGGCAACTTTTGGCTTCTGTCGAGTATAATGCTGTAAGACACTAAAATTGAGTATTCGCATGTGTGTTTCGCGATTTAAAACAACTGGAGGGTGGTGGGGCAAGTCTCGTTTTACCCTAACCGTTGGTTTGCTATTGCCCAGTCCGTCGCACCTGCATGTTCCACTGGCGAGTGAATTTCAGTAGCACGTATTGCTTACAGGCAAGCGGTCGGAGTCGGCCAGAATTTTGATTACAAAATCCATTATATTATTTATCTCACGAGAGAGTTAGAAATCCTAACTAATATTATTGAAAATATAATCTTTGCTGTTTCAAGAATTTGCTTTCGTTCCTTACAGAATGAAATCCAAAAATACTTCCTGTCATTGCCAACTTGAGAATTTTTGTCACTTAATACAGTATAACTTGTCTAGAACGGAACCTCTATAAGACGGAAACCTGTCATCACGGAACAAAATACTAAGAACAAAACGATTATTCATGTAAAAACGGTCTCTATAAGCCGGAAACCTATGGGAAATGGAATTTTTAGAGAACAAAAAGACTATTACCTGGCTAACAAGTATATTTTTAATTTTCAGCAGTATCTTTTAAGTGACATTGTGCGAACGGTCATGTTCTGAGACAATAATTTGAACGACGTGTTTTTCCTCATATACCTGCAGTCGGCGAATGTTGGCGACTGTTTCGCTGCGACTTTCTCAATCTTTGGTGTGCTTTTCGAGGTCGCAACAAGCGCGCTTTTGTCGCTGTCGTTCCGAATTCTCAGTGTTGGTTGCTTACACCCCGTTCAACTCTGAAAATCGTCACCATGTTTTCTTAAATCGACAATGGAATTTTGGAAAGGCTGTCATGTTATCCTAAAGTAGCAATCGCAGTGTTGGCTAAGTGTAGGCTACACAATGATTGTCAACGTTCGCAGTATAAGTGTAGTAAAGCTGTGTTATAGTGGTTCAAAATATATTTAAACTGTATGTTCAATACTCTCCTGCACCAATGAACCTCCAACTGTGCCACTTAAAATACTTCGCCAGATTGCCAAACACTCATAACATTCCGAACTTTACAAACATAATAACCCACAAAATATAAACTCTCATGCACACTCGAATGAGAATAATTTTCGCAACACCCTGGTCAATACAATAGCTACTCACATAATCATTATAATTACTCAACTATCCCATTCATAATTAATAACATTCAATCATCCATCTCATCATACACTAATAGCAATTATGCAACAAACACACATTAATAAGATTATTATACTCAATTGGAATGCAGATGGAATAACCAATAAAGTCAATAAACTGACATGTTTCGTGTAGCATGATTCATAATTATTTAGTGTGTATTACAGATGTTTCAAATTGATGGCATAAGCCGAAAGAGAAGACCTGTTGGATTCCCTGCTAAAAATCGCACCTATTTACGAGGGAGGAAGTCTTAAAATTTCGTACTTCTGCTGCTGCTGCTGAGACTTTTCTTATGATGATTCTTATGAATAAGGACCTAATTTATAAACAAATAATCTACACGAAGTAGTAATAAGTTGTAAAGAATGAACACGAAACAGAAATCTCGGTTGTTTGACAGAAGAAATGTGGCAAACATCTTTTTATATAAAGCCTCTGTTCTCCGCCTCGTGAAGCTTCAGCTTGCGCGTGTTCACCGCCTTCTGGATTGGGAGGAGAAATAAGAGCGGAGTCAGGGGACGCTCTCCGTGCTCAGAGAAGCGTCGGGATTCCCAGGCTGTTCAGTAGCTCGTGCGGCTTGGTTTGTAATGCCTAATGTAAACGCTATTCAAAACAAACTCCGAAATGCTATAATAGCATACGACATCACGATCTACCCTACACGCGACTGGTTGAGTCCTTGCACTCACTTGGTCTCCATTGATGTTCACAGTCGTCCACAGCGCTGAGCCCAAATGAAGGGATCAGAGAGAGATAGTGCTAACTATAATGTCATAAACAAAAAAAACATATAAAATTGTATTCTAAATCCTACTATCATCATACTTTCTATATCATACATTATGATTGAAATGCTGTACAATACATTATGACACAAACGATGTACAAACGTATTTATAGAACTTTAGTTTATGTGTAGAAAACAGAAAGAAATTAATACAGAAATTAAGACACCAGTGAATTTTCAAAAACATTGTTTTTCTGTCAGACAAAATTATAGACCTGTGGGTTAGAACTTTCTTCCCACAACTTCAGTTCACGTGCTGTCGATTTTTAATGCCCTAGAATTCTAAAATGTCGTTCTTCGTTACATGCTTCATAATGCATGATGCACTTCTGTTCCACCGGTGTGTAATAAACCGGTGTGCTAAAAGCTACTGTTATAATGTTGAAACAGTGCAGACAGAATCTATAAAATTTATAATGAGGGCAGATGATGTGTGTGGCATTAATTAGCAATAATTTAGTCATGCCAGAATCAAAGAAAATTCTAGAAATTAATAGTCGAAATTGAGTTAATGTGCATTAATGTGAATTTTTCGATACTTTTATAAAAATTGACTTATAAAACAGAAAGAGAAAAAAATCTTAGATATTTTTTGAAAGAACCTCAAGGCGACTTTTCGTTTTCCAATAATGTTCTGGGCCGAATTTGTAGGGGGATGTAAAGAAAGAGGGGAAAGTTTGCATATATTATTTTCAGGTTTCAAGTTGTTTTCTATCACTATGTTGAACTTAGTTGGGAATGTATGTAAATTGATCTGTCAGATATGTGGAGGCAGGAACGAAGAGGGAAAAGTTCAGTTAACTTGCGAAACAGCTTTACGAAGTCTTTGAACTTGGAGCGGTCACACATAGAAGGCCGTCATCGGATATATTTGCCGCTCATTTTCCTCGTTACACAAACGATTTCAAGGAAATGGTGGGGATCAGAAACTGGCTTTGCTCTCGGTGTGGTCTTCTTCCTTTTCAGTTCTGCGAAGGGCAAGGGTATATCCTGATGCAGAATTCTTTAGAGATTTCTTCTCTAATACGACAAACTACTGAAACTGCTGCGACAGAGCAAGATGAAATTGTACGGGATCAGAGATTCAGTAATATTTGCATTAGGACATTTCAAAGGTCAGAGAGGGAGAGAGAGACAGAGAGTGAGAGAGATACATGTTTTCCAATAGAAAAGAAATGGAAACTTCTTTTAAAAGGTTATTTTATTCGCGACCCGCCCTTTCACAAGTGTTATGACTGTTCCGAAAGTAAAATTCTCTTTCGTTAGTCCAGAACATCGAATCAAGTAAAAAATTACTAACAATATTTGCCTGACTTGTAGCGTATGGTAATATTGGCATTCAAAAATTAATATAAGGTCTTTGACTTCAACGATGACCCTCAAAATTGCAGTTCTTTTGATATTTGGCTTCTGTTATCTCCTATCCATGTGCAGTGTGATACTGGAATAGTCAAATGTATAGCTTGTACTGTAGCTGTTATTTTGTTGCTGTAATTTTTATGCAAAACTTATTACCTGCCGCGGTGCGCGCTCTTATCCAAGTGCAACGTATGTGATTAGAGAGAAAGGCTACTGGACCTCGGATGTAAAGGCAATACCAGGTTCGTGCATTCTTGGCTATCCGGAATGAGTGGCGTCTCGGTGAATTGTACTGACGTTTCGGCCGTATAGCTGTGGCCTCCTTTAGAGTTATACTGCAACTCTCGGCAGTATAGCTCTGAAGAAGGCCACAGCAAGATAGCCGAAACGTCAGTACAATTGACCGAGACGCGGCTCATCCCGGATAGCCAAGAATGCATTGACTCCGGCCGCGGAAGCCTACGAGCCCATAAATGCCAGGTTCGACTAAATCCACTATCAATTAGTAAAATAACCAAAACAGTTTGATTTATTACAAAGAACATAATCCATAGTACAAACTTGTTTTTGAGAATTAAATTATTGAGCAAAATGTTCACAATATAATTAAAATACGACCGGCAAGGGAGGAAAGCTCTGCAGAGACCAGACCGAGCGCCCTGCTCCTGTGGCAGAGAAATGCAAGAGGAATGAGAGAAATGTAAGAAGCAATGGCACGGTGGCCTGCAGGATGATTTCTAGGAACACAGTGTATCTTTGATACACACGTTCTTCGTTACGATAATGTATGTATCCTCGAATATAACAAATATTAGATGAGCTAAATTTGATCGTGGGACGTGACAACGCAAATAGCACATTTCATTTGGTGGCCTATTCAGGCCCCCCTACAATCGCTTCCCGGACCACTAGAGGATTGCAGTTAGAAATTATTTCTCATAACAAAAGAATGTTTAAAAGAAAAACCCTTTTTTAGTATTAAATAAATTGAACTCTGTCCTACTATTGATTTTAATGAATTACTCATGTAGGAGTTTGATTTCCTCCCGTCATTTATGACTGGTTTTCTCTGTCTGTACTGGCACAATAGCCTCTACCAGCGGCGTCTCCGCCTAGCGGCCATGGGTTAAGGGGTAAGTGTGGTTAGCACGTAGACATCCCTAAGCCATATCCTGATCTTTTCAACCTGAGAAGTGATCTTTCGCATCGTCACGTTATTGAAAGAGAGCATGCTGACCAGTGAGTTACTAGTGGGTTTTATTTGACGGGTTACCCCTTTCGTATTGTATGTGTTTTCTACATCTCATTATGAATAAAAAAAAGAAATGTAACTAGCGTTCAGATTATGACTTTAGAGTCCCACTGCCTAGCCGTTTATATCACGAAGTGCTCTTAAACGGCGAATCATAAAATATATTTTTTCCATAATTTTAGTATCCTGAAGATATAACTAATAGTGTTACGAAACGTCGTGTAATTGCTTAGAATTAAATGTCATAAAACACAGGATACGTTTTATTAATACAGTCTGTATTCTCGAACGTTCAGTGACAGTGACAATAGTGGTTTGCGTTAATTTGTAAGGGCACGGGAAGTGAAAAAAAGTGACCCATGAAACAACCATTTCCATCCCCTCGAAGCAACAGATTACAATAATGAACAGTAGATTAATCAATTGCAGCGCGTGATACAACTGCAACACAACTGCAGGAAATCCAGCAGAAGTTGGAAAAAGAAGTGCAACGCACGCAGCACATTTGCCGAATAAAAGTAAGCAACGAGAGAACACAGACGAGCAATTTGAAACAACAGAAAAAAAACAAGCGCTAGATCATTGCCGTAAAATAATGTGTCAACCCATTCTGAATTTGTAGCTTTAGACAATAATTAACTGAATTGCTACATTAATTAAAAATAGAAACAGAAACTGGAATACGTAAAATTACCTTAAAATACTACAAACAAATTCATGAACGATCCTTACAGTAGGTTAAGAACAAAAAAGTTATAACATTCAGGAAATGCTGGAAATGAAAGTCAGATTTAAACTCCCTCATAAAAAACGAGACGTTCTTCGGTGTAAAAGATGTCAGCAATTTAAACGCACTTAGAAACATAGTGAAAACCACACAGATGCATGAAAGGGGTCGAAAACTACTAATGCAGAGAAGGTTAGAATGTAACAACGAGGTGCAAAAGCCAACTGTGCTTATTGTAGACGAAATCATCCAGCAAGTTAGAAACGGTGCACACTTGATCAACACATTAGAAAATTATGTTAATCGAAACGCAGTATTATGCAAACACGCCTTTTAGTCCAATTTACAACGTTGCAAACAACAAGCAAGGCTTTCCGCATTTAAAAGTGTTGAAACTACATAATGACTGTCAAACACAAATTCAAAATAAGAGTGTGCATTTAAAAACAATATCAATTGACCATCAAACAACATTGAACCAAACGTAACATAAACAATCAAGTAGTCGTTCAAAGGTTTTCAAGATGTCTTGGGATGGCAAGCAGAACCAATTTCAACATTACTGTATCTCATTTCTGTTTATATAACCATATTATGGGCAAAAATTTCAAGATGATAGCTCACGGCATACGACAACACAAAATAAAATTAGAAGAATCTGTAAAAATAATACAAACGTGTTATATTGAAGTAATACTAACAACAGAAATTCACTTAACGCTTAAAAGCTACCTGAATCTATTGGATTACAATATTTATCATACAAATCACCGGCACGCTGCCGCACACGGCGGTAAAGCCATAATAATCAAGATATGTGTCAAACCCAGATAACGCCTTCCCATTAAAACATTGTATAGCAGAAAAATATTGATGGTTGTTTATGAAAAAAATATACAAAACTAATATTGCATTGAGCATGAATACTCTGCCGGTGGGTTAACCAAGGTACTGATCAAAGGATGTACTCAGGAAACCAGCAATACGAGTACAACAGCAATGATACAGCGATACAACAAATGCCTCCAATCCTAAACCACACGAAAAGTGGGTAACACAAAAAACAAAGAAAACGTATTTGGCGAATATTTACAAGAAGTATTCAAGTCTAATGCTTTAGATCAATCTCCCTAAAACGGACTTTCTCGCACCTTCCAGACAGTCACCTATAGTTCTTATATAGAACACTAGACATAACATAACGATTTGTGTAAAATAAACGGCATAATAGATGGGAATGTTTCTGTTGAGTACTATTTCCACTGATTCAAATACTCTTCCTCAATTTTCCTGTAGAAATAAATTGTTAGTAAATATAATTATAAAAACAATCATAACCAAAATCATCAGAACCAGTTAACGCCGGGGTACGCAGAATATTTTATTTTGTACCTGAGTTTAGATGTACTTATTTTTTGATCAACTAGACGTTAACTTGACTCGGATTTGTTTATACATATTTATTTCTCATAAATCTATCTCACAATGCCCTCCTTAAGAGAATATGTAGCATCATTCAACTGTTTTCATATTTCCTTAGTAAACATGATCCTCTCGATCCAAGTAATTTATTCAGTGTTTATCAAGCTCTGTATTAAAGGCAGTAAAGGAAATAACCTCTCAGTAAGTAATAAATTATGCAAATTTGTCTGTATTCTTGAATAGGCAAAAACTCGCGTACTCCATTACCCATGAAGGCACTCGTCCGCTTACTCTCAATCCACACAAATTTATTTTTCTCTTTTGTTTTAATAACTGACCTTAGGAATCACATCAGTACATTCCTACGAATAGTTGTTTTAAAGATTTTTTTGGGTTTCTGTTTAATTGGTGATGTGATATCGGAGTTGTCCGCGATTGGGACTACAAGTTTGTCGCCACCTCTGACGTTACATCGTTTGCTCAGAAAGTTTGAAAAGAAAAATTTAAATATTATTTGTCAAGCTCACGTATCTGGTCATCTTTATATATA
>BOPP01000039.1:9405094-9459815 GCA_017312745.1 Gryllus bimaculatus | reverse complement strand
ATATATAAAATTGATCTTCCATTGCTATTTACTTTTCATTAACATTTTTTTACTTTAACGAGAATTTGCTTTTACTTTACGTTTATGTATAGGTTCATTTCACTCATCTGCTGTTTTGCCTTTAGACATTTTTGGCTACGTGCAGTCTTTAAATCTCACAATTGAATATACCATGAGATTACTCACACTATATGGTGAAGAAGTCTCTTTTAACAAAATCGACCAATTCGTCGGTGAATACTCATGCATTTTTAATGCCGGATCCAATGTACCTGACCCTCAAGCAAGTGTCGTGAGAATAGTATAGTACTTTGTAAAGAAACTATAAGTAAAATTTAATCAATTGGCTTGACAGGTACTTTTTTATCATTCTGGTGAATGTTCAATTTTATTGATACGGTTTTCGGATGATAAGGATCACTCTGTACAGTACAATGTAGTAAGTAATGTTTCTTATTAAATATTAATGACTTTATACGGCAAGGCTGCGATTATTAGGTCCGCTCTTTCATCTAACGACTTATAAAGAGTAATACATATCAACAAAATAATGCATATTAGTGCTTCTTTATACAAACGTGAACGAGCAATTTATAATCATACAAAAAGACATTTAACAAAACAAAAAAGGAGGTTAAAATGGACTTTGAACATTCAATGGAATTTGAAAATACAAAGATGGAATTTGAAGATCATGTTTGACATGAGTGGCAGAGTGATTCCTCATTGCATGACCAGCATCGTAATTCAATAGAAACTAACCTAAATTAAAATATCTAGTCTTGGGTATGTCCTCTTGGGCTTTTTTTCATGCTACACATTGTTCAGTCTTCTTCGTTAAATCCTCGTCTGTACCTGCGTACGCATACGCACCAGCAATACATAACTGATCATAAACATATACATTGCCTATAAAGATATATTAATTAAATTTCAAAAAACACTAAGTTACTATACAGTTTGTAAATTGTCAAAAATAGAAGTGACATAGTCAGATTTATCAACATGTAGTCTACGTTGACACATAATATTATTTGTACTATATCACTTTTTAGGGAAAATATTCAGATGTTTCTTGAAATATTTAAACAAAGAGCAACGTCTGATGTTGGAAGACAGATTATTCCACACTCAGACCGCAATAATCGCGAACTAATTGTTGTTTTTTAGGTATATACATAAATGCTACGCATTATATATACATGGTAACCTTCTTTCAAATGTTGTCATTCATGATTTAAAAGTATTGTTTCATTTTGATGGTGTGAGGATACGTGGGATAACTCGATGAACAATGTAAGGTTTCTAAGAGTTGATGCAGGGCCAGAATTCAAACATCGAAAAATTATTTTCGTGTTACAGCAAGTTGTCGATACGAAAGTATTGATCAATTTCTGTACCGCATATTGCTTGCGTTCTCTATAAAGTTTCGTTAACACTGACCTGATGTACTCACCATTCTCAAGCATGGTAACGACTAGACAATAAAGATTTTTCTCGCAGAATTGCGGTATTAACCGTCGGGAACGCAGCATGGAAGAGTGATCACAACGAACATTCTATTAGTTGTCCGGCCAGGTCGCCCTTAAATTAGGGAAGATAGCGCAAAGGCCGTGTGGTGTTGCTGTCACACTGGGTAAACTAAAGCAAGGTAAACACGTATAGACCTGTTGCGCGATTTTCGTCTTTGATGCACATCTTACACTCTGTCTATAGGCAACCTACAGAGGCACACCCACAATTTTTTTCGAAAAGCTACAAGTGTTTGCGTCTAGCCGAGTTGAAGTTTTCTAATAAAGCATTTTTTATTATGCTCAATATAAAATATATTTTTATTTGTTGACTTATTGTTAATATCTATTACGTAAACTGCTGAAATATGGAATACTTTTGGTAGTACAGAAAATAAGAAAAAAAATTGAATATGTATCGTTCACTTCTGGGGGGTGGGGAGGAAAGGCTGAAGCTCCATAACACTCCCTTTGTGTACACCAGTACTTCATTGTTAGGCCAAAAATTGCAAGTATACATGGTCTCCCGTTTGAGATTGGATAAATCGTAGATTCGTTGCACATTTTCACAGTGTGTACTTTTTTAGACATGTTGGTAGTATCTCACCCGCTTTCCGTATCTTAAGTTGTGAATTAATTTTTGTATACAGTCCTCTTTTCATTCGAAATGAGCAGGCGTTAGTCGGGTAAAATTTCGATAAAACCAAACATTTTTCGTTCTGAATTTCGTTAACAACGTCCACCCAAATATCGCTCCTCCTGGAAACACCTCGCGGGTTCTCCATCGTTTACGGTTTCGCGATTTTTCATTCCCAATGAGTCCCAATTAGCACGTAACGATGGTGATTAATTAACATCTCAGATCCGAGTGCGATAACGCGATATTGTCTGTAAACAACATCTCTAGACGGTCTATATTTTCTGTAAATCGCTCAGAATGTCTGCGAGTGTGTACTAAGATTTAACAGCAACGCCACAGGGAGTGAATCTACTCATGTACAATCAATGACAATGCTGCGCAACACGGCATCTCATTTTCTTCCAACGATTGAATATTTCTTGTTTTCGGGCGCGTCGGTTGCTATGGTCATCAGTCCCGATAGTGTAGTGCATGTTTTTATCTCGGGAGATGGCGGTGTCCGTTGAATGGTGTAAACCGGCGACCTATACTTGGTGGGGTTTTCCCCATCTGAGTATCTCCCACCAGCATGGCACCTCCCAGCCGGAATAAAGTTGAAGCATCCGACCGGACTCCCGACACGAATAGTGTAAGCGTGTGTAAGTTAAAGGTGACGATAGGACAAGGGAGAGGGGTTAAAGAGCGCGCGCGGGCCGTGTCTGGTTTAGGGTACCACTGTAGAATATCGCTCCGACATTCGCCTGATATCGACCGGAGAAACCACAAAATAGTAACGATGAGAGCAGCCGGACGTTAGAATTCTCCTTCAGACAGCGGATCAATTTAACCTAGCTATGAGGGTTGCCTTTTATATTTCAGCATTAGAGAACAAAACAAATATTAATCATCGAAAATCACTTCATTGTTTTTCAAAATATTCCCCATGAAGATCTATACACATATGCATGCGTTTGAACCAATTGTCGAAGCACTTTTGCCACTCTTATTGAGGTATCTCCAAAACATGCATTCTGAATGCAGTAACCGCTTCTTCAGGTGTAGAAAAACGTTGACCTCTCAGTTTGTTTTTTACGTACGGGAATAAAAAGAAGTCATTCGGTGCCAAGTCAGGACTATACGGCGGATGACGCATCAAATCTATGTTTTGGTTGCTCAAAATCACGTATGAAGCTAGAGTCGAAAATCCTGCCACCGTCGGAACTGGAGTCCCAGGACCACTTGGTCAGAGGCATTGCAAAGACATCAGTTGATGCCGTGAGCTTCTTCAGCAGAAAACTTCCCTCGATCTGCGGCATATGCTGTAATAATGCTTGCGTTACGATGCGTGACAGGGCTCTCTAGAAGACCTGGACATGCACTAGCATCCACTGCAATTTTCGCTAGGTTATAAAGATAGATAAATATTAAGGGTATCCCGTCAACAATCAAGAGACGATATTAAACTGCTCGTTAAGAATGAAATCACGATAATTGTAGTTCTTATCTGGATAAAGCACCCGGCCTCTGATTGGGAGTTATTAATTGTAAAGAGGACACTGATAACGAAGGATTAGACAGAAAAAAGGATGGGTTCTGTGTACGGTATTTCCTGTCCTAACATGCCCCGCCCACGCAACTTTGTTTTGAGCTACCCTGGAAAAGAGCAAGTAATAGTATTTTTTATGTCATCAGTCATTTTTCTTGTTTTGTGTGCCAAAGACACTTTCATACGTATTGTGTGTATTATTTTTAGTACGAATTTATGGAATCTTCCCAAACCATTTCTCTTGGGATCATTCTCAATATCCGAGGAGGCAGACATGTTTGCCGTCAAAGTGTTTTGTTTACGCTACAGTACTTTGTTGTTATGTACGGCAACACCTCAAAAGAAAACTTTCCAATCAATAAATAGTGGAAGTAAATACTTGTTTTGCATTAGTGATGAAAAATTTATTACTCACACTTTTTTATTAAGGGACACGGAAATAATATTAATGAATGTTTGATTGATTGATTTATTATTGATTCTGGATGAGTCAACTGCTAAGCTCATTAGTACTGTAAGTGAAGTACGTGTTTTATCGCGGAAGATGGGGTGATCTTCCCCAGCTGGATGATCCAGCGACGACCTACACGTATGTTAGCGTGGTTCACCCACCCACCAGAGTTGGTACCACCCCAGCCGGGCAAGCTCTGAGCTCCCGACCGGTCTCCCCACATGTTTGATAAAGTAGTGTGTAAGTAAGGGATGAGGACAGGACAAAAGAAGGAAAGAAAAGATCGCGCACAGCCCATTTGTTAGGGTACTGCTCCCGCATTAGTCTGATATTGATTGGAGAAACCACTAAAAATTACCGATTAGCGCAGCCGGCCACTAGAAACGTCCTCCAGACGTGGATGATTTCGACCTAGTGTGGTAGTGTCGAAAATCCTGCCACTGTCGAGACTCGAACTCTAGCTCCTCCCTGTCAGAGGCACTGCAGTGACATCAGTTAGCACGCTTAACGGTAGGCTGGCATGATCATGAATCGCAATAAAAGGAAATTAGTAGAGGATACATTGAGAAGGACGTTTACAGCGTAAACGTTTCCCATTTTTCAGAAATAAGTTGTAATAAAAAAAAATCATCAAATTATTTTCAATCCCAGACCTGTCATATACTCACCATATCACTCACGTTAATATTTTTCATCAGCGCGGAAAGAGGTTAAAATAGTGTACAAAACACACATGCAACAGATGCTATTGTTAAACAGGCACCACGCTGCACGGCGCGTGGACACTCTGATCGCCTTCCCACGCAACTCCACACACGTCCTGACGTCAGCGGACTGACGTCGATCCGCTTTCGAAATCGTTCGGAGCAGGAGGTCATTCGACGCCAGACGCTGCGTCACCAGCGTCGCGCCCCGCTTTTCCGGTTCGACGCCAGACGTCGTCACGCAAGCCACTCCGACAGCGGCGTGTTTATTAACTACTACGTTGACTAATATTTACTGGAAAGTTTTTTTTCAATTTCTACAGTTCTTTATGCATGAAGTGCCTCATTAGCCGTTAACGGACGTGGCACGAACGAGGTTTTATTATTTACCTAATTTTAATGATTGAGATATACTTGTGAACATCTAGTTAATTAGTACATTTCATACGATTTGTCTCTTCATATTTCTCTTCCATTATTCTCTTTCATAATGCTCTCGTTAAAAGACATGTAGCTTCATTCAACTGTTTTCATAATGCCCTCGTAATCACGTTCATCTCGATTCATGTAAGGTAAGCAGTGTATATCGAGCGCCGTATCGGCAAAAATAACAAGAAATAACATATCCGTAAAATATAAATATACATTCAATACCACAATCTCATTATCATCCATTAATAATACCTCACATAATCATTACCTTCTAAACCTTTTACGAAATGTCTTGGTTAAAATATAGAACTAGCTAAAACAGCACATACTTTCCGAATTATTTCCAATGATTGCGATTTTCAAACATCTGACTTTTCCAAAATGAGACCTGCATAATTCGTTTAAGCACTTCTTCTCCTATCCGTAGAAAAAAGTAAAGAACCCTTTTGGAGCTGTGCTTGGGAATGTTTATTTTTTTTTGAAATTGCCGTAGTGATTAGCCGAAAACTTCATGGCTTTTCAAAAAAGTTCATAACGATTTTTTGTTTTTTTGTCATTTGTTTAGAACATATTTCATTTAGGACAAAACTTTGTATCTTTGCAAGTTCACTTTTTGAAATTGTCTCAATGAAAGCTAGGCAGTCTCGGACCAAATGAGAAGTGTCAATGAGATATCTGGGAAGGTGGAAAAACAGTGAAAGAGTTTTGTTTATGACTGAAAAATGCAAATATTTGATTTGTTGTTTCCCTATAATATTGGCATGCGACTGAATTCACGTACTCAGGGCGTCAGTGTTCATGACTCATCTGACGACGTGCGGCAGCAGGAATGCAAGTTGATGCCGCTCGCCATTAAATACTTGCTGTTGCATTCTGGAACATCAATTTTTTGATATTCGTGATATGCAAAGAGCCTTTGTACAAAGTATATTTGTATATTATTATATTAGTCGTGAAGACTGTTTTTGCTAAAATATTTAATTTGTATAAATATTTTTGTTGTTCTGGAGAAGTGTGAGTGATACTTTTAAGAAAATTATTTTAGATATTTTTGTTCAGGAGCATTTTTGCTGCTACATACCACTATTACTAATTTTCAATAATTGATTAGTGATTCCGGTCGTGTCATCTGCTAAGGTCATTAGCCTCGTAAGTATAGGGCATGGACCTACCTGTCGGCTTGCAGAGTTTCCCTCAACTAGGTATCTGTCACCAGCGGGACACTGCCTCAGCCTAGACAAGCTCTAAGTTTCTGACTGCTCTCTGGGCATGACTGTTAGTGTAGTGCATGTAAGTATAACTGTGGTTAAGGGGTGTGGCTAGGACAAAGCAGAGGAAGGAAGGATGGCGTGCGATACGTGTCTCGTTTGTTACGGTTCTGCTCCGGCATTCACCTGATGTTGATAGGCGGAACCACGGAAAACCACTGATCAGTGCAGCGGGCAGCTGTAATTCTCCGGATGACAACTGAATTCGACCTAGCTATGCAGCCAGTGTGGAAAATCCTGCCACCGTGGGGGCTCGAACCCCAGGACCTCCCGGTTAGAGGCACTGGAGTGACTAGAATTAATGCCATGAGCTGCCGAAGCCGGTATTAATTTCCTCTGCGCGTAGAACTTGAAATAAATGCAGCCTCTTATTGTTGGGGAGGTATATGTGGTTCCCTCACCCACCGATTAGGATAAAATACAAAAACATATAGTATAAATTTCTAACACTCGTAGTAGTTGAAAGAAAACTTTGAAGCCTCCGTCCGTGGGAGAGGTTTCTCTGATTGCGTTAGATACCCACGAACTCGGAAAAAATACAAAACCATTTATTACTAATCTATAATACTAATTTCATATGCGTGCAGAAATTCGTAAAAATCTAAGAATCTTGTAGCCATGAGAGAGATGAATCCTGTAGCCAAGAATATCTGTATTACTAATGTCGTAAGCGCACAGAATTTCAGAGGACACCAAGCATTCTATGACCTTGTGAGAGGAACCTATGGTTTCATTAGACACCTTATATCTAAGGAGAAATTTAAAAACAATAATACAGATTCCATCAACCAGACACATCTCGGTTGGAGCCGGGGGAACATTAGAAATTTGCCATATAAACAACGTCTCAACTATTTGTTATGAATTCTCGTTCTTTCAATTCCATGTAGCCGATGTACTTTGGCTATCTTTTTTTTTATTTTGAAGCTAATGATTATATAATTCATTATTAACTTCATAACGCGTTATTATCCTCTGTATTCTGGTTGATATTCTTAATGTTAACGAATTTTAATGTAGTCCTTTTATCGTTTGACCAAGGCTGTAGATTGATGATGAATTACTTTCGAAACGGTGCATTTTATTTAGGATGTATTAATAAATATCAAACAAATTTTAATTTTTTTTGTTTTAATTTCCCAGCTGTCTATAATATACGGAACATATTTACTAATTAAAAATTATACAGATTACATTTTCAAAGAAAACGGAAGTAAATGAAATGTTCAGGATACTGCGCTGCGTTCGGCTAGTTGGGATGGGAGATTTAATCACGATTGACAATTGAAATCGTTTATTTTGACAACGTTTAATATACACATCGAATATTTTTCGAATTTTTAGCTCAATTATTTTAATTCAAATATTAATTTTCAAGGCGGGTTAAATATAAAAGAATATCTCTACTTTTGCATTTTTGAAACGGAATTCATCATCTATTCATCTCTATCTAACTGCAAAACATACTAGAGACAAACATATGCGATCAATTTCATGTTAGTATAACTAATAAAATGAAAAGTCACTATACATGTTTTAATATTTTAGTGATGCTATCGTAGTATGAAACAAGAAAAAGACAAAATTCGCAGTTTTTCTACACACCCCAACCCCCCCCCCCCAACAAAAACCCCCCCCCAAACCACGCAAACCCCCCCCCAACCCCCCCACCCCAAAAAAACCAATATATTAAATATATAAATATATAATATATTATATATATATATATATATATAATATATATATATATATTTCTTGTGTGTGTGTGTGTGTAGAAAAGTGAAAAGGAGAGGACGAGGGGAAGAAGGGAAAGATCGCGCACGATCTGTGGCCCATTTGTTAGGGTACTGCTCAGACATTCGCCTGATATTGATCGGAGAAACGATGGAAAAACTACCGATCAGAGCAGCTGGCTGCTAGAATTCTTATCCAGACTGTGTCTGAATTCGACCTATGTACTATCGAAAATCTGTCTACATCAGAACTAAAAACCTTGAACGTCCCGGTTAAAGGCGCTGCAGAGTCAGCGACAGGAGCCCCTAGTCAACTAGTTACATAGAAACAGACGCTTAACTGTAACATTGCTCGTTTTTAACATGTTTCATGAACTATAGCGTTTTCTCGACGATCTCATTCTATTTCAACTAGCACTTTGGCTGCAGTCTTAAACATTGTTTCCACGTAACATGGGGATTTAATTTGTCACAAAGAAAATTTACGAACGTGAAAAAGTTACCAGTCATATAACGGATAGAAGAAACAGTGCCATTACCACTCTTTGTTTTCTTGCCATCTTTCGTTCGTACGTGGTAAATACAAAGTATTTTAATATTGCCGCGATTTTTATGAGTAACAGTCGTACTGTGGAGCCTTGAAATAAAAAAACTTGATAAATGTTGCTCATTTATGTGGTAAATTATTTCATCGGATACATATATAGTCAGAATCCACGTTTCGGGAGGCATTATTGCCAAATCATTGGTTTACCACAAAACATTCTCCTCCTGTGCCTGCCCGCCTGCTCGACTGCCCGTCTTACCGTCTGACCGTCTGCTCATCTGTCCGTTCGTCCCGCCGTCGGTGTTCAACGACAAGCAGGGCGAGCCGATGTACGTGTTGAGCGGAGCGTATGTCAAGGAGGAGCAGGAGGAGGACGAAGATGAGGAGGAGGAAGAGGAGGAGGAGATATTGAGCGGAATAGAGAGGGAGCTTAACTAAGCGAGAAAGCCGTGTTAAGTGGAGTGGGAGAAGAGCGTGTTAAGCGAAGGCGGGAGCATGTTGGGCAGAGAAGAGGGGGACGATCCTAATGAGCGAAGCGGGCGGATGAGCTTGTCGGAGGCTGTGGATCGGAGGCTGAGAAGAGTGGGACGGAGTGGATAACAAGGAACGTGTTGCTCGGAGCCCAGGGAGATGAGCGTTGTTAGCGGAGCGGGGAGAGGGAGAGAAGCGCGTCGACCGTAGAGGAAAGCGCGTGTTCAGCTGCGCGGAGGGGGAGGAACGTTCTCAACGTGCCAAAGAGAAGACGCGTGTTCAGCGGAGCGGATGAAGAGCGTGTTCAACAGAGAGGAGGGCGAGGGACGTATTGAGCAGCAGGGAGAAGGGTGAGCATATTGAGTGGGGGAGCGGGAGGGCTGTGTTGAGTGGAGGGGAGGGGGGACGTGTTGAGCGGACGGGAGTGGGAGGAGCGTGTTGAGGGGAGGGGAGTGGGAGAACCGTGTTGGGCGGAGCGGACAGATGCGGAGAGGGTTCGGAGCGGCAGAGCGATCGCAGCGATGGAACGTCCAAGTTTCTGTAGGATGCGCGTCTCTGCTGCAAGCGCCGGGGCTATCGATCCGCGGCGGCGGCGGCGGCAGCGAACGCGGCGCACGAGGGCTGCAGCGATTCCTCTCAGCCCTCGCACACTTTAGCATGGGAACTTGAGGGAACCTGACACAAGCGAACGTACTATGTGATTGTCCTGGCAGATTCATTACCGTTTTCTTCTTGACGTTAGAAACGGTTGATTGGATGTGGCTGGGGTGCTATTTTTGTGTTTTGTTGAGCGTGGGTAAGCTGACTATTATTGAAGTTGATACGCAAGCCATTGACACAGAATATTCTCCATTAATTGTCAGACCTACTTAAACATTTGAATAAATTTTCTCCAAAAACATTTATCAGAAGTATTTCTTGAAATACATAAATTCTATAAAATATATTTTCATAGCCTCATTCAATAGATATAAAGCTATAGTCCTAGGGACACGTCACAACTCGCGCAATCTCGCAGCATTCATTAGAAACCCCATTTAAACAGAAGGATCTCAAATCCGCATGTGTTTCATATTTTAGAAAATTATCTCTAATATATCCTAGTATTCAGTACTCTCAGATATGATTTTCACGTATCTTTTTCCAGCCACAACTTCAAACAAAGGCATAGCTATGATGGTGCGGACCCCGATGCCCAATGTTCAAATGAGGCCCCTCATTGCCCTTGTTGCTATACGTATTGGAGACCCTTGTCTTTTGGGGGTTCCGGTATTATGCAGCGGTTGCACTACACTAGCTACCTTCTTGACTTCTAACACGTTCTTGCTCATGATGAAAATCAAGTGTTTATCATCTACGCCAATACAATATCATGACATGTTCTACTATATAGGTTTCCGCGTGATCTTAGTCCATTAATCCTTTTATACTGCCTTCTTTTTTGTTATCTTGTAGCTGCTGGAACAAGCTTATCTATACATTACTATATAAGCACATTATGCATAATCTAATATGCACTCCTTGCCTTAGAACAGTAATTAAGTGTCGGAAAAGCATAATTGTAGTTGGATCACATGGAATTCCAATTGCATTGTATCTGTATTTTGCGTTTCCACACTCTAGTCGCAACCCAACAACACCTTGAAACACGCCAGATTGCGTAATCGTGGTAATCCTCTCTTTTTCAACGCATAGTGATTAACACGTGATATCTTTAAAATATTTGATTTAATTTATTCTTGTCAAAGAACAGTAAACACTATGCAGAACGTATATAGAGAAGTACAATCAGCGCACGTCTTCTTGAGTTCCAAACTCTCTCCTCCAGCCTTTAACCATAAATAGGTGAGTGATGAATAAAAGTACCAACAATTTCTCTGATCAGCTGCGGAAGAAATATTTGCATCGATGAGCGAACTACACATTTGATTCTTGAATATTTGGACGAGGATTGTACGAAAGTAATGCTTCCCATTTTTTACGATGACTTGAGACCTCAGAAAAGAATGTGAGTGATGTCATAGTGAAGTTGAATCCTTCCCGTTAATGGTCGTTTAATTTCGTTGGAATTTGTCAGATAGGAGCAGAGTGAGAGTAGGCTAAAGTGGAGCGTGGAGCGTGAGCAGAGATGTGTGATTGAATTTCTCACTTCGGAGGAAATTGCACGTATTGACATCCACAAACGCTTGTTGAACTTTTACGGAAAACATACAGTGGACGTCAGTACAATGCACCGACAATGAGCAGTGCGTTTGAGCGGTGGTTACAGCGACGTGAAAGACAAACTACGTTGCGGCCGTCCACGCACAGCCACCACGCCACACAATGCGGAGCAGCTCGATCAGTTCATTCGCGCGAATAGGCGCATCACTATCAGGGAACTTTGTACGGCGCTCAACATTGGCTGCAATCCATTAGAGGTGTTGAGTATATCGGGTTATCGAAAATTGTGCGCAAGGTGGGTCTCGCGATCACTTTCACAGGAACACAAACAGTAGGCGGTGGCGGTGGCAGGCGGTGGCGGTTTTCTCGATCGAATAATCAATGGTGACATGTTGTTACCGTAATGAGCCAGAGCAAAATGACAATCCACGGAATGGCAACCTAAGACTTCCCCGTCCGGGTCACCTCGGCTAGTATAGAGTTTTACGAGCGCGGCAAAACTGGAATCAAAACTGGAAGAAAACCTGGTCAAGATGGGGGTCACTGACTCAGAAACTGCCGAACATTATTTGTTACAATAATACTATACAAATTGAATGCATCATGTAATACACTATATATCATGGTCAAAATAAATATTATTTTTGTTTTTGATGGTCAGTAGAGTCTTAAATGATACAGAAAAATTAATGCAGCAGAATGGATTTTACTTTGTACTGAAACTTGTGTATCGATTTCAATTGATCAATGTTATCTGGCAATGAGTTGTGAAGTAATGTACTTGTATAAAATTTGGATTACTTGTAGTGATCTCTTGATACTGATACCAGATGAATGTGAATTCTGCGACGTGTCACAATGTGCAACCTTAATGGAATTGCTTTCTTCTCAGTATTTATCCTTTAAGAGAATATTTTCTGCAAGGCACCGATTTGGTGCTTGTTTTTTTGACGATATTCCGCATTGCTTTAGTTTCGGTATTAACGTTCAAAGTATTTTGACTTTTTTTTGTAATTTGTACCTATGCTATTACTTTCCTTAAATGGTTTTGTATTTACGGAAGTAGATATGAAAACCGGGAGATTCGTTATAAGGCTTATAAGGTAAGAAAATAGTACATTTATTTTTACTCGATGATCTAATATCTTGTGTTATCCAAGTATTGCTTTCCGTGAAATGCTTAATGTTCTTTTCTTAAGAAAAAAAGCACACGTTTAAGTGAAATGAAAGCTTTAAGAAAAATAAATGTTACACGTCGTTTATGTTAAGTGTTACAAACTATATTCTATGATTCTTTCAGCAAGTACTCGTTAAATATTTATGTTAGCTTTTTTAAAAAAATCGTCGCGTCTTCCTTGACGCAATGCGTGTATAAACTCCTACAAGAGTATTGAGTACTTGCATTTGCAGTAAATCCTCCGTTAACATATTCGTTGCATTTTGGAGCAATCCTTTGTTAACGTATTTGTTTTTAAATTTGTCTGTGCGGACTCGTCGCAGTCAGTTATCTAAAGGACCGCCTAAAGGACAGCATCTCCGCGGAGCAGGAAGAGAGATACAAGACATAGCTGTAGTATCCAATTTAAATTTGCGTGTATTATTTAATGTGTCAGTGTTGAAGCTACTAGAAATAGTAAGAGTTTGTACACCGTAATCATTGTAACCTATATCATTAGTTATAATTTCATACCTAGTTGTTTTGTTCATTACAATCTCTTTTATCGCTTTATTAAAGTGTATTCCGTGTATATACATTAACTGCAATATCCAAATTAAAAGAATGAACTAAATTGGAAAACTTCAAATATAGCAATGGATTCAAAAGAAGGACTATTAATTTGGTTCAGGGCTATCTCCCAATTTTCTAAGAATGTGAATTAATATAATTGTTAACGTAGTAATATTTACAACTTATTTCAAAAGCATATTCAACTTATACTAAATTTAATTCTGATAAGAAGGTAGGAGCAATATTATTTCTTACATAAATACACAAAACGCATGTGTAAGGCCGTCATTTGATTCCCTCGCTCTACCTCCTTTGCCCTCTTTGAATTTTTTCCATTACTAAACCTTGCCACAATACCTACTTCTCATATGGATGAATCTAAACGGGATCACAATCGCAGGGGAATAAAAATAGAATAACATAAAGTATGTTATATTATTAGTAATGTTAATCATATCGGAAGCTAATCACAATTTCATACAATTTTTTTTTCGTATTCACTGAAGATATTCAAAATCGGGGGCTAGAAAGTACATTGAGAAACAGAAATATGTCTGAGAATTACTATGCGATGAAATTATGGAAAGTTTTTTTTGTAAGATATCGAAAAGATATTTTTCACAAAACTACAAAAGCAATTGATTAATAAGTGCCATCTCAATAAGTCCGTTGTAAGTCACATATCAAACTTATTACATTTTTGATCTTTTCCCAAGAAAATTGTTCGGAAATAAAGTAGTTATATATATTTTAATCATGCGTTGGGCACTGTGAAGGTTGTTATATGTTGATCGCTTGTTTGATTGTTTAGTGATTTCGAGCGCGTTAATTGCTAAGGCCATTAGTCCCATAAGTGTAGTGTAAGTTTTATTCATAATGTAATATTCTTCCGCTATATGGTGAGATCCGGTACAATGTCGGCGGCTTGTGGGGTTTTCTCCAACTAGGCATCTCTTACCTTCGGGCCACGCCCCCGCCGGAGCAATCTCTAACGGTTTCCAGGCATGTATGGTAGTGTTGTGTATGTAAGTGTCGGTGTTTGTAAGTTAGGTGTGAGGATATGACATGGAAGGGGAGGGAAGATAACGCGGTCCGTTGCTCATTTGTTAGGTTTCTGCTCCGGCATTTACCTAGTGTTGATCGGAGAGACCGAGGGAAATTGCCGTTAAAAGCAGCCGGCCGATAGAATTCCAGTTAGTGTCGAAAATCCTGCCACCTTCGGGACTAGAACCCTAGGACCTGCACGTCATATGTGATGATATGTATATGTGATGTCATATGCAGTGATGTCATAACCGAAAGCCGGAACTTTGCCGTCAACTTGAACACGGATATCAAGGGTCTGCAAGGGCATAAATGTTGTTGTTCCCTATCTTTTCGTGATAGTCAATTCGTGCTCGGTGGCACGAATATCATCCTTCGATGAAAACGTAATCGGTCATTATTAAACTCTTCTCAGTTTGTTTGCTGCCTCGCCTTACTACGTGCTTACGAAGTAGAGAGAAAATCATGCTGCGTCAAAAGTAAGCGATTTTTCAACAAAAAAAAACTCGTATTTTGAGGTTCTGTTATCGAAAAAGTGAGTAAATCGTTCTCCTCTCTTTAGCAATAATTCCTCTTAAACTTGTATAGTCAGAATTTACGTTTTATGAGTCTTTAATATTGAAAAGTTGTTGAGAAAACGTATACGTCAGTCTATGTATCCGTTTGTGGTCGCTAGTTCCTAAACCGTTCATGTTTTTTTCCAAAATTGATATTCCCCATCGATCTGACGGAATCTGAAGACCTGCGAATTTCAATCGGAGACATTGACTTCGAGGGTACTTTACATGAAAACTCAACAATTAATTTTATTAATTTTTTATCTCAGTTAGCGTAATGGACCTTTAAAAACTGCAAGGGTCTCGTTTTCGTTCAACTCCTTGACGTTTTGCAAATTCAAAAATATCAACATTTTTCAGCGTCGTCCCTCATTGTGGTAAGCACATTTTAACAGTTTTTTGCGCTACCGAAGTTCAAAGTTTAATCAAAAATATTGAGAATTTGTTTAGGAATTTTTGAATCTGTTGAAGTGTCGTGTTAAAGTACCTCTCGAAATGAAAATACCCATTTCAAGCTGGCATGGCCTCGAGTTTGTTCTCCTCGATTGGAGAATATCAAATTTGAGAGATTCGTCTGAACGGTTTACGAGGTAAAGTTGACCACAGACAGACAGAGAAACGTTTTTTGCCAATAGAATTTTTGGTGTGAAGGACTCACATAACATTGATTCTGACTACACAAGGTATTTATGTAATTTATTACACATACGAAGAATATTTATCCACTATTTCATTATTGGGTTCCGGCAGTAATAGTTTCTCTGTCAAAATTCACAGATTTGCTATGCACGATTACAATACTTTCTCTCCTTTCGTAGTAAAAGAAGAAAGAAAAATTAACATTCTGAAACTACAATTTTGATGATAGAGAATTTTCCCCAGAATGAAATATGTAGTGAATATCGGATCTTTAAATCAGGTCATTGTAATTTTTGAAGAAAAAAAACGAATATTTTCATATACTTTTTTTATGAAATAAAGACAATTTACAAAAAATCTCAGGTCTCACTCACGTTAAACTCTCTGATTTTTTTATAATTACAAAAGTCGCAAACAATTCGAGAAAATATAATGTGATATAGACCAACCAGTTTTCGTTTAACCGGCAGCTTGGTCTGACACTTTGTGAAGCCTTTTCTAGCAGGCCTGACTTCCGATTCACTTTACCAGGTTTTCTGCAGAGACAGTGATTGTTTTTTTCCATTTCACGCGACTATATCTGTCTCCGCCTATCTAGAACATTGAAAATTTTCCACAAAACCGATCGCTTCCTGGGGAAGACATCGTTCCCCCCTGAACGATGACCGTAGCTTGGAGGGTGAGGAATCGTCATTGGTCTTGTCGTCACCTACGTCGTTGCCGACATCCTTGTCGTCGTCGGCTGGAGAGTGTCTTTTTCTTGCTGAGTCGTATGTTGGTTGATAAGGAGGTTAGATGCTGAGTTGATGTAAGCCAGACCAGTCGTAACGTAGGCTCAAGTCTTTGAAGAGAATAATCGTTAACGACGTTACGTAGGTTGTCAGTGTAAACGGAATAACTTATTAGACAAGGACCTTGCAAGAATAAACGCGTATGAAAGGCATCAAACGAAACTCGTCGGCACAAAAACCAGTGTTATACTTTACTGGATAACGCAAGTATGGCAGTGCTAGTATCCGTCTTTTCTGCTAGCAGAACATCTCTAACAAAACAAAGGTAGAAAATAGAAACTTTTGTCTCAATCTGAAGCAGTTCTTCTATCATTTTTCTCCAAATTTTTACCGTTTTCTTTATTGGCGTTTCCTTTGGTCCTTTCATTGAAGTAAATCTAACAATTATGCAGTGCATTGCTCTTAAAACTCTCAATACTCTCAAACTCTCAAAACTTTCAACACCCGAGCTTCGTGTTTGCGAAATAATCGTTTAGATTCGGCAAAAATACCGACGCCCCTGCAGTTTCAGAGGAGGATTTGAAACAGGTACTTCAGAATATACACAACTGGAAATCTGCCGGTGAAATTTGAAAATCTTATGGAAGTAGCTTACGTCAATGAACACAACAATAACATTGTTATATATTTCTTTGATGTTGTACTGTGTCAGTATTTTTATGATTGTCACCTATGTAAAATACAAGAATTCTGAAATAACCCCCAAAATTATCGAATGATCACCTGCCACAGTACCTTTCATTAAATCATTTCCTAGGTAATTTCTCTCAAAAGTAACGCTGCATATAATTTACGAAAATAATCTTGAAGAGACAGTATGTTCACAAGAAATGCAAAGAACAGCTTTTATAGATACGTTTCTGGCTGGGAAAGAAAAAAAGGATTGATCAGTGA
Source organism: Gryllus bimaculatus (assembly GCA_017312745.1). Classification (NCBI taxonomy): domain Eukaryota; kingdom Metazoa; phylum Arthropoda; class Insecta; order Orthoptera; family Gryllidae; genus Gryllus; species Gryllus bimaculatus. The sequence goes on along the minus strand of BOPP01000039.1, from coordinate 9,442,716 downwards.
TTCCAGGCGTGCCAATCATTAAGATCATTAGTTCCGCACGTCTAGTGCATTTTTTTTATCGCGGGAAATGGCAGTGAACTTCCCCATCTCACTGGCGAGATCTGACGCTGACCTAGCAGTCGGGTTACGACGTTTCCCCAACAAGGTGTCTCCCACCACCGGGGCATCGCCCCAGCCGGAACAAGCTCTAAGCTTCCAACTGGTCTCCCAGCATGTGTGATATTGAAGTTAATGTATGTGTAACTGTGAGTAAGAAAGAAGTAAGGATAGGATCGTTTTAACTTTGTCATTTTAACATCCCCTTTTTGCTCTAATTTTACAATTTTGCCCAATGTGTACATACGTCTCCAATTTTTCCAAAACTTTGCAATATTTCAGAAAACCATTCCATAGAAAATTTTCACAGTAAAACTAATCTAGTATGAGTTTAATGAATGCTCCGTTAAAATTATGTCATTAAAAACGAGATTTCATATGATCCAAACATTACATTACTGAATTGAGGGCACTAGTGAAGCTGATTGCTTCAGAACCTTACTAAACTGTCAATTTCACAAGATCTTTCCGCTAGTGAAGCTAGCTTACCTACTATGAAGTTTTGATGTTTGCCACTACGTTTGGAACAATTTAACGCGCAAATAGGCGAAGTCGCTCATTATTATTGTAAACAAGGAGCACAGAATGATAATATGGGGCAAGCTATAATTCGCAGAGCATCATACGTTCAACTACGCCGCCATGCCAGACCTGCGAAAGTGCGATAGCAGTTGCCTGTGGAGTGCATTGTGTGGAGGACTCCTGGGAGGACGAGTGATAAGAGACAATACCCAGTCGTGCAATTGTGTGACCTTCCCATTAGCAGGCCAAATCTCGTTCAACTTCCTCGACTCTGGAATTAATATGGTTCTCGTCCTCTCAATTGTTACTTCATGAATTTTAATAGTTGAATATTGCGGTTGTGCAACAAAACAGCTGTTGTAAATACGTGAACCCATCGTTACGCAAACAAAAAATAAATAAGCTTTCGAAATTTAACATTTTTTGTGAAACAAGATTGAATAGGGGTTCACACTTAATTTATGTGAGCATAGACCATATCTGCAAAACATTTCTATTGTATTATATTAGGACTTTTACCACGAAGAAAAGTTTTAATTCTATAGACATTTCCTGTTTTTACCATCCTTTTAAAAGACTGAAATATATTTCAGTTGGAAATAACGTAAATTCTAAGCTTCCACCAGTTTCTAGTAATTGCAAAAAATGTAAACATCTCTTCACTTGTATTAACATTTCCACGTTTGTATTTAATTCAATGTCCTTCTATGTCACTTACTTTTTAGTGGTTGGACGTGGACAGGGAAATCATTCAATGGCTGATATGGAAAATACAAGAGAAATATATAGTTTAATATCCTCACGTAACATAGCTTGGAGACATGTGTCAAATAGTTCTCTGATATCAACACCTCATGCACCATTACCAGGAAGTAATACCGACACTTCATTCATCGTAAGAACGCAAGATAAGCGATTGACAATTAGATTTGTTCAGATGCTTTTCATGCGGTCCTGTTATAATGTTTACGTCAACCACAAATGCTTATTATACGTTATGAGTAATCCGGCGATTGAGCATGTTGAGGGATTCTTTAAAATCTGCATTATCTAATTACCAATCGCGATTGTAGTCTCCATATTTACTAGGCATTCAGTAAGTACTATGACCTGCATGTTGTCTATTTTGGGTCAATGAGACTCCCGTCTTGCTATGGCGAAAAAATTGGTCGGCCGCGCAGCAATATCTTAAGCATGAAATAGTATATAATAAAACGATATTGTAAATTGAAGGTCCTCGGTGGTTTGTTGGTTAGCGTGTTTGCTTTCCACGGCGCAACTCCGGGTTCGATTCGCGGCCGGGCCAAAATAATATGCGCTTTCCCAGCATCTACTACTGTCTGAAGACGAGAGCCCACCGTAACGTTATGAAGTCCAGAATATACGGTAAAGGGATGTCTTCAAGCTAATCACACGAACCCCTTATCCCATGGCTGAGAGCCTTGGTCACCGCTGGTCGGCCAAGGCCCCTAGCGGACTGTCGAGACATAGAACAGGATAGGATGACGGATATGAATGACGTTGTATGAAGTTTACGATACCCGCTCGAACCTCGTACCGAAATATCATTTCATAGTCGTGTAATAATCAAATTTCCGATACGTGTATTAAAACCCATCACATCGAGTTTCATACAGTACATACGACTACTGATACCTTTTCTAAATGAATATTTTACATCGATTGGTTAAGTGACAGCTGACATGCAATATTCAGCATGCGTCTTATTGCGGACAGCCTTCGGTGAGTCCCAGGTATCATTGGTTTAGCATAAAAATAATGAGATATGAAATGAGCTCTACAGAAGTTGGGTTAGGATTCAATTTATAAAAGAAATGTCATCAAAGTTCAGAATGTGTTCCTATTTATTATCCGCTTAATAATTGATACAGTTTATATCGGGGGATTCAGTCTGATTCTCTTCAGAGTTTTCGACAGGAGTGGGTTTGTGCAGTTTACCGACACCACCCCACGGGTTGTCTCGGTTTCTTTCCTTCCTCTTCCTTGTCCTACCATCACTCCTTACTTACCCACACACACACACACACACACACACACACACACACACACTAACATGCACTACAACGCCACACATCCCGGAAGACCGGCCGAGAGCTGTGTTTCATGATAGATATTTATTTTATTTATTTCTTTTATTTCTTTATTTAAGTCAAAAACAGTTAAAACTGTGTGTGACGTGTTATGGGGAGAAGTTAAATTGAAGTTACATTTATGTCCAGAGTCAAAACAAGGGGACATGTCAGCATTTGCTCGAGGATCAGGGAAACTTCACGAAAACCTGATTGAGATGGAGGTCATTAACCCAAGACCAAGTAGTACCAACTACATATTACCGTAAATTTATTCTGAAAGACTCTAACGTTCTTGATGACAAATGTTTACTATGTGGGGAATATAGGGAAAATGTAGATCATATAATCTATAGATGCAGGTTTCTCAGAATATATAAAAGGACATGATGTTTGTGAAGTGGTTTATCAGCTACTATACCACAATAATAACCTTCTGGTGGGTAACCGGACACACTTCTGGTGGGAAGTACACTCCCGAAGCAGTCATTGATACAAATGATCACAAAATGAACTGGAACAGGTAAGTAAGTCCATCGTAACAGACAGGTCTGTATCATCTAATAAACCTTGTATGGCATGACAAGAAAAAAAGGTGTATATGATTGACGTCAGAGTTCCGTAAACTCACAACATCCAAAACAAGGAGTGGAAAATTCTAAAATATTAACCTCTGGTAAATGAGATAAAGGAAATGTGGCACAACGTTGAAATTGTGACGATTGTACCATTAATTCTAGGTGCCACTGATGAAATTCATAAGTTCGTGTAAAAATTATTGGCTCAACTGCAACTGAAGAAGGGATTATGTATCCAGATGCAGACGATTGTCATACTAGACTCATGTAACATCGTGAGAAAGTTTCTGATAACATCAAATGCAGATTAAGACAATGGAAATGTATATCTCTTGTTTATGGTAACCGAGATTCATGTGTGGAAACTTAACATGTGGAGAAGCAAGTTAAAATGTTAAATCTAGCCTACAGAAATCAATGTTTGTTTGTACTTAATGCGCTGCCGTACCATTCATCCGATTGCGAGAAAACTTTGTGAACGTACTGCTAGCACTTGCGCGAAGAATATAGGCATAGTATAATGGGAATGTGCGCATGTCTGTCGCACTTTGACGCGCGTTGTTAATGATTTTATGCGTTTTTGTTGACTCAAGATACCCTGAACAGAAGCCTCATGCAACCCGACGCTTCCTCAAGTACTCGTATTAAGCGTGCCTTCGCTGCATACTTTCCTTTAATTGTCAAATATCGACCGGAATGATTATGTAATCTCGGACAAGTAAATCACATTTCTCCACGACTGTTATAGTTTGCAGAGCGCAGCCTCACAGGTGATTTACAATCATGTGATCAGAAGCGTGTGCGGTGTATAACATTGCAATAATGAATCATTGCCGGATCAACTAGTTCTAAATAAATATGAGGCTTTACCATAAATATTTTATACATTTTATGAAAATATTGAGTTGACCTAAATGGCCGGGGTGGCTAAGAATGTGTACAGATCTAGCACTTCAATCCCAAAGGTCGCGTGTTAGCGTCTCGCCTTGAGCATGGTTGTTTGTCCCTTAATTCTCATGTGTATTGTCACGGAGAGCCTCGCGTTCTGTATGCCGCAGATCAGAGTAGCTCGCAAATATGTTGGTGTCTAGTGTATAATCGAATATGCGTTTCATCGGGATGTAAAAGATAAAAGCTCCCGGATGGTTAAAAACCATTAAAAATAAAATATAAGATATTGGACATCTCTGGAAACATTCAATACAATACTTTTAATGAACACATGTGATAAGAAAAATAGTGTTCCTAAGATTCATAAAAACTCGTATATATACTAAATACTAAAAAATGAAACTTGTGTACGAGTAATGTTTCACCCCTTGAAACTAATTTCATCAAACAAATCGCGGTACATACTTTCAATTTTTAAACCTCAAAATGTTTGATGAAATGATCTTTTACCATACATTTAATGAAATGGCAGTGTATTGGGCTTTTTATCAAGTATTTATAATAAAATGGCAGAACCGTTTTAAAAATATCTTGTTCACACATTTGTTGGAAAATTGATGCAAATTCAATTACAACTGTGTGAAATTACTCACATTTTGGAAAAAGAAAACTTAAAATTATTTAGAGATCTAACATTTAAGTTTAGAGGACATTATAAAATTAACATGTCTTAATGCTGTAGTTACAGATGGGTGTGGGAAAAATGTGAACTTATGAAACTTTCGAATTTCAAGACTTTTCTGAATACAAATAGGTTATTTTGGGTGTAGAAGAATAGTTAACTATAGAAAATTGTGCTAAGACTGATTATATAGATTTTAGGCAGAAAAACATTTGAATGTCCAAAGAATAATTAATTATTAAATAATAGTTTGACGACTTCTTTATTGATTGGAAGTCAAGATGAAAATAAAAAGTTGTAGAAATCGATTTATTTATTTATTTATTTATTTATTTATTTATTTATTTATTTATTTATTTATTTATTTATTTAATGTCAAAAACAGTAAAAACTGTGATGTACGATTAAGTTTATTCGGAATGTATTATTTTGAAAATCAGGTGCAGAGAAAGACAAAACACAAATATTTTTAATTCTCTTCTTGTAACCAAAAACAGCTATGGGAGAGCGAATGTCTTGAACTTACAGTACATATGATTGTAACGTTACCAATACAACACTATTCTGTCCTCTCTTTGGTTGTCGGCTCGACAACCAAACGGGCCTGAGCCGACGAGCGGTGCCCCACCTCTCAGCCATGCGATAAAGGGTTCGTGTGGTTAGCGGGAAGACATCCCTTTACCGTATATTCAGCTCTTCATAACGTTAGGGTGGGCTGTTTCATCGTCACGTACCAATAGATACTAGGGCATTGGTAAGGAAAGCGCACAGTTATTATTTTGGTCCGCCCGGGAATCAAACTCGGAGTCGCGCAGTGAAAAGCGAACACGCTAACTAAAGAGCCACCGAGGGCCTCAATACAACACTACACTAGGTGCAAAATTGGAGACAAAAATGATACATTCACGCCTACCGAAATTGGAAGCAAGTGCCAATGAATTATTATTCTTTCGTTGCTGATGCAATAAATGCGAATGAAACAACCGAGGTAGCGCCATAAAATATCACTCGATTGTCATCTCGGAACTTGTGGTCCACGGAGAGACGCTCGGCGCCCTCGTTTCTTTTATTGAAATCGGCGCTCCACGTGGCAGGGACTGATTGGGTTTTGATGCTACGGGCGAGTTCTTGCTCGTAATATGACACAGATGAAGCGAAGGCGCCAACGTTGCGATCGTATTCAAGAATAGAAATCCGATGCGAACTTATATTAACTCGAAGCGGCAACAGAATCGTAAAAACGTGATAGGATCTCTGCTCACTGCTAATGGAAAAATATCTGCTTGCTGAGCACGAAAATTTGTTATCGTCTTAATATCAAGTGTAATTTATCATACAATATTATTACATTCATTACAAAAATTGATATTTGTGGGAGAAAACTTTATTGCGTTACAGAGACAATTACGATTTATTTCAATTTGACGTCGATCCGCCATCTTTAGTAGCATAATCTTCAATACATCGGAACATGTGCACTTTCGAACATGAAAATTGGCATGTATAATGAAGTGACACGTACTGACGTTCGTTAAGTATTGTTTATAATACTCATATCCATCGAATTTTTCCTTTCCTCTGATTGAGATTCCATTTCTTGTTTACTTTTCTTGTATTCAATTTATATTCATGATAAGCAAAATGAGAATGATACTTAAACTTAATTACCATAAAACTTAATTATCATAATAATAATACTTTAAATTATAATTACAAGGATTTCATGATAAATACAGATATTGTACGTTACATTTATTGACATGCCATTTAATGATTTGTTTATGGCAATCTCTCGATCAACCCCTGCTTGCAATGCTTCAACCCGAAAACAGTATCTTGTATATCGGCAGAAGAATAATAAATGCCTTTGTACACTCTAATTTTTAAAAAAATTATAAGAATTCTGATTCCCTGCGACAACTGTAAGCACGAACCTATTCCAGATCAAACAAAATCTTGTTTGAGACACGACTTTTGACCGGTATAATGAAAACTCGAAATTGAAATTTCAGTGTGGTAAATAAAGCTAGTGGAGTGTTCATCAATTCGTCCAGTAATTTTATGGTTCAGTGCACTCAAAGCATATGTGCCACATTTACTCGTATGTTCTACTTAGAAGTGTGTTTGTCGGGAGATCACAAAAGTATGTCGGCGGTGTAGAGCTGCCCCCCAGCGACTGCGGATGGAGCCTCCCAGAGCCCGCCTCCGCGCTTCGATCGCGCCGATAACAATTGGCACGCACTGCCTTTTCCCGACAGGCCGGGCATCCATCACAGACGGTGACGTCACGGGACAGACTGTTACGTATTTTATTTTTGACCGATACGTTATTTGTTATTGAATTCGATACGGAGCTCGATATACACTGCATAACTTATCTGGATCGAAAGGGTCGCGGTTACAAGAGAAATAAGAAAAATTTTGAATGATGATGCACGTTCTCTTATGGAGGTAATTATGACATGGAATTATGAGAGGTAACTATGAGAGGTAACTATGAGAGGTAACTATGAGAGGTAACTATGAGAGGTAACTATGAGAGATAACTATGAGAGGTAATTATGAGAGGTAACTATGAGAGTTAACTATGAGAGGTAACTATGAGAGGTAACTATGAGATGTAATTATGTGATGTAATTATGAGAAGAAATTAGGAGAGGGAATTATGAGAGGGAAATGTGTGAGGGAACTGTGAGAGGAAATTATGAAAGGGAATTACGGGAGGCAAATATGAAAACACAAACCGAGTCAAGTTGACATCTAGTTAATTAGTAAATAAGTAGATCTGAATACACATTATTAAGTAAAAAAATAAAAGCGTGTATGTTCTACGAGCGCTAACTGGTTCTAATGATCTCAGGCGCCAAAGGACCAAACGCTCGCATATTACCACGGTCCAAACCCCCTGGGACTTTTTGTCGCTTCTCGATCATGTGAACCTTCAAACACCCATGGATCACCAATAAATATTATTACAAAAGAAATCAGATCTTTTGACATTGTTCATTATTAAATACTAATAATAAATTAATAATATTAAAAATGCAAAAATACTAAAAATAGTACAATCTAATTCGTTAATCAAGAAATCACTCATAGTATTCAAATCCGATTATGAGATATATTTCCAAGCGTTCTGTTCATTTGAAAGCACTAACTTGAATGCCACGATTTCTGCTGGTGGACCAACAAATTTAACAGATTCCCCGGATGTCATTACGTAATTCAAGAAGGCCGCGTTTACTAATTCTACCTTAATTTTATTTCTGTTATCGGTCTATAAGTTTCCCATAATATAAAACACCTTAAGTGTTCCTCACAATAAGTGATAAAATAGTTGCAACAGTTTGTATAAGAATATATTGTAAACATAGTTAACAGTTGATTTAAGTGTTGATTCTTTTGCAATATATCTCGACATTAAGTCCTGCCATGTTGATTTAAGTTTTACAGTTTTTTTTTCATTTTGATGTCCAGAATAATTAAATTTTCCAAATCGATGTTCAAAAAGAAAATTTATTTCTAATCCCCATGTATTATATTCTTCGATTTGCTTTCCTAACATAATCACCATATCCTCTTCATCTTGAACAAAGATTACCTGGTCATCAGAAAGTAGTAGGGGGTCAAAGGTGTTTCGAATTTTTATTTCCATGCCTAAACACTTCCTGTACTAGTTATGTAGGACTTGTTCTTAAACAAGATAGGAGAAAACCAACATCCTTGTTTTAGACCCTTGTTTATCGGAATGCTTTCAGTTAACGTATCTCCTATTTTAATTTGCGCTTTGGTGTTTTTGTAAAGATTTTAACCAGTTTGATCCATTTTTTTATATCAACCGTTCTCATTGCTTCCCAAATCTTTTTCCTTGGAACACTATCATATGCTGTTTGGAGGTTTATACAGGTCAAATAAATATCCCCATTTCTGCTTTTATGTGTCTCTATAACTCGTCTGAACTCGTAATTCGCACAGCATCGTTGTCTCTCTACATAAATATTGAAGAGATGTAGGATGAGTTTCATTCTACAGGTGGATCGTCTCTTGCTTTCATCTTATTGAACATTTTCTTTAAATATCTCACAACCACATCTCCACCATATTTAAGGCTCAATTCTTATATATCCCGGTCCTGGGGCTTTATTGGGTTTTGCTTTGCATAGTGCCTTCTTAATATCATCATCGGTTATGTCAAAATTGTTTTCCTCCAGATTTCTTATTTCTTCTTCTCTTTCACATTCTGATCTGCTTTCTTGTAGAAGCGTTTTGTAGTGGCGTATCGCGCTTTATGTGAGGGGACTCTTTGTGCTTTTTTACACTCATTATTTCTCTTAATTTTCTTTATACTTTTCCAGGCTTCAGATGATTTATTGTATCATACAGTTCCATCTATTTATGTACATAATCTGACTCAATGTAATTTTTTTCATTCTTACGCCTAATTTAACTTTCTGTCGAAAAAAAAATATTTCTTTCGTGACTCTGGTGTTTTATCGTTTAACCATTTCATATAAGCCTTTTCCATCTCTTGAATAATTTTTTGTAAATAATCAGAAAACGTTTCCGTAAATTTCCTTTCTCTTTCTTCTTCCATAAGGACTTCATTAGCTTCTTCCATAATACTTTCCCTCAAGTGCTGATACATTTCAGTGGGATTGTTTTCATTTTCCAAATTTAATTTGTTCCACAGTATATTTTGGTAGAGAATTTTCACACTATACTGGTTCAAGAGGTCTATCTTGAAGTCCAATTCCATGTTGTCTATAAGCTCATTGTCTATTTTTGGTGCGGTTGATATTTTATTCGTAAAACATACCTTTCCCCACTACCAAGTGATGGTTGCTGGCACATTCAGGCTGTCTATAAACCCGCACATCCATTAATAATGTTTTTATTATCCTCCTCATTACCATTAACTCTATAATTGATTTACGTTGTCTTGCGGGATCTTCCCATGTATATCTATGTACGACTTTATGTTGGAAGTATTTGTTACAACACATTCTTGCTCCTTACATAGATCAAGATGTCTTTTTCCATTGTCGTTTACCATCTCTTTTCCAAAAGAGCCAACTACCTCTTTTTCGTGATGCCAAACTCTACAATTTAAATCTCCAATGACAATTAGTTCAACTTGCTTGCTCACTTCTTCCATAGTATCACCAAGCTCACCAAAGATAGCCTCTTTTTCTTCACTAAAGCCTTGTCGTTAGCACCATATACTCCAATGTTAGTTGAACTATGGTTCTGAAAATTTAGTTCGACTTTGATCAATCATTCAATTATTTTTTCAAACTTTGTGATACGTTTTCTGTATTTATTACTAATATGTACGGAGACGCTGAATTTTGCATGTTGTGATTTTAGTACTTCACTCCAAATGTTATACTAGTTGCCTAGTAATACTTCTCCATGCCTCTTCTTTTATAATAATATTACAAAGTGTAAAAAAGGTGTTGTCCAGTATCAACTCTATTATCTATCTCACCAGCGATATTATTAATTATAGTATTACTTAGTCGTTACAAATAATGCGAGAAAGTATGTGCAGTTGAGGATCTCTACTTCCGAACAATTTTTATTACGGAAAATATCATCATCCATATTGTATCTTTTAAGTGTCGATTTTTTAGATTTTTAATAATACAGTGTTCAACAAAAAATGAACCCGATATTTTTCTAAGTAATCTTTGCTCTATCCGAAAAAAAGAAAAAATTAAGTACCGTTGTTGAGAGAATATTGTTTTTAAAATTGCCTACATTTCACTCAACATTACAGGAAAACCATACACTAAAAATATTTACATGAACTTATTTGAAGATCTAACTTTGAAGAACAGATTTCATTTAAGAAATATCTCCAATACTATGGTTGTAGGGAAACGTCAATGCCTTCATAATTTTCGAAAATTCCGAAAGTTCATGAAGAATGATGCCTTCACCGTTTTAAAGCGTACTTTGTTCAATCCGACAGAATTAATAGAGAGAAATTGGGGCCATTTTTGTGAAAATTCAAAAATGTTTTAAATATATATGCAGCATAATTTCAAGTATGTATTCCCAAAATGTAGACAATCAAAATAGTTCCATTACAATATGTGTCCGTAAATGTTTCAATTCCGAGTTATGACTTTCATGCCGCTGAAATTTAGCGTAAAGTTTTTCTTTCTGCAGGTCTTCATTACAAAAGATATTCAAAATGTTCACCTCCTGCTTAAATGCAGACCTCACACATGTCTCATTGACCTGCGAACACGATCCCAAACTCCTGAAGTATTTCGGATGTCCTCGCAAGATGCCACAATTCGATTCCGAAAGGATTCCAAATCAAGCACCGGAAACGAATACACCATGATTTTAAATGGCCCACGAGCAGAAATCGAGAAGGTTCTGATCAGGTGAGCGTAGGGGCCAAACAATTAGGCCATCTCTACCTATCCATCGATCAGGAAATCTTCGATCCAAGTACCGTCGAGCCGTATGAATGAAATATGCAGGAGCGTTATGATGCAAGAAGTGAGCGTGTTAACCTGTCTTCATAAATGTGAGGTATTGGGTTTTCCAGGAAGTTTGTGTACGCCTGCCCTGTTAGTCTGTTTACAAGTATATGGGGTCCAACTAAACAATCACCAATGATACCGGCCCACATGTAAAGGAAGAACCGCACCTGGTAAGGAGAAGGAACAGTTGCACGTGGGTTTTTCATATGCCATTTCGTGCCGATTGTAGAAGTTTGTAATGCCATCTAGTGTGAACTGTAGTACATCTGTAAATAATACTAAGGCTGGAAAGTTCGGATTTGCACCACACTGCCGCGAGAACCACTGACAGAACCTAACTCGTGCAGGGTAATCTGCTGGTGTTAGGGCCTCTACAAGTTGCAAATGATTACGATACAAGTGATACTCTTGCAACAGTCTCCAGACAGTCGTATGAGGAACATTCACTTGCAACGCTAACCTTCGGGTGCTGATAGAAGGAGTTGTGTCCATAGCGCCCAGAACCTCCTCCTCTACAGCTGGAATTGTAGATCTTGGTCGTCACTTCCCCAAACCAGGAGAGTTAACTTTTCCATGGTCGCACAAACGCCGATGGAGACGTACAAATGTCTTCCGATCTGAACATTGTCGCTGTGGGTACCTCCCCTGGTATAAACGATGAGCCACTCGTCTTACCGTACATAAAGTGCATGTGTGCCAGCTCCTGATTTGAATACATGACGCACAGTCAAACGCCAAACACAGCACTGAATGCAATCTTTGTCTCGGAATGTACTGACAGTGTCCTGTTCATGTCTCCTTTCACGGCAACGACCTGAGGAAGGAAAATCGTTCCGGTGAATTTCAGTCTTGATAAGGCCATAACTCGTAAATGAATCGTTTCCAGACATGTTGCAATGAATTATATTGATTGTCTTCATATTGGGAATAGACTTATTCAATTTTCCAATATCAGTGTCCTACAATACCAGTTTTTCTGTAGCAAAATTGGCACCTTCTACAGAAGCATTACAATACTTTTTCTTTCCTACTCTATGCTTAGGAAATTAAACGAGCAAAAACGAAGAATGGGGACGTAAAATCAGTCTTTAAATGACCAAATATGTCTGCATCCGAGGAGATGCCTCTAATATTAAAGTTGCTGATGACGAAATAGCTATCTGTTCCAAATTTAAATATCTGGGAACTATAATTAATGACGATGGGGAAAATTGATGATATCACCAGTAGCCTCGTAATGGGTAGAAACGCAATCAAAATTTTACATGGTCTTATATGGAATAGTCATTAATACACGACACAATGAGAATAATATTTCACAGTTTGGTGGAAAATTTTATATTATATTGAGCAAAAATGTGGTCTTTAACAAAACGTCATAGAGACAGAATACGATCAGTAGAGCTCGACTATAGGAGAACAGCTTTGCTGATATCAAGGCTGGACGAGATGAGAAATGAAGTAGTATGAGATAGAGCTAGGGTTCAATCAACCATAACCGGAAGCCTATAATATAAAGCTCTTTGATGTCCATAGAATGCAAAATGGGAGATGGCCAAAATAAATTTTAAATTGGATACCTAAAAGAAGGCTTAGAAGAGGCAGAGCTATTTTGACCTGGATGGTTTGTATTTAGGAAGTAACGGAGGGAAAAAGATTAGAAGAAGGATCGAAAAATATGGAAATCGACAACGGCAAACTCGTAGGGGTAGAAACCGTCCAAGAAGAATAAATCGAATAGGTACTCATGAATTCTAAGAAGAACATTTGTTGCAACTATTATTTAAAGCAAGTACCATTAATACGAAAATTGATGAAATAAGCCAAAAATGAGTTACAAATGACGAAAAAATAAAAAAATGATTTATTAGACGACAGAAGAAAATGCAAAAAAGCCATATAAAATGGGTAATTTACTTTTGTCATGGCTTTTGTCCTGGATAAAATAACACGTACTTTCTTTCCTGTATATTCACGCAATTATACGAAATGTAATCAAATTTTCGAAAATTTGTACATGGTTTTATTTCAAAATCCATCTTTAAGAACAGATTCCATTTAAAGAAAAATCTTTATCTTCATATTTGTAGTTGTAGGAAAACGCCGAAAAAAATTAAGTTTTTGCAATTTTCAAATTATAAAAATTTAATTTTTGCAATTTTCAAATTATGCGTTTTCAAAGAAAATGCAACCTGCACCATTGTCTTAAAACTATCTCTTCATACTATCCAACAACAATATTTAATGAAAAACATTGTAGCCATTTTTTTTTTGAAATTCTGGAAAATGTCCCAGGAGCTTCATGATACCCACCAAAATTAAAATATCTCTTTCAAATTCAAGGGGACGAGGGGGCTAGATCGATCGATGAATATGAAGTTTGGAGAAAATCGGCTGAAGGTTTCAGCTGCTAGCGTTGTTCACAGACGGACAAACGCCGGGCAAACAGGGCCGTTATTCCATTTTTCGGTATGAAAGACCCACAAAACGTGGATTCTGGCTTCATCACCTGTTATAAGATTTTTTCTAAATTTAGCAACTGGATTCATCACGGGATTTTCCCTAGCCAGGTATCTCCTACCAGCTGGATACCGCCTCCGACGGGACAAGCTCTAAATTGCTGACTGCTATCCAGACAGGTAGTGTTGGGCATCTAAATATGATCGTATGCAGATGATAAGGAAGAGAAAGAATGATCGCGCGCGAACCATGGTTCATTTGTGAAGGTCCTGCTCTGGAATCCAGCTGGTATTCATCGGTGAAACCACGGAAAACTAGCGATCAGATTAAGCGTAGAAATTAGAATTCTTCCCGAGACAGCGGCCGAGATAGCTATTTTGCTAGTGTCGAAAATCCTTCCACCGTTGGGTCTCAAAATCTAGAACCTCCCTGTCCGAGGCACTGCAGTAACATCACTTGATGCCCTGCAAACCGGTAGCATCTTTGCAATGGGCAGCTGGAACATGCATTGTTGCATTTCCTGGCGAACGTTTAGTGCCAATTTCTATCTTTAATTACATAGAACTTAATTGCACATTTGGAATATATCAGAAAGCATTTAATACGAAATTGTATGGTCATTTGGAAACAATTTTGTCAGTTTTGACATTTTTCCTAGTTTTGAATATATTTGCAAAGAAAGGAAGAGTACACCTTATAAATTTCTTTAAGGGGCCGAGGAGAGAGAAATATCATACACGTAGAAACTTTTACTTTCTTTATTCTGACTTGTACAAAATTTCATTAAGACGGAAATAAAACACTGTATTTGTGTAAACAACTTGTAAACAAATACAATTGTTCTTTAAATAAGAGAAAATAACACTTTTCAAGAAAGTTATCTAATTTATGTCGGTGAAAACAAACTTCGTTTTAGGGAGAGTCGCATCAAAATCGGTTCATCTGTTCCAGAGGTTACACTGGAGATACAAACTGACAAAAATTGTAAAAACAAATGGATTGTTTTTATATAATCTAAATAAGCATGCCATACTATAAAAACGTTATTTACAAATTACAAACAGACTCTCCGATTTTATTCACATGCTCGTAAATGTATGTTGATTATTTACTGAAATTTCAACTCTATATTTATTCATTATTAAGTGCTATAATTGACAAGAAGTTACAAAAATAATCAATTATAATGACAAAATATACAATTCACATTTGCGACGTAATGTGTGGAACGAAAATTCGACGAGGAAATCGACGAGCATTTTCCAGAAAAACTCTTCCACTTGACATATTATGAATGCCGCGTTTTAAATAGAATCCTTATGCCTTCCTGCCCCTTCAATCACCCTCCCACTCCGAAAGAATACCTGGAACGGGCGTGGGTAGGCGAGAGAGATTTTAGGAAACGTTTTGACATTAGCAGTAATTCAAACTAATCACTGGAATGATGAAGACCGCTTGACCCCCGATGTCGGGGAATTATCGTTCTATTCATTTAAACTGCATGAAGAATTCTAAAAATCCGTAAGTGTTCTGGCGAGAGAAAATTGGAAAGGCCTGAGCCACCTCTCCATTTAGTTGCTTAGTTTGTCTGATAAATTTAAGGGTACCGAGTAATTTTGAAGGGTGTTCTAACAAAGTGTCGCACAATAGTGAAGATAAAATATTGCACAATGAGAAACACCATCAGAAGAGTGTTCATGTTACACAGAATGAATTACAATGCGTTTCAAACGATTTCCAACAGCTCGACTACACGGTCAGATCACAAATGCTACTCAACCTTATTCCACATAACTTTGTTTGTTGGTAATAATGTTTGTTGTAACTCAACCTTATTCCATATAATTTGTTTGATGGTAATCCTCTTGTTGGTATTAACATAATATAAATATTCATAGTGTGACTACTCAACCTGGGAAGGATGCAGCGATTCACATTCACTGTCGAGAAGAAATGTGAACGCCCTTTCTACGAGAAAATTGCAGCCCTAGAACTCACACGGCGTGACATAGACCGGGAGTTGCTGAATGTCCGTAAAGTTAGCATACCCATTTATCACAATTTGAAAAATTGTATCCCATCATTTTGTTCTAATTAAAGACTAATTTATACCCAAATTTAAAAATTTTCTCCAATGCCCAACATTGAAATATTCAACACTTAAGGTGGGTACGCTAACTTAACGTTAAGTTAGCATACCCACACAAGAAAAACGCATGAAACATAAAAACTAAATGTACCGGACGTTTGCCCGAATTAAAGACTAATTTATACCCAAATTCAAAAATTTTGAAAATTTGGGCAACATCGAAATATTCAAACCTAAATGTAAGTACGTTACCTTAACGTCAAATTATCATACCTAAACAAGAAAACCGCATGAAACATAAAAATTAAATGTACCAGACGTTTGCCCGAATTAAGGACTAATTTATACTCACATTTGAAAATTTTGAAAATTTGTGCAACATTGAAATATTCAACAAGAAAGGTGGGTCTGAATCTGAATTTACAATAAAGAATGAACAATGAAGGTTTGAATCTGAATTTACCAAGTACACTTTCCGCGGATTCCGCCGAAACCGTATCGAGTATGATCCAATCAGATGCACTAAGACAGCATGCAAGCATTAAATGAAAATTAAGCAACTTACTTTCGATATTGGAGAGTTGCATCCTAGTATGGCGGATCCTGTTACATAGGAGAGCGAAGCCCGTTCTACGAAGAATCCGTAATGCTGCCTGGGTCTGAGTCTCGTGACGGATTTCGAGAAAGGACGGCAGAACGTCCTCATCTCTGCACCATTGGAGGAAAGCGAGCTGACTCATCTTTAGTTTCCGTATGTCTCGCAGTGTGGAGAACTCACGAGTGTTTGAATATTTCCTCCCCATAGAGGTTGATCAAGTGAGAGTGCAGTACATCTCCGCTCATTACGCTCTGAGGAAGGTCTCAGAATGGCGACCGAAACGTCGGCAACTTCGCCATGGACGCGGTGTCACCCGGACAGTCAATTAAATACAGACTCCGGCCGCAGAAGCCTACGCTCTCTCTTGCTTGAGATATGTTTTTTGCAAGTAAGGAATATATTTCTCTTTCATGACTTCGAATTTCGTCCACTCTTTCCACCTTGTTTGTGATCATTTATTTACTGTTGAATAAAATCAAGATGCTTAGAGACATTATTTTTATAATTTCGGATGCTTTTTTTGTATGTTACGATGATTTCACACAGTTCATTAAATGACCTGGAACAAATCATTTTCAATTCAATATATTGTATATTGAATGTCTAGGAATCTCTATTCCTTGCGAAAAGATACTATACCGACAAATAATATGGTATTAATGGTCAATACATTAAAGAATCCCGCAATATAGTGGAAACATATACCTGATTAGTATTATTTATATTTATTTTTGTGCATGTCATTTGATACTTATACACTATTACACTGCTATACAAACACTACTACACTACTATACAAATAGTTTTTTTCATAATTGTAAAGGAATATATTCCAGTGAAAACTGCAATAAATCAACGTAATGCTAAGGGCTTTATTAAAACTGTGTATGCACATAACGCAGTTTCATTGAGTCTCCAGGCACCCTTCTCATTCCATTAGTTTTGTTATAAGCCTCAATCAAATGTAGTGTAAAATTATGAATTGATATTGGACTCAGAACATAAGCGCGTGTGTGTCTGAGGGAAGGTATAAAATATATTGGATATTTATGGAGAACCCTAGGAACTCTTTGAAGTTCCCAGGGGTGGTAATTGGATGTCGCTCGCATTTCGCATTTCGATACAGCACTATCGCAAACTACGATCTGTCATTTTAAGCTGACAAGAGAACATTCGTATTAAATCCCGGCCAAAATATTCTACAGAGGTGAAAATATATTTTGTATAAATCATGGTCCATAGATATTTTGAAAGTCCTGTTTTCCATCCTTGCAAACATTCTTAATATTCATTCTTTCTGAAATATAATTTCCTAATATCGTTGTTTCAACATGTATTGCAAATAAGCTTATTAATACAAAACAGTATACTAGTAAATTTCTGCTGGGTGAAGAAACCCAGTTTTGGTCGTGAATTTCGTCCAGTTCTCCAGTGAGTTCGAGAGCAACTGGTGGAATGGTACTTAGTTTTCTTCTGGAGAGAAAATGCATCTTTACTCCTCCCTCAACATAGCATGCAGTTTTAATTTGCTTTTCTATCTAATGAACTCATTTTTATTAATAACAATAATAATAATAATAATAATAATAATAATAATAATAATAATAATAATAATAATAATAATAGTCATAATTTTTTAAAATCGCAAAGTTCGAGTCGAACCGGATTGACTGAGGAATATCCATTTTGGAAAAAATCCTACAAAGTTTTAGGCGCTGGTCGTGTTTGCGGACGAACGGACGTTTTGCAAGAAGCAAAGCACTTTCTCAATATCAGAAGACCGCAATGCGTGTTATTCCAATGAAGTCTCGAAGTTGATTTTTCGTAGTATTACATAACTTTCTCTAAACTATGTATATTACTACGTATATATACGTAAGTATACGAGAAAATGAAGAGATGCCTTAAGAATCGACGACTCTTGGTAGAATGTCATGAGCAGCAAAAAACTGCGTTCTCCCGTAGGCCACTACAAAGGAACAGTGAATACGTCCGTCTTCTGACGTCCTCAAGTCCGTCGTCAAGTGAATACGTCCGTCTTCTGACGACAGCACGCACGTGTCTCGCCTCGTGCCGGCGTGATGAGGGCCTGGACAGAGGGCTCTGCGTAAGCTCTTCATGTGAACAATCGGGCTGAAGGCTAGCCTGTGCGCACGTGTACAAACACGGGAAAACAGTTGCTAAGGAATGAGTGAATATGAAGTTCTGCGCATCTAAGCATTTCTGCCTGAAAACTTCTGCTTCGACTAATTAACTTCATTATATAATAATAATAATAATAATAATAACAACAATAATAATAATAATAATAACAATAATAATAACAATAATAATAATAATAATAATAATAATAATAATAATAATAATAATAATAATAATAATAAAATAATAATAATAATAATAAAATAATAATAATAATAATAATAAAATAATAATAATAATAATAAAATAATAATAATAATAATACAGTTGAAAAACTCCATGAAATTGCACAGAAAACTGAAATTTCATATGAAAAAAAACATTGTATGTAAAGACGGCCAGAAAATAAGTCCCCGCTGATCACGAAACACGGTAACGTCACACAAGTCAGCCACTTTAAATATCTTGGCGAAACTATACAGCTATCAAGGCTAAACGGAATCGCCAATGAACAAAGGATCAGCAAGCTGAGAAAGGCATATAAATTAACACGGGCGTACTACAACAAGAAATGCATTTCGACAGACGCAAAATTGAGACATTATGAAACTGTGATTCAACAAACGCTGGTGAAACAATGGTAATTGGCAGTCTCTCCAAAATTAGGGAAATAGAAAAACAGGGACGAAAAATTATTAGGAAGATTTACGAAGCAATCAACAAAAACGGCATTTGGATGAAGAGACCTCAGAACGAACTCTATCGAAAAACCAACGAACATGCAGGTTAATACACATGCTGAAGGATCAAAGCTGAAAATCATCAGAGAATATTTCCTTCTTTTGTCCACAAGAAATGAATTGAATCCTCCCAAGTGATGTCAGTTATCACAGAAGAACAGTTGTCGCAAACATCCGACCCTTGATAATTTTGGTCATGTGTTATCAAGAAAATTTCGAACGAAAGAACTTCACTATTTCCTGTGTAGCACTACTAACGACCCTAAAACCTACGAGCACCTTGTACGTGTGAAGTGCTGCTTCTGGCAGCAACGGAGAGGTGAATCGTTTTCCCACAGCATGTAATTTTAGATGAGGTTTAATACATGTTAAAAGCACTGTAATATCAATGTCAGAATAAAATCACAATTACGTGTACAGTACTGAACATAGTGACAGACAAGAACACCAGAGAAACCTGCAATGTAACATAAAAAAGCGATTCAAATCTAGCCTGAAAGTCAAACGCAACCACACCTTATCCAAAATTAAAAGCTACTTTTCGGCCAAGTAAGAGATATATTCCCAAATTTTAGGTTTTTGTGGATTTTCCATAATCGTGGGCACTCCTATCTTTAGAATAAATCAGCGTCCACATAGAATACACAACTTCGCATAATTAGAAGTTGACAATGATTGATCCAAAATTAAAATGATATTTAAAGGCTCTAGGGAAAATGTTGTTCCAGCACATATGTTTGAAGAAAAGAACAGAGTTGAGCAAAGAGAAACAGTAACATACGAACTAATGAACTTACATTCATGAAAACTCAAAAATAGAAAAAAATATGATACATTGCCCAAAACTCAAGGCTAACTAAGGGCTGTACGAAAAACATTTAGGCCTTTATGTCCCAAAATGTAGGGATGTACAAAGTAAAACCTGTAAAATACGTTCTTATGAGGTAATATATACGAAAACTCAAAAACGTCAGAAAAAATTTGACACCCTACCCAAAATTGAAGGTTACGTTAGATCAACGTTAGCATCACCCCACGCTTTTTGAAAATCAAAGAGGGTCTTAAATTTGGGAATAGGGCACTTCCTTGACCTACATTAGCCTTTAATTTTGAATATGGTTTGGTGTGTTTGTTTTTTGACACTGCTAGCGTTGGACGGCTCACAAATAACTACTTGGTTTATAAAAATAACTATAAACTATGAACATAATATCAAGAATGGATTATATACATCTTGTGCAGATTCCAGGGAGAACCCTGCACATGCGTTCTAGAAAAGGATAGGGAGTACCGATGTAAATGAATCTTTTTAGAAGCAGAAGTTAATCCTAAAATAAGTATCTTTTAACATCTGTTTTATATACAGTTTGTTCTACTGGAATATTCGGCAAATACAATTGTACATACATTATTCACCTGTAAAGAAATCATCCAACTCCGGTTCTTTCTACAAATTATTTTCACAACAATTGTCCAAACCTCAGAGAAAAAGACGACAACAAATAGATCACCTAGAAATAACAATAACATAAAAATCATACATACAATGGAAAAAACCCTGTGACAAAAAAATGGTATCATCTACAGTAACAATTCTTACAGAATTTAATTATTTATATCTGTGGTTCAGATCAAGAGGATGTACTCTATTCAGTCTTCTTGTCATTCTGCTGTTATCTAAGATGTTTATGGCCAAATAATTAATATGATTTTCGAGTATATGTTGATATTTGAGAAATTTGAGAAATTTGAGAGTGATTTGCACATTAAAAGTTGTGATATTGTAATCTTGATGTATAGTGGTGTTTGCTACAAATGAGGGGGAATTGCCTAATAGTCTGAGACATTTGGATTGAAATCTTTGGATTATTTCTACATTTGAATATGATGCTGTTTCACAGAGTTCAATTCCATAAGTCCAGATGGGTTTGAGTATTGTTTGCAAAGTAAAATTTTGTTTTCTAGACTTAAAGAAGCTTTTCTTCCTATTAACCGTATAATTTTCCTATATTTCAGTTCTGCTTCTTTTCTTTTAATTTAAATATGTTTCTTCCAGGTTATCTTTTTGTCAAGTTGTAGTTCGATATATTTCACGTTGTCTACGTTTTCAATTAGTTTTCCGTTTATTTCTACTCTTGTATTTTTTGTTCATTTTAGGGTAAATGTTATATATTTGGACATTGTTTTATTCATCCTTATGCTCTAGAGTTTACACCATTGGTGTAAACTCCCAACAAGCTGTGGTGATATTTAAATATTCTTGTTGCCGTTTCTTGGTTTTCGTGCGAAGCTATCAGGGTTGTGTCATCTGCATATATTGCAGTGGTGACATCTGGGGTAAGTCAGAGATGTACAGCGTATACAAAACTGCTCCAAGGATGCTCCTCTGTGGTACTCCTGATAGTATTGGATGGAACGGTGTTATTTCACCTCAGAATTTTATTTGAAAAAATTGATCAGAAATAAAGGATCGAATTATGTTATAATATGGATGATGCATACATTTCTTGATTTTGTATAATAAGTCTTGATGTCACACTTCGTGAAACGTTTGCGTAATATCTAGAAACAAAGCGGAACATACATTTTATTTTCTAGAGCTCTGTTGGTGGTGTCGACTATTCTATGAATCCGTTCTATTGTAGAGCCGTATGCTGTTTTCTAAAACCGAACTGATGGTCTGGGATTGCGTCATTTTCTTGAAGTAAAGGATATATGCGGCATAGTAATAGTTTTTCCAATATCTTAGGTAACGACGGCAATAAACGTATTGGTCTGTACGAAGAAACATCAAAGTGGTGATTTTCCTGGTTTTGCAATTACAATTAATTGTGCCAGTCTTCACTGCAAAGAATAGTATCCGATGCATATAATTCCATTGAAAATGGATGTTACAAGGGCAATGAGTTTCTTAGGCAGTTTTTTAAGCATTTCCCTTGTAATACGATCATGACCAGGAACCTTGTGATTTGGCAGTAGTTTCAGCCATGTTGTGACTTCTTTTGTTGAGAATAATGTAATTGGTAGGCAAATTATAAAGGTTTCGCAGCCTTTATAATTTGCTGGATGGTCACGGCTACAAAGAGCAGATATAGCTGGTGTGTCTCTCGTTTTAGTACAAGTTCGACTATCGTGATTCATTTCACATTTGAGACAGCTATAGGGAAGCTTGCAGCACCGCTTGTATTGTATTATTTCTTGTTTTTTGCATGATATTTCAAAACGTATTTTTCATGTAGTAAATATGTGATTACATAGATTTTGTTGTTGTCACTTTGAGGTTCTAAGTCCGCCAAAAACATTGATAGAGGTGCTTTTGTTAACCGATGCTTGATATTATGAATCTATCTAACCTTGTGGCCTTGTGATTCTATAGCTTCTGTAAGTTCCATTTCGTCTGCTGATGGGTGCATATTTTTAACACTCCCCAAAAGGCTCTTTCTTGCTTTAACTGAAATGTATAATAAGAAATGTTTTTCGGATTCACATGTTGAACAATCTTACGATAAAAAACCGGTCTTTGATGTAAGGTTTTGACATTGTTCATTGTTGTTTTGGCTTCGTCTTGATAGGTTTTGATAAGTTTATATGAGAAGTCTTCATCTTTAATTACTTCATTAATTGATTTGATAATATCACATATAACTCTAACGTCTGGTATGAAAACAGGCGGCGTTCAATATTTGTTTTGTTCTTGTATGCTGCCTTTGGTTGTCGTATCATTGATATTCTCAGATTTAGAGGTTACTTCTAAATTTTCATCTCAAGAGAGATGCTCATACCTTTTTTTTATGATACAGCGTCATTTTCACAGTTGAGCTTCTTAGAGGGTCCTTTGGGGTTCTCATCATTTCCTCTTTTTTGTCGACGCAGCGTGACAGTTTGCCATGAGCTGCTCAGAGTTGAGGCCGTTTCCTGCGTTGAAGATGCGTGGCCGTTAGTTGCCGTAGCTTTTAACACGGTAGCTGGAATTTAATTTTCACTCAGATGTTACTGTACATGGAATTGTAAGTGTTAGTTCTGTTGCACTAGTTGTTGTAAATGCTGATTTAACTGTTGATGTACTTGCAATAACACTTGATGCTGTTGCTGAAAGTTCTATGTTAGGTTACTGTATTCTAAAGTTGTCGATACGTTCGTACCCTGTTGTTAATAAATACTTCACTGTTTCCTTGATTATTTAGTATTTCTGCTGATTGTGTGATTAGTACTCCGAAGTGGACGTGATCGATTAACACTATTCACTTCACTATATTTAAGCGATATTGATTTGTAATAGTTCTTGATACACCACTGTTCACAAGGGAATGCAATCATATTTGTTCCCAAATAAATGCGGTCACCACTGCTTCACAAGTAAATTCTGCTTGCTTATACGAATTTTCAGCAAACGCTGATATCTATAACTACAACTCTCGGCAAAGTAATCATATTCATCGGGTGACTGTATCAACAGCTCACTACAAAAAAATCACACACACAATACATGTACATTATTTTACAACTCCTTGCCAGATGACATTAAACGATTAAACTCGATACAAAAGTTAAAGTCCCAAGTAAGATCTTGTGTGCTGCACAACTGTTTCTTTACAATTAGAGACTATACCGAGTGTCCAAAAGGAAAGTAATATTAATTTTAGCAACGACATTTAGTGTATTATTTACAATTTGGTTTGTATATTTCTTAAGTACTTGTAACAAGTATGATTGTTTTCTTCGGTTTCTAGATCAATGACCCCATTTCGATCAGGTTTTCGTCCAGTTTCCCTGATCCTTGAGCAAATGCTAAGATGGCCCATTGTTTTGCTTCTGGACATAAATGTTACTTCAATTTTACTTCTCCTCACAGCACGTTACACAGAGTCTTTAAATGTTTGGACGTAAATAAATAAATTCAAACAGAAGCGGAATTCAGGGGGGGTCAAAAGGGGAGAACTGCTTCCTCAATGCTGGGACAAATTAAAAAAGGTATTTAGACATTTGGGTTCGCCGATCTTCACATTTATATTATAATTTGAAAAGAACCTTAATAACAATTAACAAAGGTTTTTGTAAACAAAGTTAGTCCAAAAGATGACATTTTGAGGTATTAGTACTGTTGTTAGAGCTTCGTAGCCGTCTTTGTATTGTTGTGATCACAATCTGCCCTTGTCTGTAGTTATTAGCCCCGAATTATTAGCTCCGTATTATTAGCTCCGAAAGTTTGAGTGATTCTGATAAAAGAACTGTAGTCTAGAGTATTTTTTGTCAAGAGAAGCACAGTCCTTTAAATGTTATATTTCTCCGTGATTATTTCTCATGCGTAAGTTATCTCAATCTGAAACGGGTGATAATATTTGTTTTGTAAATGTGGTTATTCTGTCTACCCAGTATTTTTGTCCTGGAAGTTTGGTGATAGTCTATAACCTATTATTTTGGCGTATATGTCCTCTTTGTTGTGAATGTGAGGAAGCAAGAGCCAGAGTAACAGCGAAAATAACTAACAGGTAATGAATTATTTGACAGATGTAAAAAGAACAGAATGGAAGTGTCGTAAACCAAAGAGAGGAAAGAGGATATAAGAGCAAAGAAGATTAAAGCAGAAGCACATTGTAATTACAAAGGAGTCTTCAGAAGTTTTCTAAATATTTACAGGCACCTGCTAACAGAGATTTGTATCTAAATTTTTCACCCGTGGCAGATGCTAATGTAAAAAACGAAAACACTGATAATGATGATAACAGTAGTGGCGTAGAATAATAAGTTTGGTAATAATATTCCAAATTGATTAAGTTCATGAACTTTTTGCATTATTCCTTCAAATATTGTAATATTACTGCTCCAAATAAATTATTTTGATATACAAATTTCCCAATTTTTTTTTTTTTTGAAAACTCATCATAGTTCATACGACCCCCTTTATCCAATAATTTCCACAACAAATTTGGAGCTTGAACAACACTCAAGTATTCATCAGTATATACAATAGCTTTAGAATGTTCACAACCATATTCATCCTTCAAATGTATACCAATTTTGTCATGTAAAGTGTTTTTTACTCTCCTGAAAAATTGATAATGCGTAATGATTGTTTTAAAAATTCTTCAATTACATTTTGCTTTTAAGCCTTTTTTACTTAACAATTGTATAGTTTCATGCCTAAAATCATGAGTCATAACAATTAAATTAACTCTGAAAACGAAAGAGTTTTCGCCTTTATTATACACATATGATACATAGTATTCAAATTTCAAAATATAAAACAAATCCAAGCAGCTACAATATAATATTATATTTCTATGCATGTATTGTATTTATAAAATATGCATCAAATACATATTGGAAGAAAATCAGATTATTAGCAAGTAAATCATTTAATATATGCATACTGCACACTGCTTTTTGTACATTTTGTTAAAATTAATATTATTGAAAGAAAGAGAATTACATTTTTTATAACACTCTACATTTAAATTTTTATAAGGAATAATTACCACCCAAATATGCCTCCTCACCGCCGAATACAAGAAACAAAATCCCGCCTCCGAATTCAAATAATTTTACTAAATTTTTGGCGATATATCTGGTCATTTTCTGTTGTTTACTTATCTTGCTCTGTGCAATTTGAACTCAGTTACATTTGTTTCTGAACTATATATAAAATTAGAAGAGAACATTCATATTAGTATTAGTGATAATATGGTATTTCTAGTAAAGGTTTAATATATCATCGTTAATGACAGGAAATCTATTTAAAAGCCTTTGGCAGGAAGAAGAAAAATATCTTTCTATATAATAGCATTAAATATTTATTTATTGTAATAATTTTGTGAAAGCACCTAACGAAAAACCTCCCACGTGAATCTTACCACATACGTGAAGTTCGATCATCAATAAATTTTAAAGGTCACATAGGAGATATTTTATTTCAATTTTAAGACCATAATTTCTATTTTTCTTTGGAAATTCTCTTAAAGGAAGAACAAGTTTAGGAAGAAGCAAATTGTGAATTGTTGATACCAAAACGTAAAAAATCGCCAATTCCGTCACATATGAGGTTGTACATCCTCAAGGACGATATAGCAAAAATTAGTAATTAAACAACTATGTTTTAACTATATGAACTAAAGATATTTTCAGACCGTATAATTGTAAATTCTCATTTAACATATATGAATTACACATTCTGCAATTTGGTAGACTCACGAATCCCAATAATTTCCTGAATAACGCAGATATATTATATTCGGTTGAATTTCATACAAATCAAACGCGATTCATTTGCCCACGGTTTGCAAAAGAAACCCAGAAACTTCAAATTTAGTGGTTTACTTCATATTGCATAACTTCATCGAGTTAAACACCACTGATGATCCTGAAGCAGCTTAAAATTATATCCGATATACTGTGACTTAAATTTTCATATGTGCTACCCACAGATGCAAATAATAATACTATATACAAATTCTCTAATATTTCTTCTTGGTATTTCAAAACCTTTGTGAATGATACTGTGAGAGATAATAATATTAGTATCTTTATTCTACATTGACCATCAGATGTAACCCAGTCACGGAGTAACCAAAGGTATGAAAAAACTACTAACCGGTTACAAAACGCAAAATTGACTGAATTCTTTTAAGTAATATCAGATTACATTAAAAAATAAATTCCAGATGTTCATAACCACAACACAGTTTTCTGACATTGACAAACACCAATAAATGTTTGGAATTATTTGGTGGTGTAATTATTGGACTGTAATTTTAATACGGTCTTACGAAATTGGTATGAAGAATGGGCACTTTCATTATTTTAACAGGAATTCAGCAAATCAAATTTAAGATCATTCTAATATTTTTTCAGCTTTAGAAAGATTTCTGTGTCTCTAGGTCAAATACACATACTTGTGGCACCATCGAATGTGTTTCCGAATCTCTTTGCACCATTGATGATAACATTTTCTTTCAAACAATACTTTTGAATAGGATATTTGTAACTGTTACAAATGGACGGATTTTAGCGTAGTATCGCGTTGTCGTAAAAGGGCAATTGCTTGCTCGTAATTCAGGTGAATTATTGAGCATAGTATCTCGCAAGGTTCGAGTTTCGAACCCTCTTATCTTTTTTCGTACTTGAAGCCTTTTTCAAGAATAATATAAACAGTATTCTGTATTCACAAAGAAATAAAATAGGAATGGTGATATATATTATTTTGGATGTTTAAAAAGCTTTTTACGTTGTTGCGCTTTAATTAATTAACAAATTGGTTAATAATATCAATAAATGAGCAGTACTTGATACGGTTTAAATGTCAGATGAGTTTTAGTACTCAATGCGAATAAACCAATCGCAGTTAAAATTATGGTTTTTAAATATTTCAAAGTGCTTGGATCATTCCAAAACTTGAACAGATACATAATAAAAGCAATATTTACCCAATTTGATTTTGAGTCAATTTGATTCATTCGTATTTCATTCAGGTCAGTTGATTTCATTTGCAAATGTAAATTCATTCCGTTTTGTGAAATGACATAGTGTAGATATAAAACATATATACATTTACATACATATATCATTTTAGTTTACACAGACTTACAGAGAATAGAAAATAATACTAATAAATTGTAAATGCCATCCACTTGTTTCCTGCAAGCACTTATCTATTCCCCATGAAATAGCCGTTGATCAGCCCTGCCTGTTCAATTAAGACTCATTGTCAGTAATTTAGTTTAAACTGTCGTATTCATTACTGGCAATCATCAGTCTGTAATATAGATATTCAGTATTACTAGAAGCAAAGAAGTGTCCTATCCATCACGTCTCACGGCTAACAACACACATAAGATAGTATATATGTTTGACAGACTACTTGACAAATTTGAAACAATATAAAATATGATGTCATTACATAAATTATAATTACGTTATTACATGATATGCATATACGTCTTTTTACGTTATTACATGATATGCATATAAGTTATAATTAATTATACATTATGTAATTACAGTAAGTTATAAACTACAAGTTATGCTTAAAGATAGCGAACGGTGATAATCTCTTGTGTGCACAGCGTTTGTGCTCCGAAACTATTTCTAGTGTGAGAGATTTTTATAAAATATTGCTGCAAATACAGTAAAGAAACCTAACTTCGAAACTTTATATGAACGCAAATAATTGTCCCCGACGCGACGGAGCAAGCCATTATTAGTGCACTTAATGCGCTACATAATCCATTACCGCCACCACCGCCGTCCCAAAACATCTGGAAAGAACTGGAAACCAGTGACAATAGTACCTCATCAATAACCACTTATATTTCAGCAGCAGCAGCAACAATTACTACTTTTACAGCCTCTATAGACATTGCGACAAGTTCCACATTTACGACGTTGCAAAACAATGACAATATACGTTACAATAACAAAATCTACAAGGCTATCAACTTTCACAACAGACAAATCAACAGCAGTCCCCTAACAAACAACGATTTTCAGCTAGTATACAAAAGAAAGAGTAGTAAATGAAGCAGACTACTGACAATACGCGAGGATAAATAATTCCATAAATTAAAAACAACGTGAGCAGAAACAAAATATTATCAAAAGTAAAAAATACTTCTCCTACAAAAACAGGAACTAAAAGTAATATATTTAGGTTCGTTCTGTTCATAAACCTCCTCACACAAGTCTCACCAATATCTAGGGACATAGCTAGTGGATTATTAAAGTTCTTATAGAAAAAGTAATCCCTTTCAATGAATACTAGAGATGTGTAAATTACTGTGCATGAGAGCGAGGAAATTCAAATAAAGCTGCAACAGTTGCAAACTATTCATCTACTTTACTTTTACAAAACCCTATTCATTGTAAAGAAGACGTCTCTGTAGATTTCATGTATAAAAAATTTAGTTTTTTTACTTTAATGAATAAACAACGTTATACGTGAGTTTTAATCCGTAAAATAAAAAAAAGTGTCCTCCACATGAACTAAGTCAAATTAGTGGTGCAACAAACACACATTTTCTCGATTTATTTCTAACTGCTCTCACTATATTAACACTACATAAACATGCAAAAGTGTTTTCAACCAGCAAACATTTTTCTCGCAGCGACACTCTAACATAGGTCCTTCGAGTAATGGTCCTTGCGTCTACGCTATAGCAACGCCAGGAGTTGCGAACTAGTTATTTTGAAATATTAGCTTTTTGCAAGTTTTGAAAAGACGGAGTTCGCCGAACATGAGACTAACACCATATTTTTTACCGTCACTGGATACAGGTAATAATAAAATCCAAAGTAACAAAATTAAAGGGATTTTTCATTAAAAAATTAAAATTACTTATATTTCTCGCAAAATTACACTAACTTTACTAGGATTTTCGAAAAATTGAACTTGACTTTATTTTAAGATCTGTCTTTGAAGAACAGAGTTCATTAAAGAAAATATCTGTATCTTAGATATCGTGGTTGTAGTAAGGCGTCTCCCACAAAATTGTACTTTTGCAATTTTGAAATGAACAGGCACTTAAAGGCACATGAGATCAACACCATTCTCTGAAGCGTTCTTAACACTAACCGAGGACAAAGTTTAATTTTTTTTAATGGAGCCATTATTAAGTAAATTTTGATGCTTTTCATGCTTCATGTAATGTACCCTTAAAAATTGAATATATCGCCTTAAAACTCCGAAAACTTTGATTTAGTTCAGATGGATTGGGGAATTTCAAATTTTGAGATAATCGGCTGAACGGTTTAGGCGCTAGCGTTGACCACAGTCGGACAGACGGACGATTTACCGTCAGTCGACCTTTAGGTATGAAGAACTCACAAAGCTACCCCACCACTAGCTACGTTTGCACCTGTTCTGTTCTTTAAACACAAATTGTAATATTTTAATGGTGGTTTTTGGTTGATTTTATTATTCGTTTCTTGTAGGCAGAACATATCAGGGTTGTACTTGTAAATTAGTGGCAGCAAATTCTTGTGGACAAAAGCCATTTATATTTCAATGGAGAATGATATATGGCATTTCAAGAACAGAATTTGAAGAGAGTATTAGATTGAATCTTGATCGCTGATTTCACTGAAATATGCGAGTTTTCTGATTTTGTCAATTTTCTTTAATTTCTTTTTTAAATTTGTGTAACGTCTTTTGACGCTTTTATCCGTAAGGAGGGTGTAAGTATGTTCTAACATTAGTAGTAACATTAGTAGTTTGATATGTGGAATGAATTCAAGAATGGTTTTCTTAATATTTATGTATTTTTTTGTTTTTTCGAAAAGACTCTTTAGTTGTAACCAATTCAAAACATATTTGTTACTTGGCTGAGATAATGTTCCTTTAAGTGGGGTAAGTTGATTTTCTAGTCTATCAGATTCCTCTGCAACAGAAATTTCAAGTTTTGATTTTTTATTGTTTTTTAAATTTGATTTATTCAATGTGGAATCTTGAGATTGATAGGCTTTATAATCTATTGCCTCTGGTGCAATCGGTTGTATGTTATTCAATCTGAGACTCTTTCTTTAAGATGGGTTAGGTCTTCATCACATACAATTGAGCTTCACATTTCTAATGTCTCATATTTTGAAGGTAGACTAGATAAGGGGCGTTTGGCATTTTTTGTAGGTCGGTTGTCAATAGGAGGAAACCCTGGTCCTGGGAAGTCCTGGGAAGGAGAAGGGGAACATATGTTTGTTTTTTTCATTGGGAATAACTTCACAGTGCCCAGAGGGGTTATCCTTTTGTTCGTTCATAGGGCAATTATTTGCAACATGTTTTTACATAGAAAACTGTGTCATCATATTTAATTTTCATGGTTTCTGGTACTCTGTCCATATCATCCGCATGAATGTAAATTTGTCGCCGGAAACTCAAAATGTGGCTGAACCCTGGTTCGGAAATGCCGGCTCTCAGGAAGGTCATTGTAAAGCCGATTCGTATTTTCGGTTTCGTTAGCTCACCAATAATTACTGAGTGTGGGATAATAGGACACGTATTAGAAAGAATGAGTATTTTATTCTGCGTAATTAGCGGTCTAATAGCTAGCGTTGAGTTACTAATTGAAATAGTTGATTTATTGTCAACTAATTGTTTTACAGGTTCCTTGAAATCGAAATAGACACATATACGGTTTTTTGAAACCCTTGAGACAAGCCGTATAGTAAGAGGATTAATAATTTTTTTTAAGTTCCTAAATGTACGTTCATTTTTACTGATATTCCTTCTACTGAGTCAATCACAATCGCCTCTTGTTTTGTAGGGAACATACCTTTCCGAGCAGCAGTTAAATTTGGGCTGGTATAATCCTGATTTTTATTACTAACTTGACTTGATTGTTGGATTTCACTGTTACGGATGACTCCTTGATCAGAAGCTATCTTAGGATGGTCTTTTGGTGTACTGAGTACACCTACGATGTTTGTATGCGTTTTACCCACTCGATGGATTTGATTCAGTTAATCTTATTAACAGGGAAGTCGACACAACACAACACTCGGCAGCTGTAGCTGTCTCGCTCCCACTGACTATAAACTGAGACACGATCAAGTGAGCCACATCATCCATTCGCAACTAGCTAAAAAGCAAGGGCTACTCAGAGTGGATGCACATACTATCAGTAAATCCAATCCAGAAGGCGGTACTAGAAAATGAAGACAATAAGTTATACTGGACCGCAAGTATTCTGACAGACAGGAAATGTAGGCGACAAAGACCTGATATTACTCTTTTGGGAAACAAATTCTGCAAAGCAAGTTGGTTATTGATGTTGCACGTGTTAATACAGCAACAGAGAAACATTACCAGATAAAATCGAACAGAATACAGAGAACTAGTGATTTGCGTTAAAGAAAATGGCGGAGTGGTCGAAGTGAAACATCCAAGTTGTACTATCAGCAACTGGCGTGATACCTAAAAACTCTCTGCACGATCGCTGGAAGAATCTCAAATGGAGAAGAGCATCATCATGGGCTACAGAAGTCTTTATAATCAGACCCCTGCTCACTAGTAGGAGATTTATGAGAGGTAACATGCTGGGTTTTGAAAAGCTCATTTTGAAATTGTATTTGTTATTGAGCATTTGAAAATATTATTCTATGTTTACAAATCTGAAAACAGTTATTTTATGTTTATGTGTTAGAATTCTTAATTTATTTTGTAGATTTTAGAAATATGTTGTGTTATACATGCTCTGAATATTGTATCTGTGTGGTAATCCATGTGAAACCAAAAACTTTGAGAATAAACAATAATAATAATAATGAATAATAATAATAATAATAATAATAATAATAATAATAATAATAATAATAATAATAATAATAATGAATACGAAGCTACTTGGGAACAACATAATTACGGCCATCAACAGCTGGGCTGTACCTACGCTGATATATAGTTTTGGTATAGTGTAATGGTTTGACACGGATCTACTTTCATTGGATAGACTTACTAGAGGGCTTGACAAAATTCAGATGTCTGCACCCAAACTCATCTGTGATCCACTTGTATTTATCAATCAGAGTAGTTGGAGGGTCAATATTTTTTAAAAATATTTTTAAACTCTGCAGAACCCAAGAACAAACAACAAAGGACGCTATACTTAGGTCTGAGGATTCTCTCATGTAGAAGGTGGGCAACGCTGACAATGGATACACACCACTTAATTTAAGCAACCAAGACACGAATATTATAATACCAACTCTAAATGAGAAAGTACAAAATTTTCAACAAATAATGATTCATGGTAAATTTCCGAACTCTCTGTTAGACCCTATGATTGACAAATCTGCATCCTCAAAGTGGATGTTTGCGGAAAATGAAGGTTTTTGTTGCAGCAATTCAGGATAGAGTAATGAGAACAAAAACTATGAAAACCGTATTTTAAAATTATGTCAAATCGACAAATGTATGTCGGAGAGTCTATTGAGCACATAATGGCTGGGTGCAGTATTTCGTCAGTGTGCCTATATAGGCAGACATAACCAAGTGGCAAAACGTATTCACCGAGAACTAGAAATGAGACTTGGAATGTTAGGGAATAATGCTCCAGCATACTACAAATACGAACAAGATGCTGTGCTCGATTCGAACATGCACGTTTTGTACTGGGGTCGACCTATTATGACGTTGTAATTGATCATAATCGCCCTGCCATTTTGATAATAGACAAAATCAAGAAAACAACATCTATAATCGATGTTACAATCCCTTTGGCGCAACTTGCGGAAATCCGAAGCGGAAAAATTAAGAAAAAATTAGAACTTGGCAATTGAATTAAAAAAAATAAATTTGGAAGTAGCATGAAGTCTCCCATTTCCCGATGGCCATATCAGTTGAAGGAGTGGTCTCCAGGAACATAAAAACAAATCTGGAAAATTTATAAATCAAAAATATCTTTGAGAAAGTCGAGAGAGCCACCCTCCTTCAAACGTGTCATATTGTCAGAAAATTCTTAAATGCGTAATATTCATGTAGGTCACGATGAACTTCCTTCCTGTGCAGTCCGAGCCTAGTCCTATAACGTCAGTTGGGCAGGTGAAAGTTTTCCCTGCCAAAGCAGAGAAACTGTTAAAAATAAAAATAATAATAATAATAATAATAATAATAATAATAATAATAATAATAATAATAATAATAATAAACAGTAAACTCACGCCACTAAACTTTCACTACCTTGATAATGATTCATTTACTTTTGCAACTGAGCCACGTGACAAATACCACGCCTGGAAACAAAAAAAATACTTTATCATAGACATTGCTACGATTTGGAACAGCCCCATATCGGCTTGTTTCCCGAAGTCGAAGTATTCATGATAGCAATCGAGGATCAGACCATCAACACAAGAAATTATCGTAAATACATCCTTAGAGATTTAACTCTGGAAAATGATTTATGTAAAAGGTGTCACCTGTCCAGAGACACAAATCAGCATATCACATCCGGCTTCAGTACCATAGCACAAACTAATTACAAACACAGATATGACTAGATAGTCAAATTCTTCACCAAAGGATTGCAAATAACAGTAACCTTCAGAATAAACAAGTAGACATATTACAAGTAAATACCAACGACTGTGATGGAATATCCTGCTTGCAAGCTATATTGGGACGGAACTACAATTACAGACAAGACGTTAGTACCCAACACGCACGAAATTACGCTAATTGATAAATTCAACAAAATATCTTACTTAACAATAATTGCAATCACAATCACACACAACCTCCAGTCCTTCCACACAGAGATAGTTTCCATGTACACTGATGTAGCCATGGAAATAAAATAAGAGTGGAAAATGGACAATGTTTATCAGATACCCATCATCATATCCTCAACTGCTATCATCACAATAACTTTGCATAACAGTTAAAAATGGCGAAAACATTGTACATGGGATTACAGAAAGTTGTCGTCCTCATTAAATGTGCAGTAGTCAGAAAGTTTCTCAACAATAGTATTACTCATGCCTAATACATATATCAACACCGAAAAGAGCCGCTATTTGTAAATGCGCGTGCGGTTACATCAATCCTGAAATTTTATCCAGAGACAGAATCACATAAGAACAACAACAATAATAATAATAATAATAATAATAATAATAATAATAATAATAATAATAATAATAATATATTATGCAATTTAATATTATATTGGTATTAATTTATATGTTCAATTTCCTAGAGCGCATACGTTTCTTATGTTTTAGTGCTAGTAACATGTTCATCTGCCGCGCGAAGTGAAAAGTATTTTCTTGTGTGAATTTGACAGCCGAGTAATGTAATAATTGTGTGTCAAACACTAGAACCGTCATTATAATTACAAAGAGGTAATTCAAAAGCAATGATGACCGTGATAGTTTTTCCAAGTTTATATTTCTAAAATTATTGTTTTGTTTCTAATTAAGGCTGAAGTTCTCTTAATTAATACTATTTCTGACCTGCAGATATGTGATTAAACAATACAGAACTGAAACATTAATTTAACGGTGACATTTAGATCCATTCGCAGTCGTCAACGTCCTCATTCAAATCATAATTCGTGGTCGGAGGTATTTTGACAGTGCCTTGCTCGTAGTTAAACATTTGCCATACATTGAAATTTGCAAAAAAAAGTACAACTATTTACTATTTAAATATCTATTTAAAAACTATTTAAATATCAATATCACCTATTTAAAAGTGATAAAAGAAATGACAGAACACCTTTTAGACTTTCTATTACATCGATTTGTCGGATTATGATTTTGGAAATATTTGACCTCTTGTTACCTGCAGTAGCAACAGATTCTCATGTACTAGTTATCAGATACAAGAAGAAGAGAAATAATATATATATATATATATATATATATATATATATATATATATATATCAGTGTGTGTGTTGAAATTAATTAAACAGCTAATTGTAGAGACATGACAGATTGTTTTTTGGGGAAAAGAAAAAATTGATGGTTTGAAGATTACAGTGCAGGATGTAGTTTCATAGCTAAATAATTACCTCAGTAGTCA
The DNA here is from genome assembly GCA_017312745.1 of Gryllus bimaculatus. Classification (NCBI taxonomy): domain Eukaryota; kingdom Metazoa; phylum Arthropoda; class Insecta; order Orthoptera; family Gryllidae; genus Gryllus; species Gryllus bimaculatus. The sequence continues at coordinate 9,406,819 of BOPP01000039.1, read as the reverse complement.
AGTCATGATTCTATGCCTTCGCATCTCATCTTCGTATTGGATTTATTATTAAAATTGATTGTAGTTCATTTATGTTATAGGTCACAGGAGTAAAATTAATTATAACTCCAAAATTATAATTACTTTAATGCACTCAATAGCTTTTAAAGTGTTTTAAATTATGATTTCAGTTCTTTCGGGGCTATTTTTTTTCAATACTTCAAAAATCATTCTTCTCTATTTTTTGAAAGGGAAATGATAACTCAATATCCCAAATTGATTACAAATAACTCATACGGAGTGTTATGTATTTATTTCATTTGTATATATATATATATATATATATATATATATATATATATATATCTGGTTTCGCGGAACCCTGCTTTTTAAAAACAAGTGCGACTGAATACGACTGAAAATAAAAATAAAGTTAGCTATTTTTTAGTAAATTATTCATAGGAGTTGACAAGCAAGTAGATATTCTCAGTTCAATTAACAATGAAAAATATCATATACAGAAATGCATTTGTTTTGTCCGTTTTCCGAATTTATGGTCTCATTTTGTAATACATTAATTATTTTTCAAACAGTGCTTTAAACGATTCTTCTCAAAACAGACTGTTCTTTCAAAATTCGTAAACTTATTGACATGTCTCTATTTCAAAATATTAAGTAATATTTTTCATTATATATAAAGTGATTCGTACATATATTCATTTTTAATTAAACAATAGGATAATTAAATTTTTTGTAAACTATTTTCACTCGACAACTAATTCATATGGGATATTAAAATATTGTTTTATTACTTATTGCCGTTCAAAATTATAGAAATATGTAATGCAACACAATTTCTTTCGTGTGCGATTATCGTCGAAATTTCGATAAAAAGCTGCTATACCAAACATTGTACGTGCACTTGTAGTATTTGACTGTGTATTCATACACAGAAATAATATTCCAAGAAAACAGTAGCTATATTAAAAAGTAAAATGACGTTGAAAAGAAACAACGAGTCTTGCTGATAGAAACAATCAAGTCGTTGAAAATGTTTCTTAATAAAATAATATCGGCGTTAGGATAAAATAGGCATAGATATTAGATTTATATTTTTGCTCTGTTTTTAAAAGCTATTTTTCATTGTGATTTGAATTATAACAGCACAGTGAATATTCCTAGGAATTCTGTAATTTTCGAATGTTTTCATGGTTTGAAAAATGAAATATTTATATATTCACTAGCTTGACACCTAAATATAGACGAGAAGGATAAGTAATCACAAGTACACACGAAAAAGGATCGATTGCGTCGGCAACAGAGGACCTCGGAGGGGCTGTGAGGCGGCAGATCCGTGCGCGCATCGGCGGCTGCTACTCACCGCGGAGCGGCCGCTCGCACAGCGGCGTGCGGCACAGCGCCGCTGCCGGGCTCGGCCACGGCGGCGTCCTCGAAGCCGTCGGCGATGCCGTCCTCGCGGCCGTCCTCGCCCTCCTCAGCGCCGTCGCCGGTGCCGTCCGCGGGGTCGTCCCTCCTCTCCTCAGGGCCATCCCGGTGCCGTCCTCGGGGTCGTCGTCGCCCGCCTCAGCGCTGTCGCCGGTGCCGTCCTCCCCTCCTCTTGGTGCCGACCTCGGGGACGTCCTCACCTTCCTCAGCCCTGTCGTGGGGGCCGTGCGTGGGGTCTTCAGGGCTTTCGTCGGTGCCGTCTTTCCCCACCTCAGCGCCGTTGTCGGTACCGCCTTCGGA